>JAUPFN010000016.1:31638093-32238093 GCA_036924255.1 Apodemia mormo | reverse complement strand
ATTAGGCGGCGGTACTACTACAACCTCTCGTCCGGGTATATGTATCTATATACACGGACGAGACGTTGCGGAACTCTACCACCTTAAAAAGCTGAAAATTTAAAACTTAACGGTATTTTAAAACAAATATATAACATTTTAACGTTGTATGAAAGTAGTAAAAAGAGAAATAGTTACTGATTTCTAAAAATTATATCTAAGTACCTACATAAAGAAATTTTCCTCAGCCAACCCGTAAAAGGAGATAAAAAAATAAATGAGGAGATTTGGTGTACAATAAATAAATATTATGGTAACATCATTTAATTAAATGTATATGGTAAAATCTAAATTAAATGTTAATACATAAAAAATACATACGATATATGAAAAATTTACAATTCAATGAAAATGAATGAATGGATGTTGTTGAAGAATAGAAGTATCAAAAAATGTTGAGGAAGCAAAGCAGACTTACTGCTTAGATTGTGAAGTATGATACTCGTAAATATGCGCGTCTGTGCGATTGTAAAATATTTAATTTAGGCTGTATTTTTATCATTGTAACATCCTGTTGTAACATCGCAAAAAGAAAAAATGAATTTTGACATACGACGTCAATATTACATAAACAAAAACATGTCAAAATTGGCAGGTCGATTTATTTATGTGTAATTGTGTTTGTTTTGTTATTATATCAATTTAAATTTTAAACTATTATTTGGTTAATCGTGCAACTGCTGGCTGAAGAAGGATGTGCACAATGCGTTGAATATCACCATGTTATTTTGAGACTTGAGTTTGCGCATTTCGTACTTTGTAGTTACTGCCATAGCTTGAACATCAATACCTCATACTTCGTAGGTATGTTCCGTGCATCAATAAAGGATGAAGTATACAAATTTCACTATCGCTATTTTCAAACGCGCATGCGTTACATCCTATGGAATACCAAAATGGAGAAATCAGTATCGAAATCTCCCTGTCTACTACTTTCATAGAAGATATAAAATGATATAATTAGAACACCTAAGATAAATGTTTAACATGGCTGAAAGTTTAAATGCATTTGAACGATGCTGTCGTCTCTGCGCGGAGGAACAAGAAGTTACAATATTGTTATTTAGCGCAGAAGCTGAAGCAATGCTCCTACGAAATAAATTAAATAAATATTTGTTAATTGAGGTTAGTGCAAACTTTCATCTATCACATTTTATATTAAATCTATTTATTTTAAAACTAATATTGACCATAAATAATTTGAAATGAAGTTAAGAATTTCTAATATCTTTAATTATCTGGATTAATTTTTCAATAAAATATTTAGGCCTGGGTCTGATATGCAAATCCTTAATCTATAAATCTTAAAGTAAAAACTAACATGTTTTTATTTATTCTTTTGTTTTCGTTATTCACATGGAAAATTTAAATACCTACTACAAAATTATAAAACAACACATTATTGAACTTATTTATAATCTGTTTGTAATAACTTACATATGGTCGATGAAGCACCAATACCTCCTAAGTGTTGAGAATCTAATTTTACACCAGAAGAAAAAAACTGTTACAAATAAGGTTTTATTTATTTTGATCAACTATTGATAGAAAAATAGTTTCCAATACATTACCTTTTTATTAGTTACTAAAGGATGTGGTTACGTTTATATTTTATAGGAATTTAGTCACTTATGAGATATTGATTCTAGAACTTAAAAATCCACTTTAATGTTGGGAGTGTAGTCGGTTGTCACTGCAGTTAGGAGATATTTCCATAAAATACGTACGAACAAATGAATTCTGTCACTTAGTAGATATTTTCACATAGCTCAAGAAGCTTATTGGTAAAGAAATTTTAGATAGGAGTGAATTCAATCTATGTAAATATAAGTTCTATGTCTATTGTTATAAAAAAGTAATTTTGGACTAAATTGCCAGTTAAGAGGTATTGGTACTTCATCGACGATATAGTAAATTCGTTTTTGGTAGATAAAAATTTTCTTGCAAATTCCTTATCCTTTTTATTAATAAACTGTAGCCTATGCAACTCACTAATCATAAGCTTTCTGTGGATGAAATAATTTTTAAGAGATCAAAGTATTTTTTTTTCATCAATACAAATTGTTTCTTTTATAATATTAATATTGTATAGATAATCATGAGACCTGAAAGGAATATTATAAAAAGTAGCCTATGTGCTATTCCAGGCCATCAGTTACCTGTGTTCCAAATTTCATTAAAATCCGTTCAGTAGTTTTTGCGTGATTGAGTAACAAACATCCATCCAAACATCCAAACTTTCGCATTTATAATATTATATATAGATGTAGAAAAAGATATAGAAGATTAATAAAATAAATTTCTTCCTAAAGTTTTTGATCAACTACTTACCTACCTAATTAATAATAACAATAATTGTTGTTCTCTTAAAGTTTTGTGGTTTATTGTGAGAATATTTTTTATTGTAAGATAACAAATTAGCAGATAACGGTTCATATCCATGTTTCTGGTTAAAGTCATAAGTAAACCAGCATCTTACCTTCCATTCAGACAGTGAAAAGCATTGACACTATTGCAGCAGGAATAGATCAGTCAATGATACTGAAACCGGATGAAGTGTTGCAAAACTCTCAGAAAGTTCTCATAGTCCATGTAGTAAAAGCCAGACTTCTACTAGGTGGTACATAAGAATGTTTCTTGTCATGCTGAAATATAACCATTTTAAGAAATTTTTTTTTTATATATTTATGCACAATTACAGTACAATGGATGACGACCATGTGCATTCTCAACCAGCTAACCACAAGTAATAGCAAAAAAATATTCTTATGCTTAGTGCTTATCAAGAAAATAATTTTTAAAATGATTTAAAATTTTAAAAGTTTATTCACATACATCTTTTTCTAAATACAAGTATGACAAATTTTAAAAAGTAACTATGTTCACACCAATATCTCTGAAGTTGTACACAGAGGTACGGTCATTGCACCAACAATTAGCTGAAGATAAGTCCTACAATGTGAGAGGTGCAAGCCAATGGCCAATCGAACATGTATCCAATCCCAGGCAACATTGTTTTTATCAGAAAACTTAAAAAACACATTTTTAGAATTATCCAACCTGGTAATCGAAACCGGGTACTTGTGTGGTCAACACCGACACCGGTTCACTAGACTACAGAGGCGACAAATTCTAAAAGTTCTCCTATTAGTGTAATATTTTGAAAACAAAATTAAATACAGAGTTTTGAGAAACCAGTTTTTAACCAGAAGGTTTTAATGTGCTTAAATTGTTATTATGATCAGAACTTCTGCATGTGTAGTACTGTGTTGACATGAAGATTATATTTTAGGTAGATGAAGATGATAAATTACCAAAAAATGTTTGCATTCAATGTTGCACAAAATTACAAACTGTATGTGAGTTCATTGACAAGGCTCGTAAGGCTCAAGAGGAATTACAAAATCGGAGTATTACATTAGAACAAATATCTGTAATGAATGACTTAACATGTATAAAAAGTGAAATAAAAACTGAGCCAAATTCTGATGATGAAAATTTCACACCTATGGAAGTAAGTTTAGATCCCATGATGGTGCTACAAAATAATGAAGGTGGAATCCCATCAAATGATGAAAATTCTCAATCTGCTGAACTCGATAATATCACATACTTACATGGAGTAGATGGTGAAGATGTGACCATTAAACTAATAAAGAGAGGAAATGCAACTACCAATTCAGAAAACAATGATGAAAAAAGTGATGTTTTGAAGCCATTTCCCTGTCTGATATGTAAAAGAAGTTTTTATACAGAGTTAGCTCTTAAAAATCATGCTTGGATTCATAATAACGATGAGAAACAGACTTCAAAAGAATATAAGTGTAATTCTTGCGGAGCCCAGTTTGACTATAAAAATGAATTTATGCTCCATGTTAAAAAACATAGGATTTCAGGATTATGCCAAGTATGTGGGAGAGTGTAAGTTATTGGTTTTTAGTGCACATTTTATTCTATGTGAGGCCTTAACAAATGTCTTATATGTATATATAAGTATATGTGTGTACGAGTATATATTGCACCTTGAAAACAAAAGTGGCATTATTCAAAAATAGTGATTTTTTCAATATGATGATTTAAAGTTTTTTGATGCAGCATTGTGATTCATATCTTAGTTAATATCTAATAAGTTAATATTGTAAAAGTATGCAAAATATTAGAACGCAGGTTTTGCATTAAAGCACTTTCTTTCAAATAGTATAGATGTTGTTTTAACTAAGAATTGACGTTTTTTGTATAATACCACTTTTGTTATCAAGGTGCGATATATTTGTGTATGATTAACTTCCTTTATGGTCCCCATAAATCGATAGATAAATATATATGTGATTACAATCTACCTGTTTAGTAATCCAATCAGTTAGATAGCAAACAAGCCAATGGCTCTATAGATAGCAAAACTCACAGACATTTGACTCTGAGAATATTAGTGGTGCATTGTTATCTATGTAGTCTACCAGCTGTACTACTCTCTAACCAGAAACACAAAAGCGACAAGCCTTGTCGTTGCAGCTGCAATAGACAAGGCAGTGACATGAATCTAGTAAAGTTGTCATAAGTAAAATTCTGATTATTTCTGGAAATTATTTCAAAACTTCCTCAGGCCCAAAGGAGCACTAAAATCTAGGCAATGTGATAAGGAAATGGTATCTCTTGGTTAATTACACATGCTGTATAAACTTATGGTATATCTACCATAACTATAATACATAGTCTATTTGCAAAGTCTATAGGTTATATTTCATAGATTGAGGCATTATTTTGTTAAAATCCAAAACTCAAAGATGTCATCAATTTACATTGCAACACTGCAATGTGTCTGAAATGAAAAAAAACCAATAACCGAAAGAAAGAATCTGGAAACCAAGTTGAACCTAGGTCCTAAGTTGGGCAGACAAACATATTGTGTTGAGTATGTCTTGTGCTTTAGGTATCACTACTGAGATGGTGGAAAGTGTGGATGAGAGTGGATTATTGTGCCACTGGGGTTTTCTTCATTTTCCAGCCTTTAATGAATTGGTTTCATTTCTAACACTACTTTTTACCTTTGAATGGCACATGTCATAGAGATCACTCACCCTTTTTTTATTTGATTATGTAAAGAGCATGGACAAAAAATATGATGAAAGAAAATTAAAGAAGACATAAACAACAAAGTGATGTGTGTGCTCTGTGGTCAAGTGTCAATTCTCTATGTGAAAAATAAAATATGGATTTTATGGGTTAAAAACTTTTAAACACATTTTTACGTTGAGTAATAATAGCAGTTAAAACAGTGATCTAGTCTTGTAATAATAAAGAAAAGCCAATTGTGTGTTTATTCAGTTAAAGTGATCAGTTTCATTAAATGTTTCAATCTATCCATCACAGATTAGATAGCAAACAAGAAAATGGCATAGAATAGATAGAAAGAGAATCCATTACCTATAGACACCAAAAATGTTAATGGTATGTTGCTATCCTTGTGGTGTGAGGCAGAGCCACATGCATAATTTTACCGGCTACCTTACTCTCCAAACCGGTACACGATAATGTCAGGCATTGATGCTATTGGAGCAGGATTAGATAAGGTAGTGGTACTATTTACCCTGGCGAGACGTTGCCGAACTTACCACCTAGTAGTCATGATGGTAGTGACACATATAGCCAATTAGTCGCCTTTTACAACCTGCCTGGTAGAACAGCAGTTGGTCTATTCTTCTAAGGAGTCTGGAACAATATGACCATCCTTGGAATTTTACAAAGTAAAAAAAAAGTTCTAAGTTTGTAAGTTATCTTTTTTTTGTAACTAATCGCTGTCTATGATATAAAATTAAAATATTTCATCTACAGTTTCAGAACAGAAAAGAATTTGGCATTGCACATGGAAAACCATATTATGGCAGACAAAAAGTCATATACTTGTCGAGTTTGTGGCAGGTCTTACAACACGAAGAGTAATCTCAAGACACATAGTATTACACACAGCAGTGAAAGGCCTTATCAATGTCAGTATTGTAAAAAAAGCTTCAAAAGAAATCAGGACCTTAAGGTAATTATCCTTTTTTTACTTGGCTTTCTGGTAAAAGATAGGCTTTATAATACTAATAGTAATAACCTCCTTGATGTGTTTTTTTTTTTATTTTTAAAATATTTTTATATATATTTTGTTATCCATACTTCCATACTAATATTATAAATGCGAAAGTAACTCTGTCTGTCTGTCTGTCTGTTCACGGCCAAACCACTGAACCGATTTGGATAAAATTTGGTACAAATATAGTTTGAGACCCAAGAAAGGACATAGGATAGTTCTTATCCCGGAAATCCCACGGGAACGGGAACTATGCGGGTTTTTATTTTAGAATTTTTTCCACGCGAACGAAGTCGCGGGCACAGCTAGTTATACAATATAATTTTACTATTTACATTAAATTTTGCATTTAATGGTAAAATTATATCATTAAATATAATAAAAAATATTGTAAAAGTATTATTTATTTATTTCCATAATCTTCCTACTATCATTACAGGCACAGACCCAATGCGATAATAGTACGACAAAACAATCCATTACTACACACGACAATACGACACTCAATAACTATGTACACTTAAAACATGTGATATGACGTAACGTAACATATACAACAAAACATAACTATACAACTAGAAATAACACAAGATACACAGCAAGACTTTCACAAATTCACTCAATTTGGATGTAATCATAAATGAAGAAAAAATATGATAATTTTCATTGATATAAAAAACCAAGATACACAATCAGTGTCTCAAAAACTTCCTTTAAAAATGAACGCAAAATTTTAAATTGTGCACTCATTCAAATAGAATCGCATTGGTCATGATACTGTCAATTTTATTACTTTTTGTAAATTGCTTTGGAAAAACAACTATAAATCTTGCACTTAAGGTTAGATATGCAAAAACATTTGTGCACGGATTGTGAAAATTCTTTTTTGTTTGATAAAACAGTTTTAAATGTTAAAATTTATTTAACTATATACACCACCGATGGCGCAGGCCAGATCGTTCTGCAAATTCTAGGCACGGCGCTGGAGATGGCAGCTATCATCACTGCCCAAAGCATCTTTTTCTAGTGGAATTAGATATTCATCCTGAAATGACAAGTATTCACTGTGTGCAAAGGGCTGGGATGTTGAGCGTACATTCTCTTGTGTTACCTTCCTTGATCTTGTGATATGGTATATATATATATATATATATATATATATATATATATATATATATATATTTCACAATCCGTTCATAAATAACCAACTCCTAAGGTAACAAACATAAAAAACATACGTAAGTCCAAACTAGGTTATAATCATTTGAACTTTAATTTCACTACAAATAAAGACAAATAATTTTTGTAGATTCTTTAAAAAGAGTCATTCCATATGAAATCGTCTAATTAGCAAAGTCGACTCATTTTAGATTTTGGTGTAACTTTGAGAAACTCTTCTCTAGGGTCCCAAAGAGCAAAATTTACACGAGTTTGATTTTTACAAGCGCTTGTTTTCGCCTATTTAAATAAAGACTTTTAAAAATCGATATTTTTAAGCCTTAACAACTTTTACTGTGAAATTTTTCTGTTTGAAGCTATCTGCATGATCAAGATGGATTTCACAGTGAGAAAGATAGTAGTTTAAGGGTAATCGAAGATAATTGGCTCGGACGAGTCCTTTGAATATAAGCAGCGTGCTGAAAATGAGTGTTTTTTAGTCATGTTTCGTGAAATTCAATCAACTCTAGCGTCGTAACTGTTGAGAATTAAAAACTCATGCTCCGCGGGAATTAAGTATACATGTCATAGACAAAATTCAGCCACAAGTTGACTTGAGCTGCCTGCTCTTCATAGAAGAAAACTTTGCTCGAAGTTTTGAAATTTAAAAAAATTCCAATTTTCAGGTTATGAAACGATCGTGTTGACTGCGAGATAAAAATCTGATATTCACAGAATCTATTGTTCTTACCTTCAACTTTAAACAACTATATCACTTGTTTTGTTATTTTCATTTTTAGTGCATGTGCGAGCCGTTTTTTTTACAGCCAAAATCTGGACGTTTTTACAAATGGATTAAAATTACTTACCATCAGAAACAATTATAAATATGAATAATTTTTCTAGTTTCAATAAAGTTATGGATATTTGGGGTATAAAAGTAAGTGGTAAGTAATTTTAATCCATTTGTAAAAACGTCCAGATTTTTGCTGTAAAAAACCGGCTCGCACATGCACTGAAAATGAAAATAACAAAACAAGTGATGTAGTCGTTTAAAGTTGAAGGTAAGAACAATTGATTTTGTGAGTATCAGATTTTTATCTCGCAGTCAACACGATCGTTTCATAACCTGAAAATTGTTTTTTTTTTAAATTTCAAAACTTCGAGCAAAGTTTTCTTCTATGAAGAGCGGGCAGCTCAAGTCAACTTGTGGCTGAATTTTGTCTATGACATGAATACTTAATTCCCGCGGAGCATGAGTTTTTAATTCTCAACAGTTACGACGCTAGAGTTGAATGAAATTCACGAAAAATGACTAAAAAACACTCATTTTCAGCATGCTGCTTATATTCAAAGGACTCGTCCGAGCCAATTATCTTCGATTACCCTTAAACTACTATCTTTCCCACTGTGAATTCCATCTTGATCATGCAGATAGCTTCAAACAGAAAAAATTCACAGTAAAAGTTGATAAGGCTTAAAAATATCGATTTTTAAAAGTCTTTATTTAAATAGGCGAAAACAAGCGCTTGTAAAAATCAAACTCGTGTAAATTTTGTTCTTTGGGACCCTAGAGAAGAGTTTCTCAAAGTTACACCAAAATCTAAAATGAGAAGGCAACAATTTTATTTTTTTTCAGACGATTTCATATGGAATGACTCAAAAGCGAAACCGGTCGAATAATTTAAAATTATTTGTCTTTATTTGTAGTGAAATTAAAGTACAAGTGATTATAACCTTGTTTGGACTTGTAACAATGGAATTTCACCAAGTGCCGACGATTGAAAGTGAAAAAAAAAACATATAGCCAAAGTGATAACCTCTTCCTATCAACTATATAGACTACCGATGGCGCAGGCCAGATTGTTCTTTAAATTCCAGGCATGGTGCTGTATACCCTATCGGGTATACTCCACACTTACCCCAATTTTAATTTGGTGAAGATCTGATACAGGCTTCTAGAGATACCGGAAAAGAGAAATTGTATGCTGCAGTTTTACCGCATTAAAAAATTATCATATTCTGCATCATAGAGGTTTACAATTTTAGCAGTCTGAAAAATGCTCTATTTTGCTTTTGGTGTGCGCCGACCCTAATCGTCTCGCACACTGATTCCCAAAGTGGCCCAGGTGGACCTCCAGAGGTCCAACGGAGACTCGACACGGGTCTACGTTGCGTTGGCATGCCTAAATTGGGGGTCACAACTTGTCAGCGAAGTAAAAATATCAATTAATTACCCATTCAATTCTCCTTTTTTTTCAATTTTCCTTTTTTCCTGTTAATTCCATAGTTATTTTGGGAGTATGGTAGAAATTTAGTTTCAGGGGGTCCACCGGAACCAGCAAAATTTTGAAAGTGGTCTATGAGAAAAAAAAGTTTGGGAACCTTTGGCTCTAGAGCCAGTTGGGCAGTATGGTTTATCTGGAAAGTACAACTTGTTACATATTGTTATTAAAGCAATTTATTGATGATATTAAAGCAAGTTGATGAATAATGTCACTATGGGACTTAATACCATTGATTAATTATATGGGTGCACTTAGTAGCGGATTCAGGGGGCTGGAGGGCTCAAGCCGCCCCCCAAACCTTGAAAAATTTAATGATTACCTAGAGAATGTCTATCTTCAGATTATTCAAGCCCCCCTCAACAATAATTCGCTGCATCAAGCCCTCCCCAAACAAACATTCTGGATTAGCTACTGTGTGCAATTATTGTTTCTCTGTCTAATAGTTGGGGATAGCGTGGTGATATTTAAAAAGTAGTTGCAGTTTGCAGCATTATAAAAGTTTTTGCGAATCCCGCGGGATCGCTTAATTTTTCCGGGATAAAAAGTAGCATATGTGCTATTCCAGGTCATCAGCTAACTGTGTGCCAAATTTCATTCAAATCCATACAGTAGTTGTTGCGTGATTGAGTAACAAACATCCATCCATCCAAACATCCAAACTTTCGCATTTATAATACTAGCTGCAGCGTGCAGCCTGCTGCATTATAACAGTTTTTTGTGAATCTCGCGGGATCACAAGCTTTTTTCGGGATAAAAAGTAGCCTATGTGCTATTCCAGATCATTACCTACCTGCGTGCCAAATTTCACTCAAATCCGTTCAGTAGTTTTTGCGTGATTGAGTAACAAACATCCATCTAAACATCCAAACTTTCGCATTTATAATATTAATTTAATATAGAAATATAGATTAATATAGCCCAGGTGTCCTATGCAGTTTTGCTTTACTCGCAGTAGAGTACATGTCACCAATACCTATATAAGTTTATATACCAACTTTTGTCCCCTAATTTAGCTTCTTAGAGGTTGGTATTTGAAAAAAAGTAGCCTGTTGTAACACGTATATTTCGCGTTCCCTACAATCGAATGGTCAATTCATAAAAACCTTTTTTCCCTCCCGAAAATTACATGGATAATTCATTCATAAACATTGTTACGTAAATTACATTTTTTTTCTTAACTTAGATTCTCGAAAATAAATAAATGTGAAACGAAACACAGTAGGCTGAATGTACTTTTTTTTTGCCTTATATTTATTGGCATAGGAAAAATATTGATGAGCCTATGTATTAACTAATGTCTGTGTCACTTTGTTTATCTATGGAATGTGTGTGTGTCACTTTGTTTATTTATAGTAATTTTCATTGATATAAAAAACCCAAGATACACAATCAGTGTCTCAAGAACGTCTAAAATGTTTTTCTATGGTCTTTGTTTATCTATGTTCTCTTGTCTGTGGCTTTTCCAAAATGGTCGCGACACGGAAAGCGACGCTATCCATTTAAAACCCAAAAAAATTGGATAAATTACAAATATATTAAACAAAAAAAAGTATAATGGTGTCATGATGGCCCAAGTCACGTAATAACAATAAAATCGCCGCGAATACCTAGTATACATCTCACAATGGTGTTATGTGCTTATAGTCTATTTCAATATAAAATATAAAGGCTGATCGAATTATAAACTGAATTATATTACAAACCAATTACTGAAGTATTGGGTGCACATCTGCATATGTTTTATCCGAATGGCTGATGATTTTGTATTTGATGACACTGCATTCAGTTTATAAATACGCATTGGAACAAACCATAAATTGTAGTGATAACAAGGAGCTGGATTTATCTGTGATTCGAGTACATTGGGTTTGCATTTACAAGAAGCAAATTGATAATCTCCGAACAAAATACGATGGGGTTTATGTTATTGCAAGTTAATGCTTTTCGTTTCTCACAAACTTCTCTAACAGCCAACTGTACTTAGAGTGATCAGTGCACGCCAAGGTATTTTGCATATACCTGTGAACTTATAAGTGGTGGTTTAACAAATATTTGCATCAACAGTGTTGTGACAGTGGAAGTGCAATTAAAGCCATCATGTAAATTTCACATTAGTGTCCAGAGGACGTCAGAAAAAAATTGTTATTAAAATATTTAAAGTCTTAGTTAAGAGTTTACAAAGCAAAGGTGTTCTTGTTATCTATATGTAGTCATTGAAGTTATGGAAAGAAGAATACACATGCCGACCAGCTATATTTTTTTCTTTCTCCTCCTTATCTTTTCCCTTCTTCTTTTGGTAAGTGATATCTCGCCCCCCCTTGAGATTCAGTGTTCCAATCTTTGCCTTTGACTATTCTGTATGCAACCATAAGCTGATAAGATTAGGCGAGAGGCGTCTGTTAAGTAAAATATCTTGCCTAACCCGTTCCGTGATGTTCCACCCCACGGCTCATTAGACGTTTTTGTAAGCGTAACCTTACTATATTTAAATTAAGCATAATATATTACCCTATCTTAAGGAATCATGCATACCATTACCAATTCATATTAAAATCAAAAATATATTTTTTCTATACTACATTTGACACCATAGTGTTATTAATATTTTTTAATACTACACTGTGTTTGACCCCGAGTCTTATTTATTTATTAAAATACTTTATTGTACACAAAAACAGTTACAGTAAACAATAAAATTATATATATTACAATAAAATCTGAGCTTATCTCATATTGAGATTTCTTCCAGCTAACCCATACGAAAAAAACAGTAAATAAACATAGACACTTGTGCACAACATATAGAAAAAATGTGGCTTTAAAGCTATTGATAAAAAGAAAAAAAACCGGCCAAGTGCGAGTCGGACTCGCGCACGAAGGGTTCCGTACCTTCATAGCAAAGAAAAACGAAAAAAATACTCTTAATGTTTGTTTTTTTTTAATTTATTTGTTGTTATAGCGGCTACAAAAATACATAATTTGTGAAAATTTCAGCTTTCTAGCTATTACGGTTTATGAGATACAGCCATTTTACCTTTTAGAGGTGGAATCCTAAAAACTAAAGAGAGAAAAAATACACATTAAAAGACAACAAAGAAATGAATAATGACACACAAATAACGAAATTTTTAAACTATCTCCTTGCCAATTTTTATTAAAATCGATTTAGCGGTTTAGCCGTAACAGATAGACGAACTTTCGTATTAATAATATTAGTATAGAATATAGATGATTATGACGATAGTTATTTATAGCAGTGTGTGTATTGGTTTCAGTTTCACATCAATCAACACACAGGCGCCAAACCTTATAAGTGTCCATTCTGCGATAAAAGCTTTGCCAGCTCCGGGAATTGTTACTCTCACAGGAATCGAATGCATCCCGGCCGAGTGGAGGGGAAAGTCAGGAAACGTGTCACAGCGGTGCCATCTCGCGAAAACCAGCCAAACCAGGCGCGGATTGCCATCGCCAAGAACAATTATCCAGCTATGAAGACAATTTTGAAGTATCAGTGCACGCTGTGTGATCATAGATTTCTCAAACGAGATAACTTTATGGTGAGTATTTATTTATTTTCATGGCATACAAAACAGGTTACCCCGTGTTGGTCCAGGTTTCTTTGGAGAATAGACAAACTGCCGTTCTGCCAGGCAGGTCGTAAAAGGCGACCGTTTGGCTATACATGTCACATTTGTGACTACTACGTCGAAGAGTTCCGCAACGTCTCTCTCGAGTATTTGGTACCATCGACTTATCTATTCATGCCGCAATAGCGTTAATGCTTGTTATAGTCGTGTTCCGGTTTTTAGGGTAAGGTAGCCTGTAGACTCTCCTTGCCTTAAAAAAAATTGTTTGTGTCAGCTCCGATGCACGACTGGAGTTTCCTTAAGTACGATTTTCAAAAGAGACGCAAAAAAAAACGCACGATCTAACTGCACTGCTCACACCAAATTAGAAAGTTGCGCACCAAAAACGTAACGAGGTCATTCGTTCAGTAAATTTTACGCCTCATATTTTTCTCATACCGGGCGCCTTATACCAAAAACCGATTCTTAAGGAGTAAACTCCAAAAAGAAATGTCTTGTTTTGACTTTCTCCATTTGGGAAGATGTTATTAATTTTTGCTTACGCACGTTGCGGGCCCCTGTGACTCGGGGGCCCCATATAATTGATATATAATTTGCACCTTTAAATGATTGATATAAAATTTGCACCTTTACTTTTGACGGTAAAAAATCTATAAAAACACGAAAAAAAATGTTGATCTACCTAATTTTTTTGTAGCGTAAGAAATAGAGGTGCAAATTTTTTGGGCGCGATTTTTGGAACGAAGTTCCTTACGGCAGGCTTGGAGGGGATAGGGATTTTGCTGCGCGACCGAACTGAAAAAAATGTGATAGTAAAACCGTAAGAAAAATGCGTGGAATAAAAGCGTTAAATGAGACGTGCGCAGGCGCGACAGTCGCGTACACAAGCGAGTAGTGCCGTTTAGCCGAAGGAAGTTCGTTCCTACCTGGTGTCCCGCGACACCACATCATTTTTTCAGTTGCTGCCGATGTACACTTACGGCTGATTAAATTATCAGGGTAGAATAGTAGACATCAGTTGGGTAAAAATAGGTTTTTGTTGCATTAATGTTGAAATCGGTAAATAAGAAATACGTCTATTCACATGTGAAATAACTATACTCTTAGTCTATAAATATCAATCGTGAACTTACTTGGCCTCGTAATCATAACTACATTTTTTATTTAATATTAACTGTGTTACATATTTTCAAAAAGGGATTATTTGGTTGAAGAGATATGTATGTAGGTACGGCTTATAGCAAAGAAGAATTTCGCCACGTCAAACCTGTCGACACTAGTTCAGTGGAAGAGCGTCGCGGCATCAGGGAGACGGTCGCAGGTTCAATCCCTACGGGTCGATATTTTTCTTTGATGTTTTTAAAATTTTTCCAGTTTTCCCAAGCACGGGATGAGTGCTATAACACAAAAATAATTTGGAACTCATATCACTAAATTTAATGGCACCATTACCTAAAATATATTAATTGAAAGATCTCCTCTACCTAAAGATTGTCTGGCAGAGATAAGACCGCCGTGTACCCCCTATATACATAATTATTAGCTAAATACTTATTCTGTTTTTGTAAATTTTGGTGCGCAATAAAGAGTTCATTCATTCATTCATACCTCTATTACTGTTAGTTAGTTCTAAGAAAAATAAGTTACTGACTAAGAATTCGCTAACAGTGTAAGTACATCATTATTTCTTAGAAAGCAATTTAGGAGTATACAATGAATAGAATTAGCTACCACGAATTTATGACTCAAGTTAACACGTATTTGCTTGCTTAGTGCTGGGTGTTTTTTTATTTTAACGATCTTTTGAGTTAATGATTGATTGATAAATTGATTTATCTATACATATAATAAAATCGTAGGGAAGTCAAAATTGTACATTGAATATTTTTTAAAATAATACCTGGGGCGTGATCTACAATCGATATCGAAGCCAAAAATATAGTTTTTAGAATTTTTGTCTGTTTGTAAGTTTGACTGTTTGTCTGTATGTATGTCCGGGGTAAACTCAAAAAGTACTGCATGGTTTTACTTCAAATTTTGCATGAATATTACTAATAGGTCGGGTCAACATATAGGCTACATATTATCACCCTATCACCTACGGGGGAGGAGCAGTGCGGAGTAAACGAAGTCCGCGCGGACGAAGTCGCAGGTAACAGCTAGTGATAAATAAAAATTCGTGTCACCTCTGCAATTTGCATTTTAATTTATTTTAACTCTCTAATTCAAAATGTATAAGAATGAATTTCAACCTTTTTATGTCTGTTCAAAATTCGCCTAAATCGAAAACTCTATAACTCGATTTTTTATGTTCGACTTATAGAGGTACTGTATATATATTTTTTAAGTATACGCAAGCACGACGTGACCGCGACTGTCGTGCGAGCCGTGCGACAGCCCACTGCCATACATACGCCGCCCGAATATACCGCCCGTACGCTGCCCGAATATACCGCCCATACGCCGCCCGAATATACCGCCCGTACGCCGCCCGAATATACCGCCCATACGCCGCCCGAATATATCGCCCGTACGCCGCCTGAATATACCGCCCATACGCCGCCCGAATATACCGCCCATACGCCGCCCGAATATACCGCCCGTACGCCGCCCGAATATACCGCCCGTACGCCGCCCGAATATACCGCCCATACGCCGCCCGAATATACCGCCCATACGCCGCCCGAATATACCGCCCATACGCCGCCCGAATATACCGCCCGTACGCCGCCCGTATATACCGCCCGTACGCCGCCCGAATATACCGCCCGTACGCCGCCCGAATATACCGCCCATACGCCGCCCGAATATACCGCCCATACGCCGCCCGAATATACCGCCCGTACGCCGCCCGAATATACCGCCCATACGCCGCCCGAATATACCGCCCATACGCCGCTCGAATAACCCGCCCATACGCCGCCCGAATAACCCCCAAAATCCGGAGTAACATCCCCCTGGCCTGACCGTTCTAAATTTACTGTACATACTCTTTTGCGTTACTGTCTACTCTGCAAAGAATCCGTCGTGATTCTTTAATATTTTGTATCGTGTTTCAGTATCACATGTACCAACACACCGGTCAAAAGCCGTTCAAGTGTTCGTTTTGTACGGAGGAGTTCGTCACGCGGAAGGGGCTACTTCTGCACCACGAGAAGGAACACCCAGAGAAGGACCGGCCGCTTGCTCTCTTGTCGAAGAATGCTTTGCTTAGATAAAATAAATGTGATGGACTGAATATGTTGTATTTTTAACTTTCCCGTGGTATAACCTACTTAGGACTCGATCCCGTGGGATAAAATGTAGCCTTTGTCACTCAAGAATTGAGCTTTCTACTGGTGAAAATATTTTAAAAATCGTTTCCGTAATTCTAGAATTACGTCCTACATAAATTAAAACTTTACATGTTTCTGTACTCCGTACTTAACTATAAAGAGAAACATATGTGTTGTATGTTTATCATTACATAGTATAAAACAAAGTCGCTTTCTCTGTCTGTCCCTATGTCCTTATGTCCCTATGTGTGCTTAAATCTTTAAAACTACGCAACGGATTTTGATGCGGTTTTTTTTTAATAGATAGATTGATTCTTGAGGAAGGTTTAAGTGTATAAACCTTTCCGATATTCCCACGGGAACAAAATGCGCGGGTGAAACCGCGGGTAGGTCGCTAGTCATATTATAAAGAGAAAATATTTGATATTTTGTTTGTTACGATTTAACTAATAAACTATTCGATCGTTTTAATATAATTTCACCTTTAGAAAGCTTTTTTCCGTTACCCTACTTTTTTACCCGACTGAACAAAAAAGAGAAAAGATTTGATTTTTGTTTGTTTGTCACGATTTAACTAAAAAACTAATCGACCGATTTTAATAATTCCTTAATCTTTAGAAAGCTACATGATCGAGGAGCGACATGCTACTTTTTTACCTGACTGAGCAAGAAAGAAAAAAAAAATTATTTGTTACAATTTAATTTTGGTCATGATTTTTGGGCACGTGAATGAAATCGTCAGTTGCACCTTGTATAATAAAAAATCATAGATTTTAGAGACGTTCGGATTAAAATATGGGGTCTTGGGTTGGATTTGCAGGTTGGGAAGTGTTATTTATTTTTTCATCAACTGCCTCACTGTTAGGCATCTCTGAAAAGGCGAGACAAGGCTTATATGTGTCACTAGCATTGTGACTACTAGATTCCAGTGCTTTCCCACCGTCCACCTCTCGAGACCACCTGGGTGAACCGTCGTAAGATTTTTTTTACTACTGTTCAACTCTCAAATTTAACATTGAAAATTCATAAATAATGTTGATGACGATCCACCTCGGTTTTTTGGTACTGGCTGGTTAAAATATTTATGGATTTTGTTTTTTCTTTTAATTTGGAACCAAGGAACTTATATACTATAACTGGATTGTTACGAAGCAATATTTGAAAAATAAAAATGTACTTTATTTCGTAACAAATAAAGTTGACATTTGTTTCTTACATAACAGAGGGGAAAAACGTTCTGAGCAAGACAACGACAAGAGTGGATGTTGTCCCTTTCTTGCAATTGCCAGTGTAAATAAAACTATCTAGATGGTAGATTTTTACACATTAGGTAATCGTTAAATCCTTTTTATTCATACACGTCGATAAATACATTAGCATAAAATGTATTGTAATTAACATAGTGAGTTCTAAAATGTGTTTATTTTAATTATTACTTAATTAATTATGCAATGCAAAAACTGTTTCTCAAATTAGTAGAATTACTTAGTAATAATTTGCAAACAACGCATGGCCGCACTTATATATGGCGATTGGCGCTTTATTTAGTAGAAAGAGACACACTCCACCCATGTCGTGGTACTCTTCGGAACGATTTTGAAGCGCGTGTGAACATTACTAGAATATAACTTCCTTGTTTGGAACAAACAAGTAGAAATTTTTTTTGTTTTGTAAAATAAACGTGTCTACAAAATAAATGAATATGGATAGTAAGTAATCAGCCACAGATAGTGTTGTTTGATTTGATTAATTTTTAAGGAAAAATGGGCATTAAAAATGAAAGTGGATCTTATAAAGAAAAATACATTTTTAACATTTTGCTAAGATAGTTTTTTTTCTAAAATCGGGAAGTTCCTGATTTCACATCGATTTTCGATATAAAAAAATGCTTTATTTAATTAACCTTCAAAATTTTTAGGATTAATACTGGACTTACCGCAGGCACGTAGGGTTGGCGCTAGAAACTCAGTGAATAAATTTTAGAATTTTTCTCCCAGAGAAACCCTCGGGGTTCGATTCCCGAGTCAGATAAATCAAAAATGTGCTTTTTCAATTTTCTAATAAAAACAACGTTTCCCGGGATTGGAAAAGTGCTCGGTTGGTGATAGGCTGGTCACCTATCACATTGTGGGACTAAGACGTATCTTCGGCTCTCGTGGATGCACACGTTGTACCTCTGCCTACCTCTTCGGGGATACGGGCATGAATATACTTTTTTTTAGCTTTTTACCCTCGGGCTAAGATTGAAAATTGATCTCAATACAATATTAATCAATCAATACACTTATACTGTTTCACAATAATCATATTGTGAAATATCTCTAAACGGTTGACCTTGCAGGCCATTCCAAAATCGTCCCGCTAAATTAAGGTATTTTAAGCTCAAAAAAGTAAAAAGTATAAGCATAGATTTTTTCAGTTCTAAGAAATATTGAAATGTCTCATGAAATGTGTTAGCAATTGCTAAGTCACAAAAAACAGCAAGAAAACACACGAATAAACCATCTAAACAATCATAAATGCTATTTTGATAAAAATGGCAGTATATTGATTTTTGACCGATTTTTATCCAATTAACGGTATTTGACGCAGTTTTTAAAGGAGAAAAGCTGACTAGATTTTGAAGTCAATCAGTATATTAGTCTGAAAGTTATTTCAAAAACATTATGTAAGTTTGTTAAAAACAACGTAATTTTAATATTTGAAACGCTGTAACTTTTGAAAATAAAATTAGATATTGACTTTTAAAACGGCATTCGACGTAAATTTTTTAGTACTAAAGTATTGTAGAATACTAAAAAATGATTGGTTGAAATATTTCGAAGTTATGTCGAAAATACACTTTTTTCAAAATTTTCGTCAACGATTAGGTACTTCCAAACAGATAAACCGATTTGATGCAATTTATGCATTAGACCTAATTTTTTAAGAATATAGCTGATTAGTTCTTGTACTCAATCGGTGTATTAATCTGGAAAAACATTTAAAAAAAACTGTTTCGTCGAAATTTTTTTTGGTTTTTTTCAAAACTATATCAAAATGGGCCCAAGGGCCCATTTGGTTGAAATTTTCAGGAAGTCTAAGGTGAGTCCAATCTAATCCAAGTCCAATCTAAAAAAAAAGGTCCAATCTAAGGCCATCAATCGCGTTTCGATCGGTCCAGCCAGGCCGTTCAAAAGTTATGAGATGTTTACATACAGACATACACACACACCTAGGACCTCAAAACGTGGACTTCTGGTGACAATTCGATTTTTGAAAATCGGAGCAAAATTAGTAACTTCCTTATCTACATACGTAGCGGGAAGTTAAAAAGTACAAATATATTAATAGATTAATATTGTATTAAAATAGAGTGAATGAAAATGAATTAAATCTACCACACCAAAGTAGCATTTTAACTCGTTAGCATTTTAAGATTTTAACTCGTTTTATTTTAGATTTTTAACTCGTTACTTTTATAATAGATGGCGTTAATAGTAATAATTTTCTAATACAACATGTATCTTGTATTTTTTATTGTTGAAATTTTAATGGTGGTAATCATATCTAGACATAAATAAAAAAAATAAAAAAATTTAGAAATAAAAAAAAAATAAACTACCATCTCAAAGCTCAAACCTAAAGTGCAATACTTTTTCAATAACAGATAACACAAAAGCGCATAGAAATTCCCCTAGTGTAGGGCTCGCTTCGCTCGCCATAATAAGTCAATTTTGGTCTCTCCCGATACCTACACCAAACTAAACCCATCATCATTCGCATTGTATATCCGTTAATCGTTTATCTGCTTCGAGATTGCGGAGTGAGAAAAGTTACAATAGTCTTTCATATTTGAAACCAATCTGTGCCTCCAACAACATTTCTCTGACCAAAGAGCCAAGATGATCAAAAAATCGCGCTTTAATAGTGCAGTCCACAGAACAATATACTCCTAACGGAGGTGCAGTCTTTACGTTTGTTAAAAAATTGAATGCCGTTGTGTACAAAATAACAGCTTTTTAAAATTTAAAATACTGTTATTTTGAATAATTTTTAGATTTGTAACTCTTTATACGCTTACGTATATTTTTTACTCCTGTAAACTTAAAATGCCTGCATTTAGCGAAAAGTTTTAGGGATGGCCTATAAAGTCAATCTGTTTACAGTTTTATTGAATTTAATTGGTTAGTATATTTTTGAGTGGCAATAAACCGTTTGTAAAAATATAACAATTTTCCCCGGTGTTGATTCGGACTTCTTTAAAGAATAGACCAGCTGCCGTTCTACCAGGCAGGTCGTAAAAGGCGACCGATTGGCTATGCGAGTCACTTCCATCGTTGTTGCTAGGAGGTAGAGTTCTACATTGTCTTGCCCGGGTCTGGTACCACCACTTTACCTATTCCTGCTGCAATAGCATCATTGCTTGTCACGGTCATGTTCCAATTTTGAGTGTAAGACAGCCGCCGGTAATAATGCAATTGGCATCAGATCTCACAAGATAGCAACGCACCATTAACATCTTTGATGTGTATAGGTGGTGGTTGACTCTTTCCATCAGGAGACCCATCTGCTTGTTTGCTATGTTACGATATAAAAAAATTGCTTAATCTAGAAGTGCAATTATTCTAGAATGTATGGTTGCGTAATGTGGTGGTAGAGTTTCGCAAGTGTTTCGCCCGGGCATATAGTACCACTGTTTTACATATGAACTTACCTATTCCTGCCGCAATAGTGTCAGATCTTCTCAGAATCTAACGGCTATTGACAATTTCACTGTGACATATATATATATATATATATATATATATATATATATATATATATATATATATATATATATATATATATATATATATATATATATATATATATATATATATATATATATATATATATATATATATATATATATATATATATATATATATACTAGCTGACCCGGCAAACGTTGTTTTGCCATATAAATTATTTAATTTAAAAAATATGGGTTGGTGATAGAAGGGTAAAAATTTAGAGTTATATGTATTTTTTAATGCTGAATCGTAAAAAAATAAAAATAAAAAAAATTGTCCATAAAGTAAAAAAAAAAATTTAGGGGTGGACAACCCTTAACATTTAGGGTGATGAAAAATAGATGTTGGCCGATTCTCAGACCCACTAAATATGCATACCCAATTTCATCAAAATCGGTCAAGCCGTTTCGGAGGAGTATGGAGACTAACATTGTGACACGAGAATTTTATATATAAGAAAGAGATATATATATATATATATATATATATATATATATATATATATATATATATATATATATATATATATATATATATATATATATACATATATACATATGCCACAGTTAAATTAAATTATAATATCACTTAGGTAAATTATAATCTAACGGTACTGACAATTTCACTGCGACATATATATTATTAGACATTAGATAGTAAACAAGCAGGTACTAATGGTTAGAGAAAATTTACTGCCTTTAGACACCAAAGATGTTAATGGTGCGTTGCTATTCGTATGACGGGATGGGAATACTACATGCATATGTCTACCGGGTGCCCTATCCTCCAAACCTGAACGTAACAATGAAAAGCATCAACGCTATTGTGGCAGGAATAGGTAAGGCAGTGGTACTATATGCCTGGACGAGACGTTGTGAAACTACCACCACATTACGCAAACATACATTCAGTGGAAATTAATCCCATAAGTGCTCGGTGCTCGGGCGCAGTGCTGTAAATATACCGTAATACTGCAGCTACATACCTCGGCTTACGGCGAAGTTTCGCGCTAGCTCAATGTTGTCATTCGTGACATCGACATTCGACGTTGTTCGCTACATCGCGACAACCCGCTGTGTTGGTCCCGGCCTCCTTTGTAGAATAGGCCAACTGCCGTTCTGCCAGGCAGGTCGTAAAAGGCGACCGATTGGCTATCGAGTCACTACCATCGTGGCTACTAGGTGGTAGAGTTCTGCATTGTCTCGCCCGGGTCTGGTACCACCGCCTTACCTATTCCTGCCGCAATAGCGTCAGTGCTTGTCGCTGTCGTGTTCCGGTTTGGAGGGTAAGGTAGCCGGTAAACTTATGCATGTGGCATTAGACCTCGCCACAAGATAGCAACGCACCATTAACATCTTTGGTGTCTATAGGCGATGGGTGACTCTTTCCATCAGGAGACCCATCTGCTTGTTTGCTATCTTATGATATAAAAAAAAAAACTGCTTACGTCATAATGACGTCGTATTATCACTGGTCACCAAACCGCGGCCGGCAGGTTATATTTGTGCGGCCTGCTGATGATATTTGTGCGGCCCACGACAATGCAAACAAGAATATTGTAACATTCCTTAGAATTTTTTCTTTTCAAATTCTTAAATCATGAACATTCGTTCCTTAAATTCCTTAATTTTATGCTACTGTGTACTGAATTTCATTCGCCCAAAGATTACGAACTTATGAAATAAACATGAAGGTCATATCATCGTATGTTATTTTTTTTCTACCATGGAACAAAATAAAATAGCTACACCGATACACTAGATCAATATCAAAATACGGTTTATACATGAAATTACCTAAACATATGTATGCGGATAAATTATAATTTTTTATTATCATTATTGTTTATCGTAATTATACTAAAGTTCCTTTGTCGTGAGTCGCACAAATATCACCTGCGAACCGCAGTTTGATGCCCACTGCAGTGACGCGTCTAGCCCACCTCGCCCCTTCGAGAAGCAGTTCGGGGATAGCCCCAACACATCGCGATAGCACGAATCTTTGCAGTGGCCCGATATATGTAGCCGCGCTATAAGTATACCTAACTATTATGTGTTTATATCCGTGTCATATATGTATAATGATATTTTAAAATTAATGTGTAGTATTGCCTAATATAAACCTTTTTTGGTTTTTTAAATACTACTATATATAACTTAAATGTACTGTTATTTAGTCATTCTATATGTATAAAAATCTGTCTCTAATTTCCGTGGTCACGACATCACGCATGAATGGCTGGACCGATTTCGCTAATTCTTTTTTGTTGTGTTTGTAATTGTCAGGAGAAGATTCTTATAAAAAAATATTTAAAAAAATGTGCGGAAAATTAGAAAATTTAGGAATGCTTAACTTCAATGTAAAGTTCAATGCCCTTTCGGTTGCGTAGAAGGACAATCCCGTATACTTATATAAATTACGAGACACGTTTTTTGTCTGCTATGGATTCCTAACATGTATGGCAAAACAATGTTTGCTGGGTCAGGTAGTAATAAATAAAAAATGGTCTTTTCTGCGTCCTGTGCGAGCTTCTATAACTGCACTCTTGTTTTTTTTTAGTTATTATAGGTACTCTAGAGCAATGCTATGCCTATATAGCAATGCCTACTTTATTTCATTTCGGGTGCAAAAATACAGCACAAGGAACTTTGTGTTGGTGAACCAATTATCTAATATTTTGGAAGAAAAATATATATTTTTTAAAGAGAGGTCCCACTGTGTCTTACTAAAATCCACGCAAGTTCACTGATGCAAAAATGAGCGTGATGTTTTGTCTTTTAATATACATCTATATATATAAAAATCAATCCCTATATATATTTTCCTTGGTCACGACATCACGCCTGAATGGCTGGACCAATTTCGGTATTTTTTTATATTGTGTTCGTAATTGTAAGGAGAAGGTTCTTATAAACGAAAATGTTAAGAAAATTGCGCGGAAAATTAGAAAATTTAAGAATACTTAACCACCATATAAAGTTTAATCCCGTAGACTAATATAAATTAAGTGTCACGTTGTTTGTCCGCTATGGATTCCTAATATGTAAGGCAAAACAACGTTTGCCGGGTCAGCTAGTTTTTGATAATACTGGCATGTAGGTACATATGTGTTGGAATCGAGCACTAGGGGTGCAGGAACAAACCGAAAAATAACAGTCCTGCCTGGTATGGCTATTCTTGCGGCCCTCTAGAGTCTATGCCCTATGCCTATGGGCACTGGTGGCACCGCCCTATTAACGGCACTGCTCGGACAAAATATTGCAGAACTCTACCACCTAGTAGTCACGGATCTCGTGACACGTATAGCCGATCGGTTGCCTATTACGACTTGCCTGGCAGAATGGCAGTTGCTCTATTTTCCTATTCTATTAAAGGGTATCCGGACTAACAAAGGGAAAATCTTGTCTCTGAGCTTTACTGATTTCAATAATACATTACTCGGGTCTCAATTAACTCAAGTAAGTTATTTACTGATTATATGATTTATTTTTTGTTGGTAATGATTTCTCTTTTAAATTCGAACTGGATCATTAAACTGTGCTAAGGTCTTTACTAACGTAACGATCTGTTTAGCTGCTTGCCCTTCACTTCGTTTAGGTTAGATTAGGTACCTACATACCGCTTAAAATATCTAGGATTAACTTTGGACAGCAGGTGGAATTTCCGTGAGCACTTCAAAAGTCTCACACCTAGATTAATAGGAGCAGCGGCAGCGTTAAAGCGGCTAATACCCAACATCGGTGGACCCGATTCCAGCAGTCGTCGCTTATATCTGGGAGTGGTTCGATCTATGGCCCTTTATGGGGCACCGGTGTGGGCAAACTCTATAAATTCCAGAACCGCTAACTTTCTAAGGAGACCTCAGAGAGTGATGTCCATTGGGGTCGTGAGAGGATATCGTACCATCTCATATGAGGCAGCGACACTCCTGGCAGGTTCCCCTCCTTGGGACTTAGAGGCTGAGCTCCTGGCAGTAATGTATGACTGGCGAAGACGTCAGCGGCGAGAAAGCCAGACTGAAGAATCAGAGCAGTCACTGTTGCTCAGAGCCCAACAGCTTACGATAGAAAAGTGGAAGGAAAGACTTGCACACCCCGGAGCAGGAACAGCGACAATTGAGGCTATTCGCCCAGTTTTAAGAGAATGGCTGAGTAGACAGCACGGTCCATTAACGTTCCGGCTTGTGCAAGTGTTGACAGGACACGGTTGCTTCGGCAAATACTTATGCCATATAGCCGGAAGAGAGCCAACAAGTGAATGCCACCACTGTGGGCATCACGAGGATACCGCACAGCATACGCTGAGTGAGTGTGTAGCGTGGACAGAGCAGCGGAACCATCTCGTGGCAGCTGTGGGGATTGACCTCTCGCTACCAGCCATTGTGAAAGCAATGGTTGAAAGCGAGAGATCCTGGAAAGCTGTGCTTTTATACTGCGAGGAAGTGATATCGCAAAAAGAAACTGCGGAAAGGGACAGAGAAAGTACAACAACTCTTTCTATCCGAACTAGAAGACCTGGGCGTCGGAGGAGAATCCATCACGCCCTCCTCCGACCCCCATAAATTAAGGCCAGTGTGGCAGGCGCGGGGGCGCCTGTCGCACAACTGAATGGTCCTGAAGCGGTGAACGCGCTATTCCTGGGTGTCAATGTTAAGAAGAGGATGAGAATTAAGGAGAAGAGGTTTCAAAAAAAAACCACAGTCGTCGAGACAACGGATGCATGCGAGAGCGTTCCCGCTGTCCCGATATAAAGCTACAAGAGGGACAACGTGGGGTTTTAGCCGGTAGGAGTCCGGCATAACCTTTCTGCTACCCCCGTAGCGGAAAGGTACCCATGATGGGTTTCCCCACGGAAAAAAAAAAAAAAAAAAAAAAGGTACCTACATACCGCGTACTTTTATTGCGTTATATAACTAATGCGTGAGGCATACAAAGCTTGTAAACTCTGACTTGCTTATTTTGCACCACTTATAAGGTGATGCGTAATCTATAGGGTACTTATAATAAACTATATAATCAAAGAATTCCACATTGCCTCTCACGTCTCCTAGTTAACGAGCACCTCGCAAATAACCCGTAATTTGAATGATGAAACAGTCAGCACAACAAGTCATTTATAAATTTTCATTTTATTCAAATTCAGCAGACGTACAATAATTATTGTACATGCACCATAATCTTGACAAAAACAATTTTGAACGATTGCAAATGTCTATATAAAATTATTATTTTTTAAAAAAAATAATAATTTTATGTAGATTTTTTTTTATTTATTGTGTTTATTACAAAAATATGTTTATTTATTATAAAAGTTTTACAATTATTGAAATGTTAGAGCAAAATTTCCCGCCTTACCAATAATAAGGTGAGTTCTCAAGACTTATACTTGAATGACAATTTGCATTTAAAAAAATATTATTTAGTAATTGCTGGAATGTCATTTAAATAAATTATTTCAGTGATTCTTTTTTTAAACTAAAGCTTTCAGACGCCAATTAAATCTAATTTTGAAATGTACAATAATTTTATTGAAAATACAAGAATTTTACGGCCCTAATACAATCATAATTTTCAAAGGGTCTGCCAACACTGATTTTATTTGGCAGACAACACTAATTTTATTCTGGTGAACTTAAAGCCTCCTTAAAATAAAAAATATTTTTTCATGATCTTATGTTATACTAACGAGACGCCCCGGCGTGTTACGGGTACAATGTCGATATTAATGTGATGTCAGTGTGAGTGATACTTGTTTTTATATTTACATTAATACATGATATTTTTATATACAATATTTATAACTGTTTTTTCAATTAGATAATAAAACATGTAGATATAATAGATTGACTCTCGCTCAGCCTCAGTATTTTGAATCACCGATATCTTGTAAGATATTTATTTTAATGATATGCTTGTGACAGGCAATGATTTTAAGATATGCAATTCTGTAGTTCATTATTTTGATCTCTCGTAAAGTTTAGCGAGCGTTTGTAATGTAAGGCCATAAAAATATGTTTTTACAACTGTGAAATTTTTGTCTCTACTCTAAATGAATAAGCATGTATACTAATTTCAACCTGCCTACAAATTATCTATACATATAATAAAATCGTAGAAAAGTCAAAACTGTACATTGATTATTTTTTTAAAAGAATACTTGGGGCGTGATCTACAATCGATAGCGAAGCCAAAAATATAGATTTTAGAATTGTTTGTCTGTTTGTCTGTATGTATGTCCGGGGTAAACTCAAAAAGTACTGCATGGATTTACTTCAAATTTTGCATGAATATTACTAACAGGTCGGGTCAACATAATACCTACATATTATCACGCTATCACCTACGGGGGAGGAGCAGTGCGGAGTAAACGAAGTCCGCGCGGACGAAGTCGCTGGCAACAGCTAGGGTTTAATATTTATAATGACAGACTTGAGAAAAAAAGTTTTATCATTATAATAATGATAATGTATAGATAAAAACCTCTGAAATACGATAAATATAATAGTAGATATTAGAAATATTTTTGAAATATTTAATTATAATATAATTTGAAATATTCAATGGTTATTATGTTTTGCGCGTTGTAAAAAGAACAGCCATATTTTTATAGATAAAGATAGACAAATTGACACGTAATCTAAGACCATCGAACTGCTAAGGTTATTGACAGCAATTCTCAAACGTACTTATCCGAATATTTTAAGATTGACCGGCTGATTTAGTATTTATCGGGCGCTTGCTCAGATGTGGTTAGATTCTCGGATCAGTAGGGCTACTCTTGAAAACCGATTTCAATTTTAAATGAATATTTAATGAATTTTGAAGTATTTCGTACTCTGGACAACTATATTCAATTATTGGATTCGACGACAGTGCCACACGGATTTCGAAATTTTTTGGAACTACTCATTATTGCTTTTATTCGTTATTTTGTTTAAAACGGTTTTTAAAATTTCCACTTTTAACACTAGTTTGACGTGTAACGAAGACATCTATTTCCAATAATTAGGTCGTTACTATACTGAATCAATGTGGGCAATATTGGTTCCAAGAATACCGTTTTTTGGCGATATTCGAAACTTATTGTTTTTATCAATATTGGTTTAAGATTTATATTGTTTTCAAGAGTAGGCCTGCTGATCTTGTGATTAATTTTTTTCACTCTAGAATCATAAGTAGGTACACTAATTTTATAAAGAGGTAGTAAGTGTGAAGGCGTCGCCAGCAACGCTAACGTGTGTATGTGTGAACTGTGATGGGATCATCAATATTGGATGATCCCATCACAGTGAAAATCAAGATACAATAAAATACTAAGTGGTAGACTGGCAGAGATCTGCAACGCCGTGTCCTAGTATCTATTAGTAAAATAAATTGGTAAAGTGCGTGTCACACAATCATGCGGGCACAACATGATGAAACATCACAATAATGCGGGCTAAGAAGAGGACTTTTATAGTTTCATACTATGAAAATTTAAACTATTCAACGTCAATGTCAAATATATATCCACACCACAGGTTCACTGTCTATACAAGCTTCATAGTATGGGAGCCCACGACACTAAACCTAGTCCCATAAGACTACCGGATGGTATATACACAGTTAGATTCGTCGTTAATTGGAGAATACGAAATGGCTATGCTGCAATGCAAAAACCGGGTGGCGCTATTAAAAAAAAGAAAAAAAGAATGAAAAAAAATCGATTTCTGGTACGATAAGACTACCGAATTTCGTTTGTTTCTCGACACAGGCGACGGGAAGGACTCTACGAAAATGCGGTGCTGCATGTCTACATGATTGGCCTTATCAGTGGCAGCAGCATTATAAGTGACGCCTTGTACCTAGGTATCTAGTACCATCGGACTACCGAAAGAACCAAAGCTTATCTGAAAGATCATCAATTTCTGTGTAAGAAAAACCACTGCTGCATCTTCGAAACAGTGGATGAGTTGGTTGCTGCAGCGGTTGAAGGTCGCCCATTGCACAGCTTAAATCGGCGTTTATACTCGGTTTTGAAGGCAATTACCCAGTTTCTTTCGTTTGTTTCTGATGGAATACCCATGCCACGATCAGGTACGAGTATAATGTTACTAGCTGTTGCCAGCGACTTCGTCCGCACGGATTTCCTTTACTCCGCACTGCTCCTCTCCCGTAGGTGTTAGCGCGATAATATGTAGCCTATATGTTGACCCGACCTGTTAGTAATATTCATACAAAATTTGAAGTAAATCCATGCAGTACTTTTTGAGTTTACCCCGGACAGACAAACAGACAAAAATTCTAAAAACTATATTTTTGGCTTCGATATCGATTGTAGATCACGCCCCAAGTATTCTTTTAAAAAAATATTCAATGTACAGTTTTGATTTTCCTACGATTTTATTATATGTATAGATATGATTTACATGAGCGCGAGCGGTTACGCATTTTGCGTTCAGCACCGTGTCTATAAGTATTTGTGTGGTCTGTGATCTATAGTGTCTATTGTACAGGCGGTGATTATTATCTTTCCATCAGGGCAGCCATCTCCTTGTTTGCTGTCTTAGGATATAAAAAATATACCTACCTCGATATACGATTAGGATTTAGTTACTACTAGCTGCAGCGTGCAGCCCGCTCCATTATGAAAGTTTTTGGTGAATCCCGCGGGATCAACACATTTTCCGGGATAAAAAGTAGCCTATGTGATATTCCAGGTCATCATCTATCTGTGTGCCAAATTTCATTCAAATCCGTTCAGTAGTTTTTGCGTGATTGAGTAACAAACATCCATCCAAACTTCCAAACTTTCGCATTTATAATATTAACTAGCTGACCCGGCAAACGTTGTTTTGCCATTCATATTAGGAATCCATAGCGGACAAACAACGTGACACGTAATTTATATAGGTCTACGGGATTGTCCTTCCTCGCAGCCAAAATGGCATTAAACTTTATATGGTGGTTAAGTAAGTATTCTTAAATTTTCTATTTTTCCGCGCAATTTTCTTAATATTTTCTTTTATAAGAACCTTCTCCTTACAATTACAAATACAATAAAAAAAAATTACCGCAATTGGTCCAGCCATTCAGGCGTGATGTCGTGACCAAGGAAAATAGGGATTGATATATATATATATATATATATATATATATATATATATATATATATATATAAGATTATATCTATCTAATACCAATGTATTGACATTATTACATTTTTCATTAGCACCGACATTAGTCAAAAATTCTGGTGACATGAAATAAAAGTGTAAAAATGGCATTGACATATTCACAACGGATCAAGATTATCTTTTGACCAAAGATCCTGTATCTTACCATCTCCCACTCGAACACTAATGGTTGGATGTCAGTATCTGTTTGAATATAAAAATTAGCAATTTCGGCTTTGATTTTGGTCTCTTTAGTGTTGTCTGACACACACTTAACTTGATTGCTTCGGTGGTATGTACTACTATATAAATGTAAGTTCCAGTTAAAACTAACCAGTTCAATGGTCACACTTATAGCAGAAATGTACTATCACTGCGAATATTTTAGCATATGTTATAGTCATTGATATAAAAAACCCTAGATGCACAGTCCCGAACAAAACTGACACTCAAAAGTGTCCCTAATTTCTTTTAAGTGGTTATAGATATGGCAAAAACATATGTCTTTGCATATCCAACCTTAAGTGCAAGACTTATAGTTGTTTTTACAAAGCAATGTACGAAAATAAATAAAATTGACAGTGACGCGGCCGACGCGATTCTATTTGAAATGAGTGCACAATTTTAAATTGTGCACTCATTTTTGGAGGACGTTTTTGACACACTGATTGTGTATCTTGGGTTTTTTATATCAATGGTTATAGTGCAGCCAAAATGGCATTAAACTTTATATGGTGGTTAAGTATTCTTAAATTTTCTATTTTGCCGCGCAATTTTCTTAATATTTTCTTTTATAAAAACCTTATCCTTACAATTACAAACACAACAAAAAAAAATACCGAAATTGGTCCAGCCATTCAGGCGTGATGTCGTGACCAAGGAAAATAGGGATTGATTTTTATATATATATAATAAAATATAGATTTATAAAAAATAATTTCAATAAGTATTGCCCCTGTGTTACTCTATTAAAATTACCAATGGTAATTTCATAATGAAATAATGGTAAATTCTAATCAATACCTTATCATTGGACTAATTACTCAAATCAATCTAGCGTGAAAGTAAGCATTTATTTACTAGCTGCAGCGTGCAGCCCGCTGCATTATGAGTTTTTGGTGAATCCCGCGGGATCACCTAATTTTTCCGGGATAAAAAGTAGCCTATATGCTATTTCAGGTCATTATCTACCTGTGTGCCAAATTTTATTCAAATCCGTTCAGAAGTTTTTGCGTGTTTGAGTAACATCCATCCAAATATCCAAACTTTCGCATTTATAATATTAACTAGCGACCTGCCCGCGGTTTCACTCGCGCAGCTTTTGTTCCCGTGGGAATATCGGAAAGGTTTATACACTTAAACCTTCCTCAAGAATCAATCTATCTATTAAAAAAAACCGCATCAAAATCCGTTGCGTAGTTTTAAAGATTTAAGCATACATAGGGACATAAGGACATAGGGACAGACAGAGAAAGCGACTTTGTTTTATACTATGTAAAGACTATGTAGTGATATAGATAATATAGATTTATTGGATTACCAACATAAGATACAGCACTTAATTTATGTACCTAATACAAATTTGGCTATGGGTACTATCTAACTGTTCTTGTAATAAATAACAGGCAATCACAGCATGCTTAATAAGATAATGACTTGTTGCTTAACTACTAGGTAAACATAAATTTTAAAAGAAAAACTAAACATTAATTACTGAGTGAAACAACAAAATTAAAATATCTATGAATATAAAAAAATAAAATCTTTGTATAATAAAAACTAAACTAATACAATCAAGCAATCTAAATATTCTTACTATTAGTAGAAACTATTTACATACTAATCTGTGGTAGAGGTTTCGTCAGGCTCTCCAAGTTTGGTTAAAAAAAATATTTACTTGTGATATGGAAGTTATTCAACAATCCCGATACATAAAAATTATATAATTATAAACACTGAAATATCTGTATATTAATATGTGAAGCAAAAACTTTGTACCCCTTTTTTGGACAATTACGGGAACGTCGGAGTATGGAATTTGGTACAGTTAAAGTTTACATTGGGGAGGACAGCAGAAACCTAATACCTTTAAATAATATGCTTTAGATTTACATTAAATTAATAAAAATAAACATTACACACACTACATTCGTGTGACGTACTAGCTGTTGCCCACGACTTCGTCCGCGCGGACTTCGTTTACGCCGCACAGCTCCTCCCCTTTAGGTGATAGCGTGATAATATGCAGCCTATATGTTGAACCGACCTATTAGTAATATTCATGCAAAATTTGAAGTAAATGCATGCAGCACTTTTTGAGTTTACCCCGGACGTACATACAGACAAACGTACAAACAGATAAACAGACAAAAATCTAAAAACTATATTTTTGGCTTCGATATCGATTGTAGATCACGCCCGAAGTATTCTTTAAAAAAATATTCAATGTACAGTTTTGACTTTCTTAGATTTTATTATATATGTATATAGATTTAAATTACGTGTCATGTTGTTTGTCCGCAATGGACTCTGAAACTACTCAATCGATTTCAATGAGATTTTGTAGAGATCTACTGTTTGGTCCAACTTAAAAAGGTAGGATAGTTTTTACCCCCGCCTCCTCTAGCTAGCTAATAATAATATAAATAAATGTACCTTTAAAGGTACCTTTTATTTTCTTTACGGGTAAGGACAAACATAAAAGATATTATATTGTTTAGTCTATTGTAGGATTTCGACCAGAGGGCGGTCGCTAGTATTTAATAAACACCCAAATCCCGAAATACAGATATTTGTGCTCATCACACAAATACTTATTCCTGTCGGGATTCGAACCCGAGTCCCATCGATTTACGCAATCTTTAGAGTCGCTAACCACTCGGGTATTGTTTTCACGTGTTTTGGTTCGAAGGAAATCGTAACCGGTCAACTTATGTTCCGTCAACCGGTTACCAGATGTCAATTCACCTTTATTATAGGTAGGTACCTACTTAGAATCTATAAGCGATGGTTATCACTTTCAAACACGGAACCCAATTGCTTGTTTAATATTTTCTAATATAAAAAATGCAAGATTTGATTTATACATAAGATACCTACCTACCTAATTTCAAACATGATACCAAAACTGTACTCCAGTAAACTTAAAATAATAATTACATTCAAAAATGTTAACGACTTGTTTACATAACAGTACAAAGGCAATGAATAGATTCTCGTATCTCGATCGAAGACAAGACCACAACAAGTTAAATATTGGATTCGAAAACACGTTTTAATTTTTTTCGCCGTAGTTATTTTTCTCATTGTAACTGCTCGCCGTGTATCTCAGTACGAGATCAGTGAGAGAAGTTTGTGGTTGCGTATCTTTTGTCAGTGATATTTTGAGTTCCATAGCTGTGTATAAACGTGAGTCTTGTATTTTAACGGTTACAAAAAGGTAATGGATATTGTGATTATTTAAACTAGCAAAAAGCAGAGCTTTGTAAGGGCTCGCTAAGTTAAATTACCTAGTAATATTCTTAGGAAAGTATTTTTATGCGAATTACATCTTTTAATGTATCATGGACTTTAACATCTTTTAATGTATCATGGACTTTATTTATTATATTCGCATTAAAGGCAACGTCAGGCTTTGTATCTGGGTAGGCGCAGCAAAATAAAACCAAAATAAAAATTTTCTAAGATAAATTTATTTAGTACTTATGTATAAGAAAAATTCTTAAAAATATTTTTCTTTTTGATTAAAAACACGATTTCTGTAATTATCAATGTTATCTACACAGAACAATTATAAAGGTTATCTACATATTTTACACCATATTTTCTGGTCTACCTATAATATATTACCTACCTATAATATGTAGCAACTCAAGATCTATCTCGCGCCACCACTTCCATAGACTAATATTATATACTGAGGACCACTTCGCTCTTGAAGTCTAATATTGATAGAAAACAATTTTTATTTATGGTAACTTTCTTGTAAAAGAGTTTTCTAGGTAGCAATGTGTCAACAAGTGTGAATCAAATTTTGAATTTTCTTTTATTGATTCTAAACATATATTAAATGCTTTCAAAACACTAGAAATTAAAAAAACTGCAGATTTATGGGGCCATTCCCTTAAAATCATTGCCTCAGTAATAAATATCATTGCACCATACTTAGCTGTAATGTTTAACTGCTGTATAACAAATGGTGTTTTTCCTGATTTAATGAAACTCTCAAGAGTAATTCCAATATTTAAGTCTGGCTGTGAATCAGATCCCACCAACTTTCGGCCTATCTCGGTTCTGCCTCCCCTGGGTAAAATATTTGAAAAAATAATTCTTAATCAAATGTTAAAACATTTTAACAAATTTGAACTGTTTCATCCTAAACAATTTGGATTTACAAAGGGTCGCTCAAACGTAGATGCTGGTGTGGAATTATTGAAAAAAATCTATGAAGCCTGGGAGGAATCACATGATGCAATTGGAGTATTTTGTGATTTATCCAAGGCATTTGACTGTGTTCATCATAATACTTTAATCAGGAAATTACACTACTATGGCATTAGAGGCAAGGCCCTCGATCTTCTGACTTCATATTTGAATGGAAGAACTCAGAGGGTCGATATCAATGGAATAAGATCAAACGGTGCCACTGTCACCATGGGTGTTCCACAAGGATCCATTCTTGGTCCGTTTTTGTTTTTGATATATATAAATGACTTGCCCTTCTTTGTTGGCGATAGGCATGGAATCGTACTGTTTGCGGATGACACTTCACTTTTATTTAAAGTGAAAAGACGAGTTGGTAAGTATGACGAAGTGAACATTGCGATTCCAAAAGTTGTACACTGGTGCAATGTTAACAACCTCCTATTAAATGGAAATAAAACCAAGTATATTCTCAACGCCTAATGTCAGGCATATAGATACCAATGTACAACTTAACGGGGACAAATTGGATCTTGTGGACTCTACTGTCTTTTTAAGGATTACAATAGATAAAAAACTACAGTGGGGACCACATATCGACAAATTAACGAGTAGACTGAGTTCAGCAGCATTTGCAGCTAAAAAAATGAGACAGATTAGTGACGTAGACACTGCGAAAATTGTGTATTTTAGTTATTTTCATAGTATTATGTCTTATGGGATTCTACTATGGGGAAATTCTGATATAAATACAATCTTTGTTTTACAAAAAAGAGCTGTAAGAGCTATTTACAATCTCAGTCCACGAGTTTCCCTAAAAGAAAAATTTAAAGAAATTAATATTTTAACCGAATCATCACAGTTTATATTTGAAAACTTGATGTATATTCGTAAAAATATTTCTTCATTTAAGAAAAATAGTGATGTACATAATGTAAACACAAGGAACAAAAACAATCTTGCTCTGCATGTATCACGTCTCCACAGAATAAGTAACTCTTTTATGGGGCAATCTATACGCTTTTACAATAAACTTCCAAATGCCATTAAAGATCTTCCAATACACAAACTTAAAAAATGTGTCAAATCTAAACTTTGTAAAAAAGGTTACTATAAAATATCTGAATATTTAGATGATAATAAGGCATGGGATTAATTGCTCCTCATAGTCTCATAGTAATTATAATATATTATTCATAAATACATTGTAATTGTAATTGTAAAAATATTGTTTAAAAAAATGTATATGCAAAAAAAAATACAAGCCCGCTGAGTTTCTTCCGCCGGATCTTCTCAGTGTGTGGCCGCGTTTCCGATCCGGTAGTAACTCAAAAAATGTTGACTCGTCAAAAGTGCCTGTAAAGGATAATTTGAATAAAAATGTTTTGACTTTGACTTAGACTTTAGGAAAAATGAATTTTAAAAATAAAAGTTGATCTTATAAAGAAAATTTAATTTAATTAACCTTCAAAATTTTTAGAATTAATATTGGACTTACCGCAGGCACGAAGAATTGGCGGTAGAAACTTAGCGAATAAATTTTTCGAATTTTTCCCTCAGAGAAACTCTCGGGGTTCGATTCCCGAGTAAGGCAAATCAAAAATGTGTTTTTTCAATTTGCTGATAAAAACAACGTTGCCCGGGATTGGAAAAGTACCCAGTTGGTGATAGACTGGTCACCTATCACTTTCTGTAATCTGTAAATTGTTGACCTTGCAAGTCATCCCTGAAACTTCCCGCTAAATTAACATATTTTAAGCTCAAAATAGTAAAAACTATAAGCATAGGTTTTTCAGTATAAACTTCTATTTTGATAAAAATGGCAGTATATTGATTTTTGAATAGCTGTATATTTTGGAAACGATGATCGATTTTGATCTTTCAAATGGCATTCAACTCAATTTAAATATTGCTTACACCTGTATATTTATTATACACCCCTCCCCTTCCCTGTAGGTGATAGCGTGATAATATGTAGCCTATATGTTGACCCGACCTGTTAGTAATATTCATGCAAAATTTGAAGTAAATCCATGCAGTACTTTTTGAGTTTACCCCGGACATACATACAGACAAACAGACAAAAATTCTAAAAACTATATTTTTGGCTTCGATATCGATTGTAGATCACGCCCCAAGTATTCTATTAAAAAAATATTCAATGTACAGTTTTGACTTTCCTACGATTTTATTATATGTAATATGTATAGATTCGTTCACAACATAATATCTATCAGTAGTATTTTTATGTCTACTTTTTTATTCCAAAGTTCCAACGGAACCCAAAAATTTTAAGCATTTTCGAGTGACTTTATAACTGAGTACCTAACAACGAAGCGCAGCCGTTTTTAGATTCAGTATTATTTGTAATTAAAACGTAACCAAAATATACAAACTTAACTACAAAAGAAAAGAAGATTCGCCAAGATTTACTGGTTTGTTAGACTGAGATAGGCAGTGATCCTTACGGCAGAATTTTTCAATTTAGCTATTATTAATTGTTTGAAAATCTTAACCCGTTAGCTACAAGGGCGCTAACACATCTGATGGGGTGTTAGCGCCCGACTCTGGACTTCTATTAATATATTTCCTAAACATAAAAAGTTGGAAAAGTACCCAGTTGGTGATAGACTGATCACCTATCACTTTCTGTAATCTGTAAAAGGTACACCTTGCAAGCCATCCCTGAAACTTCCCGCTAAATTAACGTATTTTAAGCTCAAAATAGTAAAAACTATAAGCATAGGTTTTTTCAGTATAAACGTCTATTTTGATAAAAATGGCAGTATATTGATTTTTGAAAAGCTGTATATTTTGGAAACGATAATCGATTTTGATCTTTCAAATGGCATTCAACTCAATTTAAATATTGCTTTAGCTAAAAAATCGGTAGGTTCAAAAATTTCGAAGCAATGTCAAAAAACATTTTTTTCAAAAATTTATCGTCATTGATGGATCCCAAACAAATTTACCGATTTTTATCCAATTAACGGTACGTGGCGCAGTTTTTAAAGGAGAAAAGACGATAAGATTTTGAAGTCAATCGGTATAATAGCCTGAAAGTTATTTCAAAAATATTAAGTAACTTTGCTAAAGAAAACGTAATTTTAATATTTGAAAAGCTGTAACTTTTGAAAATAAGATTTGGTTTTGATTTTTAAAAGGGCATTCGACGTAATTTTTTAGTATTAAAATATTGTAGAATACCAAAAAATGATTGGTTGAAATATTTCGAAATTATGTCGAAAAAACACTTTTTTCAAAATTTTCGTCAACGATTACTTCCAAACGAATAAACTGATTTTGAGGAAATTTATGCATTAGACGTAATTTTTTGAGGAATAGAGCTGATTAGTTTTTGTACTCAATCAGTACACTAATCTAGAAGTTATTTAAAAAAATTCTGTTTCGCCACAATTTTTTTTTGGTTTTTTCAAAATTTCTCAAAATCTCCTGGGCCCATTTGGTTCAAAATTTCAGGAAGTATAAGTTGAGTGGAATCCAATCTAATGACGTCAACCGCGTTTCGATAGGTCCAGGCGTTCAAAACTTATGACTTGTTGACACACACACACACACACACACGCACACACACACACATACATACATACAGACATACTGACGTCATCGCGAAAATAGTCGAAAATGGTTCCTAAGGCCACAAAACGTGGGCATACGGTGAAAACTCCATTTTTGAAAATCGGAGCAAAATCAGTAACCTCCCTATCTACATACGAAGTGGGAAGTTAAAAAGTACAAGTGTTTTAATAGATTAATTTTGTATTAAAATGGAGTGAATGAAAATGAATTAAATGAAATAAAACTGCCACGGCAAAGCTTAAACCTAAAAGTGTACCACTAAAGGGCACAGATCGTCGCCTAGTGTAGTTTTGTAGCATTTTAACTCGTTAGTTTTATAATAGGTGGCGTGTAATACAAAATATATCTTCTATTTTCTTAATGTTTATGAAATAGCATTTTAATGGTAGATAACATATCTAGACATGAATTTAAACCACCACGTCAAAGCTCAAACCTAAAAGTACGATACTTTTTTAGTAAAATGTACCACAAAAGTGCATAGAAAGTCCCCTAGTGTAGGGTTCGCTTCGCTCGCCCTAATAACGTTCTTACGACAATCGTAACGTAAATATAAAGGGTATTGCTTTTTTATAGAGATGAGTCAAATGTGGTTTGAACCGAATTCGAACTTCGGCTGATAATTCAGTGAAAATGAAAAATTCGGCCGAATTTCGGCCTAACTTCGGTTCAATTTTGGCGCTCTTTCTCGAGCGACACGTCACACGTGACTTGTTTACGAATATGTACTTAAATTATTTTGTATTATTACATTGTGGTTATATATTGTTAATGGTTTTATCGCAGCGCACGCGAAATAATGACGAAGTTTTGATACCTTGCATCACATTGTTCCAGTTTAGGTAGGGATCTCTAATTAAAAAAAATATAATATAGCCTATGTTACTCGGGGATCATTAAATATCTTTCTAAAGGTGAAAACATTTTTTAAATCGGTCCAGTAGTTTTTGAGTTTATTCGATGCATACAAAATACAAATCTTTCCTTTTTATAATATTAGTGTAGATTGCAGACAAAATGCAAGTAGGTGATTTTTTCTAATGCCGAATGTTTGGCATTTAAACCGAATTTCGGCCGAATGTCAAAGTTCGGCTCAAGCTGACGGAATTCGGTTAAACCGAATGTAAAACTAATTTTGGCTCATCCCTACTTTTTTATTATATAGCTAGATATGTACGTATATATTACACTAGACAGTTAGGCACTACCTAGGTCTAGGTGGTAGAGTTCCGCATAGTCTCACCAGGGTTTGGTACCACAGACTTACCTATTTCTGCTGCAATAGCGTCAATGCTTGTCACTGTCGCTTTCCATTCTGGAGGGTAAGGTAGCCGGTAAACTTATATATGTCGCAGTGAAATTGTCAATAGCCGTTAGATTATAATCTACCTAGGGATTTTATAATTTGGTTAGGTTAGGTTAGCAGTTAAATTATAATATCACTTAGGTAGATTATAATCTAACGGTACTGACAATTTCACTTCGACATATATAATGTGGCATCAGGACCCCGTCAGGAGCATAGCAACGCACCATTAACATCTTTGGTGTCTATAGGCGATGTGTGTCTCTTTCCATCAGGAGACCCATCAGCTTGTTTGCTATCATATGATATAAAAATAGTAATATTAAAATAAAGTACCTAGATAGAAAGGTACGTAGGTAAGGTCAGTCGGGGCAGTGCGCCATATTTTTCACTGAGATAAATTCAATGCTCAATAAATTATTTAATTTGTATCTTCACGCCCGTATCCCCGAAGGGGTAGGCAGAGGCAAACTGGAGTCGTATGGCATAAGAGGTAATGTGCTTAATCTTTTACAAAGTTATTTAACAAACAGATCACAAATTACTTCAATAATGCGCATATGTAAAGAAACCAAAGTGGAAACTGCCTATTATTCTAATCCCGTAAAAGTTTGCGCTGGTATTCCTCAAGGTAGTGTATTGGGACTACTTTTGTTCCTTGTGATGATTAATGACTTTCCAAGGGCTACGTCAAATCAAATGGTTCTGTTCGCTGACGATAGCATACTAATATGTGATTGTAAAAACCAAAATAATCTTGAGAACGACATGAATGAAGCGTTGAAAGACGTAATAACTTGGCTTAATTTGAACTAGCAAAAAGCAGAGCTTTGTAAGGGCTCGCAAAGTTATACTATCTAGTAATATTGTTAGAAAGGTATTTTTATGAGAATTACATCTTTTAATGTATCGACTTTATTTACAATTATCTAACCTAAAAACCCCAGCGCATTTTCATCTAAACATTACATTCGCATCAAAGGCGTCGTCAGGCTTTGGACTAGGAATATTTGTTCTATTTTCAAGGAAAAATGGGTATTAAAAATGAAGATTGGTCTTATAAAAAAACACATTTTTAACATTTTACTGAAATAATTGATTTTTTTTCTAAAATCAGGAAGTTCCTGGTTTTACGTCGATTTACGAAATCAAAATCAAAAAATGTTTTATTTAAATAAGCCTTCAAAATTTTTGGACTTAATATTGGACTTCACGCAGGCACGAAAAATTGACGGTAGACACTCAGCGAATACATTTTTCGAATATTTATCTCAGAGAAACCATCGGAGTTCGATTCCAGAGTCAGGCAAATGAAAAAATGTGTTTTTTCAGTTTACTGATAAAAACAACTTTGCCCGGGTTTAGAAAAGTGCCCTACTGGCAATAGGCTGGCCACCTTACATTGTGGGTCTTAAGTAACTTCGGCTAACCGTGGATGCACACGTTGTACCTCTACCTATTTTCGGGGATACGGGAGTGAATATACCTTTTTTTAGCTTTTTACCCTTGGGCTAAGATTGGGAATTGATCTCAATACAATATAAATCAATTAATGTTGTTTCACAATAAGCATACTGTGAAACTCTCTAACGCTCTATTTACTCTGTTCCCTGCAAACATTCCTGCTCTAGACCTGAATTCCCCTTGTGTCTGCCACAACATTCCTTCGAACTTCCCTTGCATTCTCCTTTCAATGAATTTATCATACACCTTTGATGCCAAGCTGATCAAACTGATGGCTCTATAGCTATTACAGTTTATACTTGAACCTCGCCTTTATACGAGGGCACGATGACCGCGCGCCGTCAGTCAAATATGAAGAAACAATTCATGAAGTAGTCTCTTAATAAGTTCAAAAATTCTAATACAAAATGTATCTTCTATCAATTTTAACTCGTTACTTTAATAAGAGATGGCGTTAGTAGTAATAAAATTCTAATACAAATTGTAACTTCTATTTTTTAATGTTTATAAAATGGTATTTTTATGGTAGATAACAAATCTAGGCATGAATATAAGCTACCACGTCGAAGCTCAAACCTAAAAAATGCGATGGTTTTTCAGTAAAATGTACCACAAAAGCGCACAGATCGTGGCCTAGTGTAGGGCTCGCTGCGCTCGCCCTAATAATTTAATAATCAATTTAAATAAAACTAAATTTATGACATTTAAAAATCGAGTTCCAATTAATAAGCAACTGTGCATAAAGTTTGAAGATAAAATAATTAATGAGATTCATGTAACAAAATTTTTGGGAGTGTATATAGATTCTCAAATGTCTTGGAAACCACATATTGATACTGTTTGTAGCAAACTGAACCAATTCGCATATGCTCTGCACATGCTCTCTAAAATCACTTTCCGCTCAACAGTTTTCAACAAAACATATCTGGAATGGCTACTAAAATTTTTAATAAATTACCAATTAGTGTCAAACAAATAGAAGATGTGAACGTATTTAAGTGTAAAATTAAAAATTTTCTTTATAGTAAAGCGTATTATTGTATTAATGAATATTTCTGTGACGATTTAAAATTTTGAATTACATTGACATTTTTTGTTTTAATTATTCCGATGTTTTTTCCTGTTATTGTATTTATTTTTATAATAATTTAAATTAATTTTTGCAATTACATTGACATTTTCTTTTTATTTATTATGAATTTTGTTTCTGTTGTGATTGTTTTTTTTTATATTAATTTAAATATGTTTTAATTACATTGACATTTTAATATATATTTTTTAATTTAATTGTCAAATTTTTTTGAACCATGTTAACCATTATTGCTTTTTTGTATTTTATTTACGTTATAGTTGTATTTAATATTTGAATTTTAATAATTAAAATTGAACTTTTTAATAAGCATTTGTAATGTATTAAAAAAAGAATAATTATTACTTCACTCATAATTTTTATAATTAATACGATATTAAAAGAACCATATTGTTATTGGTGCAGCCTGTTCTATTTAAAATTAGCACGCCATTTGTCTGGCAAAGTAGGTTTAAGTTCATAATTTGTAATTAAATAACATCTAACACATTGTTACCCTACTTTAAGCTAATAAAGAATTGATTGATTGATTGATTGATTGAGGTACAACAAGTGCACTCACGATTAGCCGAAGATACTTGGTCCCACAAATATGATAGATGGCAAACATATCGCCAACCGGGCACTGTCCAATCTTATCTTTTTTTATATGTGTCCGACCCGGGAATCGAACCCGGGACCTCATGTGGTCAACGCCAACGCTGGACCACTAGACCACAGAGGCGACCAAAAATTATTTAAATGTTTACTTAAAAGTATACATTTATTAAAATGACAGTATTTGGTATTTCGAAACTACAGTAAACATCAATTCAACCTAATCTATCAATATTTTACTATATTTTATAAGAAATGGAAAAACATAGATAGATAGCAAGAGCGCCTATATCTATGGTTTTCCATGTGCTCCTATCTCTATATCTATGTTTGATAAGAAAACCGCTAAAGTATTACGTTACAAGAAAAATGTTTGTTTTACTCTTTAAAATATTGCCAACTAAACACATTAAATCTTGTTTCTTTTTTAATTATCTACCCATAGATATCCCCTATAGACAAGTACGACTCCTTTAACAAATTTAAGGCAAGTGCGCCTAGACTATCTTTGAATAGTATTCAGGGCTGCTAAACTTTTTTGTGTGTTTTTGACGCTTTCACACCTTAACTACTCATCATCATGATATTTTATATACACCTTGTCAGGGGTACGGAAAAGGACATAGAGAGTCTTAGGCTTAAATAGGCCAAATATTGATAGTCTAATATTTATAGTTTTCCAATTAGCAGTACTATTCGGTATATTTTAAAAGTCTCTTACCAGCAATGTAGGTAATTTAACGCGATAAATTAACGGGATCTGACCGCGATTAGTTGATGTATTATTTTCCCGATGTTTGCAATGAAATATTGCAAGTAGCTGAACTATTATCAGCAAACGAATGAGAAATAGGGTAGACAGGCTTGTCTGCTCATAATGGTTCTACTTTACTCTGTCAACTGAATCATAAAAGTTGGGAGCTTCTGACTTGGGACAAATGCGCCATACTACTCATAACATAGGTGCATTTGCCTCACTTGACTTTTTTGACGTTAAGATTTTAAATACTACAAATTAATTTCACTATTTAAGAGTAAATAAAAACACAGGTTTAAAGAAAAACATCTAAACGTTGTATTTAACTTGTGCATTTGCCGCGATACATCAAATATTTAAAGATTTAAATAGATCACTACCACGAGGTCATCTCTGGTAACAGGTCTAAATGAAACTAAAACTAAAATGGTGGACATTTTGAGTTAAGCTGAATAGAGCCATCTGTGATCGTGAAGAGGCACTATGATTTAGTTTGATCCATTGATATAAGATGTCGTTAATGGAATAATATCGGTAGTTTTCGATATTTTTACGGGGGCGCACTTAAATCGTCGGCGGCCGGCGAACTTTCCCCGACTGACTATATCTATACCAAGGAACTTATATACGATAACTGGAATTATTACGAAGCAATATTTGAAAAATAAAAATGTACTTTATTTCGTTACTCATAAAGTTGATATTTGTTTCTTACTTAACAGAGGGGAAAAACGTTCTGAGCAAGACAACGACAAGAGTGGATGTGTTCCCTTTCTTGCAATTGCCAGTGTAAATAAAACTATCTGATGGTAGATTTTTATATATTCGGTTGTAGTTAAATCCCTTTTATTCATACAAGTCGATAAATACATTAGCATAAAATGCATTGTAATTAAAATATGCTTATTTTAATTTTTACGTAATTACTTACGCAATGCAAAAACTGTTTCTCAAAATAGTAGAATTATTCAGTAGTAATTTGCAAACAACGCATGGCCGCACTTATATATGGCGATTGGCGCTTTATTTAGTAGAAAGAGACACACTCCACCCATGTCGTGGTAATCTTCGAAACGATTTTGAAGCGCGTGTGAACATTCCGGGCAGAATGTAACTTCCTTGATCTATACATAATATGTATTGTAGATCACGCCCCAAGTATTCTTTTAAAAAATATTTAATGTACAGTTTTGACTTTCCCACGATTTTATTATATTATAATATAATATATATATATTATAATAAAATCGTGGGAAAGTCAAAACTGTACATTAAATATTTTTTAAAAGAATACTTGGGGCGTGATCTACAATCGATATCGAAGCCAAAAATATAGTTTTTAGAATTTTTGTCTGTTTGTCTGTATGTATGTCCGGTGTGAACTCAAAAAGTACTGCATGGATTTACTTCAAATTTAGCATGAATATTACTGATAAGTCGAGTCAACATATAGGCTACATATTATAACGCTATCACCTGCGGGGGAAGAGCTGTGCGGGGTAAACGAAATCCGCGCGGACGAAGCCGTGGGCTACTGCTAGTATGTTATATTATCAAATTTAAAAATACATCTTACCTACGTACTTAATTATATGACAAGCTTATTTTTATCTAACTCTTAATTTTGATATGAATTGTCCTTTGTTTAAAAAAATAGGTAGGTATATATTTTTCTAATGATTATAATAAACACGTTTATTATAAATGATAATATAATGAATTAGTACATAACAAAGTACTAATTGTAGCATGGATTAAACGGATACGCCTTTCGAGATAATTTCTTAGTTTGTCAGTGTAGCTTGTCATTACATACAGAAATACAGAGTTACTACTTACATCATTCAAGGGAACAATCATTTGAAGGGTAATATTTAAACTTTCTCATCTCATTCCGTACGATAAAACAGTAGGGACAATATGATTTTTTTATATTTTTTAACAATACACACCTATAAATGTGTGAAATTTTTGACAGTAATAGGAGCGTTTGCTCATATGCGCGGCGACACGTTTCTTTCCTAATGGCGTGTATTATCCAACCGGTTTCGCTTCTATAAGCATCATCAGGGCAATTACAAATTAAAACTTAAAGTACCTAGCATTAAAACCTTGGATTCACTCATTTGATCAAATTTCGTAACTAACTGTAATTTTGGTCCGACTTACTTTTTTTATCTCAATAAACCACATTGGCACTGTATACTAGATAACATTACCGTGACATAAGTTATAAGTATACCTAGTTTATAAGTATTTTGTAACACAACAAACTATACCTAATGTGGTTTTGTAATATAAATGTTGGTAATGAATACTAAATATTATAAATGCAAAAGTAACTCTGTCTGCCTGTTTCTTTTTACGCCTAGGCCTATACCACTGAACCGATTTGGATGAAATTTGAAACAAATATAGATTGAGAACCGCAAAAGGATATAGGATTGTTTTTATCTCGGAAATCCCATGGGAACGGCAATTATGCGGGTAAAACCTTGGGGACTGTCTGTATTTTAAGCCACGGTAATAACTTAAGCTACTTTTATTTTAGAAATATTTCCACGCGGACGAAGTCACGGGCATAGCTAGTAATTTAAACAGGTACCTACTACCTACATGCACATTTCGACGTCCCCGCGAATATTCCGATAATAAGCTATTACGTTTATGTAAGAGAGTTACGTGTTATGTATTTTTCAGCATTTAGAGGTCATGATTCACCTTGTGAATTTTTTCTACATTTTTTCTACTGATAGTTACAAAAATATGGAAATACCATTTAAGATATTTTATTAATTCAGGCGTTATACTATTTAACTTTATGCAAACGAATAATACGGTTTTAATCTAATTTTTACTCTCCATCGACGAAAAGCATATCAAGCTTTTGTAAGCAAGTGTATTTTGCCTCGATATGAAGACAAGCTGCCTTCATATCGAGGCAAAATACACTTGCTTACAAAAGCTTGATATGTTTTTGAAAAAAATGCTACAAAACTATTCGAAAAGTAAATATTAAAAAATACCTACTATTTAAATTTTCCTGAACAATTTGTATTAATCTATTAACGGAATATTCGCGGGGGCCGTCGATTTATATAAATAAAATATTCAATTGCGTACCAAAATATAAAAAGTGCAAGTAAAAATGTAACACATAGTGGAATGCTGGTTTTCTTTTTTAGATAAGACAACAAACTGCAATCAAGCAGATGAGTTTCATGATGGAAAGAGTCAACCATCGCCTATAGACACCAAAGGTGTTAATGGTGCGTTGCTATCTTGTGGCGAGATCTTTTGCCACATGCATAAGTTTACCGGTTACCTTACCCTCCAAACCGGAACACGACAGTGACAAGCACCGACGCTATTGCGGCAGGAATAGGTAAGGCGGTGGCACCAGATCTGGGCGAGACAATGCAGGATTTTACCACCTAGTAGCCATGATGATAGTGACTTGTAGCCAATCGGTCGCCTTTTACGACCTGCCTGGCAGAAAGGCAGTTTGATCTATCTTTCATAGGAGCCTGGAATAAGACGGGGAATTTTTTTTTCGCCTTTTTTTTTCGCCAGAAATGTACTATCGTTTCTGGCCAGTTGAAACTAGAATTAACGTACAAAACATTGTAATGTTCAATAATATTTTAACAGAATGTATTTTCCTACTCCTCCTATATACTTCTGATTAATTTCTTTGCGGGATCCAAGACAGCTTAGCTTTTCCCCTGAGCACCCTGGGCTCGCAACTCAGAGGTTATCAGGACGGTTGTCGCTGTTGATTCTGGTTTACTGAAGTTACAGTGGTGGGAACGAGAGGTGGGCCCATTGCCCTTACAAAAAAATATTTTATTTAACATTATAATGTTAATGTTAATATATTATTGTACGCATTATAGTGCGCAATATATTATTATTGAGATTATAATATATTGCGCACCAAAATATAATATTGTGCAATTTGAAAAGGATTATGTACCTACCTATATCTAATTAAAACATCCACATCCACTACATCACCATTTTTTTGGAAACTTAAACCGCTAAAGGCTCATGAAAATTAATGCTCGTCTGTATCAGGGTTGCCAACCAAACTGTTGAAAACAGTATTATGCTTTATTTTACTCTTCAATACTGTTTCTGTTATCATTAAATGAATTCAAAACATCATCTCTGGGTTTTCCGGAATACTGTTTTTGTTTTAGCTTTTATCTTTAATATAGGTAGGTACCTATGTACTTTATTACTAATACAAAAATTTGGCAACCTTAGTCCCACTAGTGAGGTACTGACAAGGAGTAGGTATGCGAGATAAATGCTAATTATTATTTGTATTTATTTGGGCTGCCTCCATAGTCTAGTAGTTAGCATACCTAATTGCGATCTTGAGGTCCTGGATTCGATATTGGGTCGGACTAAACATAGATGGGAGAGTTTTGCAATGACTTATCCGGATTTTAGTACTACCTGTAAAGATTCGTTCAATTCGAGGATAATCAAAGCTGTAATCCAATATTTCTGCTTATTAGATTATTTTGCTAATCTAGCTTATATATATTATTCTGACATTTCAAATCCGCTGTCCGTCTAACGCCGTGAAAAACTTTCCGTCCGTTCTCCTCTCTCCTTATTAACAATACTTCCATTGGATTAATAAAGATAATTATTATTATTTACTTTCTAAAACATCAAACACGCGTTTTCCGCCATTTAATATTTAAAATACTTTAGTACTAATTACCGCAATACTAGTATAACGGCCGGTTTCCGAAACGCAAATTAATTTTTACAAGCAAATGATCTGTCAAACACAGATTAATTGCTTGTTAAAATTAATTTGCATTTCGGAAATCGGCCGTAAGTGATGTTGGAGGAAGTCATGGCTACAATGACAGTAGTATTGTTCAAATAAACTGCTTTATGATAGCGTGCTAGGGACTATAAATTATATTTATCTAGCGCGCTATGTTATAGACTATATTATAACGTATGATTGGAAGATTATGATATAAAGTTACGAACTACGCGATCTAACGAGCAATGATCGAAATATAGACCGTAGACGCTAGACGTTATAACTTATAACAGCTTATACAGTGTGTAAAGAAAACCCTGTCGGATAATTAAATATTATTTATGTTTTTATATTGGTTATTTGGTACCGTAATACGGTTACATATGTGTAATTATTTTATGCATATTAATTAATTAGTTTTCCCAATAGAAAAATAATCTTAAATGGTATTTTCATACATTAAGTATGACAACATATACAAATAAGTAAATTCTATTATCAAAGAATGCCGCGCATGTCGGATGCTACCAAAGGACAAGCGGCGCATGTGAGGCACGTTTAAAATTCCTTTGTAAAAGCCGAAAAACAAATACCGCGCCTTCGAGTATATGCCTCTTCCAGATCAGACAGGTTTTTTTTACATACTATATATAGTTTATACCTCTGTTTATATGCTTTCACCGCGTGCTAGCGCTCCCTGTATGACGTATATATTATTATGTCGCGCGCTAGCCAGGCCTGATCACGCGCTTCGTATAACTTATAACTACGGCCTACACTAGCCGCTAGGTATATAACGTGGCGTTATGGTATAGCACGGAATTGGAATCTGTAGAACATACGCTACACATTAAGTACACATAATGCGCTGTAATGCGCGCGCTATGCGCTATAATAACCACCATTAAATGACAGTACTCTTTTTTTTCAATTTTTGTTTAAAATATTTTTTTATATTCTGTTCAAATACCTACTATTTATTTTTAAATTATTAATATTTATTAAACCTTACATACCTAAATAATTTCTGCCGCGATAGCGTCAATTCTAACGTTGTCACTGAGTGTAGCCAATAAACTTATGCATGTGGCATTACATTATTTACATTATTTAAGAATATATTTTGTGTCTATATGCGGTGGCTATCTCTTTCCATTAGATGGTCCACCTGCTTGTTTTTATCTTATGGTATTAAATGCGGTTTTCCTGTTTATAAAAATCTCCGCAGCAGCCAGGATTCTAGCGGCGGTTTGTGTTACTACTACTATCTAGTGGTAAGAGGTTATCCATAAATTACGTCACACGAATTTCGTGATTTTTTAACCCCTCCCCCGTCCTTGTCACATCTGATCACATTTGTGACACCCCCGTCCTACCTAGTGTGATGTCACATATTGTACAATTTACATCGGAAAAATGATCTTCGATTATTTTTTATCTATACAGGTATTATATTTTGAAAAAAATGTGATGATCACAAAAATTTTGGGGACACCTCCGTATCCACACAATGTCACACTTCTTCGACCTCCTTAACGTGTGACATAATTTATGGATGCCATTTGTGTTTGGTATCTATAGGCGATGGTTGGTTCTTTTCTTTAGAAAAGCCATCTACTTGTATTGGACTTCGGTCCTCAGGCAGTACACCTTGCCTGCTGGGAAGATCTTCCTTTTCCCCTTCCTTGTCCTTGTGTGACGTCATCAACCTCCACAGTTATGACGTCACCTGACAAGAAGTTGGCCCGCTGGTTCCATCTCTATGACCCTTCAGCGGTACGGACGAGCGGCGCCACAGTGGTGACTCTTTACGAAACAGCACGCTACAACCTTCTGACCATCAGCACCCCGTGATACCCCTCTCTGCTTCCAACAGCATCAGCCAGCTTCACAAGCTACGCTTTATCTATGCTTTCCGAAATCCACTCGAACTGCCTACGTTCACTGGATCTCCATGCAGTAACTCTGTCCCGCTCGTTCCGACTGATTGCGAACCAAGTGGAGCGCACACGTCCTGACTCATCGAGGACCGCGCATATTCTACTCGTCTCGACTCACCATAATAATTTAATTATGGTATAAGATATAAAAAACAATTATTCTAATCACACAAGCGTATGTCTTTGTTGGAGCTCGAACCCGAGCCCCATTGATTGCTTAGTTCGCTTATTATTTAACCAAATGCGTCGCTAAAAACGCCCGTAAAACACAATTTAAATAGAAGCGTTTATAAGATATTCCACGTTTTTTATACGATCGAGACGTATCTGATATTTAATTTACTATTTAAATAGACGACGCTTGAGTGCTCTGTGTATGTTAACTACTCATATCCTGTTATTGTTGCGGCTTCAGAAACTATGATTAAGTACGAGTATATCTACTCAGTGTACGTTCGAACCGACATTTTTTTGATGTTTCATATTGTCGATTCGAATGTTGATAGAATTGAGCACAGTACACGGCTAGAAATGTTATTGTATTCACATACTATCTAAAATCATTACTTCCTTTTGCTCACTCAGGTAAAAATTAGCCTATTTCCTGCTCTATAAACTCCTCTATCTTTCAGTGAACTTTCCATCAAAATTGGTCCAGCCGTTCCAGAGATTACCCCTTTAAACAAAATGGCAGACGGAGACACTTGACTCTAACAAAAATTAGCACTTTAAAGCTTAATATTTCACAAATGAGTCTCTGAATCAAGAAATTGTTTTCACAAACTACAATATTTTTTTAAACCTATCCACCCAACCCCACAGTATGGGGGGTAACCCCACAGTACACGAGAAAAAAATTAACATCTCCACTTTACATGTAGAGGAGCTACCCTAAAAAAATATTTTCCAAGGTTTTGGGTTACCAACCAATTTGTTGCCGTGATTAATGTGTATATTTCTTTATATCAATGATTTCTACCAAGTTACAGCATTCTAGTATGGTAAAGTGCTCAAATGTCAGCCCCCATCGAGTATGTAACCAGTAGAGCAGCTACAGTCCATTTCTTTTTCGTTGTCCATTTTAGTAAACAATAATGGCGGGCTAGTAACTCAAATTGGTCATAGACAATTAATATGGTTGTGAAAAATCGAAAGATCTGTTGAACAAGTATGACAAACTAAATTGAATGAATGATATTAATAATTGTGTTCGGTAGTTTACTTTTGGTATGATCTAATTTAACTTGTTTGCACTATGCTATTTCAAAAGAATATGCTGGTAGACGCCACAGGATTTTCCTTTGATAATAAAGGCATCGAATTTCTGTCTGATTTTAATGCCAAAGTCTCAAGAGAAATCGAAATTTCCCCGATGGGAACAAGCATTTGTGTAATGAGCATAAATGTTTGTATTTCCGGGTTTTGGGTGTTTATTTAATATATTCCAGTGTTTATAATGTATTTCTATGTATTAGTATCGTTGACTAACACCCATAACACAAGCAAATAATTTGCTTACTTTGGGGTTAGATCATTAAGTGTAATTTCTCCCGTGAATATTTATTATTTATTATTATTAATTATTGGTTTAACTTCTTTTGAGAACACGTGAATTCCGGTCCAGCACCACAGCTGTATTAGTAAGTGTCTGTAAGCCTTTCTTTCCATCAATGCACTGAAATAACAGTTTTCTGGCTCACTACAAATGAGAAGGCTGGATCTCTTAGGCTCCCTTTTTGCGAGAAATTCGACTTTGGATGGGCAAGTAAATACACAACCAACTATTTATGTATTTAATATTTGTACAAATGAACGAGTTTCATCTTATTGAGAGTCGACTGCAAGAGTTCAAAATTGCGAGAGTTTGATCAAAATTCAATAATTTTGAAAGAAGACTGGAATGCGAACTGTAAACTCACTCATGAATCGTCAGCTCTATACATGTTTGTAAACAAATCACCTAAGTGATGACAAAAAATATTTCAAGTCATAGAGAGTATGGAAGCCCGGACGTCAAATTGTTGCGTAACAGTTCTGGCTCACTACAATTAGTGAAGAGGCCGATCTCTTAGGCGAGAAAATAATGGGAGCAAGCCGATAATTTGAATATTAAAATGTATAGTTGCCTAATTGCAAAACTACACGGTTTTGTAGTTGACTTCGAAACCCTAAAATTCACAGCTACCTGCTAAACTATCACTCTATGGCGAAGATACGCGTTTCTTAGACATATAGCGATTAGGTAGGTATATACCTACCATGCAGCCGCAACGTGTTGGTGGCATGTACCACAGACTAGGTAGGGATACTACGTATGCATGTACGTCAGTACATTTTTTACTTATATAAGTATTAAATAGCATAGCTATGAGTATTGAATCTTGATTGTATAATTACAAAAATATGCTTCTATAACATTGGTATTTATGACTATGGCTATGACACACATCCTTTTTATTATGCGCATTAATATGGCCAATTGTTTATATTCATTATAACGTAAGAATAAGAATATGCCCCCGTGCTGATCCGAGCTTCTTTAAAGAATAGGCCAGCTGTCGTTCTGCCAGCCTGGCCCTAAGAGGCGATCGATTGATTATGCGAGTTATTACCATCGTAGCTACTAGGTGATAGAGCTCTGCATTTTCTCATCCGAATCTGGTACCACCGCCTTCCCATCCTGTAGCAATACCTCCCAGTACCGCGACAGTACCTAACGTTTGGTCCCACGTAAATTTGGTGAAGATCTGATCCAGGGTTCTAGAGAAACAGGAGATTGGAAGTCAGTTGTTGTAGTTTTAGTGTTAAGTTATGTCTATCAGCACGGGATCACCTTTTTCATCACCTCATCCTTTTCTATCACTTATTTGCTAGAGCGAGAAAGGTAGCAAGAACGCGATCGCATCAAGGATTCCGCTGTGTGCTATAATATTCCCGTTATCTTTCTCACTCTAGCAAAATGCAGTTCTGAGCGACAGAAAAGAAAGGGGCAATGGAAAAAGGCGATGCGGTGCTGACAGATGTAGTCCAAACTCGTGTTGCGTTTCTATTATATTCTACCATAAGCATTCTACCAAATTATACCTAATCTAATTCTTTTTTCATTTCAGATAATGCACTTACTGTTTCATGTGATAAAAACATGGACAAGATAAATTTCACCGTCAATGGTGAACGACAACAGCTTTGTAAGTACTCAACATTTATAACTCAACTAGGAGGGTAAATCGTGGTTTAGTCTCATAGGTGACAACCCTAAGTCCGTATTAGTTTAGCCTAGTGTTGAAAATTGCCGGCAATATTCCCAAAGTTGCCAATATTGCCACGAATGTTTCTAGACTTGCCGGTAACATTGGCAAAAAGGTGTAAATAGAGAACGAAATTTTTTATAACACTGTTTATTCTGATTTAAAAAAAATACCGGCAAGTTTAGAAACATTCGTGGCAGTTTTGGTAACTTTGGGAATATTGCCGACAATTTTCATCACCAGTCTAGACCCCCCTTTTGAAGAATAGACCATGACGTACTATTCTGTCAGGCAATACGTAAAAGGCGTATGATTGGCTATACAAGTACTATCATCTTGAGTACTAGGTGATAGATTTCTGTATTCGTCCGGTTTTGGTACCATCACCTTAACTATTCCTGCTGCAATAGCGTCAATACTTGTCATCATTGTTTTTTGGTCTGAAAGGTTAGGTAAACGGTACCTTATTTTATTTTTTATCACTTCGTAATAAATTATTTTAGTCTGTGAGATTAAATTATAGAAAATTTTAGAATATGTAAAAAATAATTGCATCAATATAATTATTGATATAGTAAGGGAGCCCACCACAAAAACCTAGTCCTATAAGACTACCAGACGAATACACTTACTTTAACACGTCATTAATGGGGGAATACGAAATGGCTATGCTGCAATGCGAAAAACCTACCGACCGACTACCAAATTTCGTTTATTCCTCGATGTAGAGAAGGGATAGGACATTACAAAAATGCAGTGCTGCATATCCTCGTGACTGGCCTTATTAGTGACAGCAGCATGATAATTGACGCCTTGTACCTAGGTCTCTAGTACGATCGACCAATAAAAAAACCAATGCTCATTTGAAAGGTCATCAATTTATATGTAAGAAAAACCACTGCTACGTTTTCACAGCAGTGGAGTAAGTGGTCGCTGCAGCGATTGTACGTCACCGATTGTACAGCTCCAATCGGTGTTTCTACTCGGTTTTGTCAGCAATCACCCGGTTCTTTTCGATTGGTACTAATAGAATACCCGCACCATAGTCAGGTATAAGTTATTTTACTGGTCGTTGATTGCTTAAATCAGCCATACCCAAATCTTTTTCTTCTTGGGCCGCTTACGGATTTTACCTGTCGCGCGGGCCGCGATCGCGCGGACCTAATAAACCACATCTGAAATACTTTTACATACATCATAAACACCCAAACCCGGAAATACAAACATTTCTGCTCATAACACAAATGCTTGTCCCCGTTGGGGATCGAAACCGAGCCCCGTAGATCGCGTAGTCAGGGTCGCTAACTACTCGACCAACGGGGCGGTCTATTATTGTGATGGGCAACAGCGGAATCCTACATTACGCGTAGACTGACACGCATGGCTGGTTTTTTGTCGCAACAAGGATTTAGGAAATGTTATGGAAAAACCTTACTTGATGTAATAACCCTGTAAAGGTATTTTATACTCTATGTGCTTAATGTTCAATCTATGGAAATCCCCAAATTGATTTAGTATTATAATTCGACAAATCACTACATCCTTATGTCCCTATGTATACTTAAATTTTTAAAACTACGGAACGGATTATGATGCGGTTTTTTTTAAATAGATAGAGTGATTCAAGAGGAAGGTTTATATGTATAATAACATTCAATATAGAGTCGAGAAGTACTGTAATTTTTGAGGTTTCTAATGTGATGTCGTAAATAATTACATTTTTTTCCGTTTACATTGCAAACACAGGCTGAACCCTACGAGATTTATCAAAATAATGTACTAAAAAACTACCTACGTCAAATGCCGTTTCAAAAATCAAAATCGAATCTAATTCTCAAACTTAGCTTTTCAAATATTAAAATTAAGTTGTTTTTAGCAAACTTACTTATTTTTTTTTAATAATTTTTAAGTTAGTTCACCGATTGACTTATAAATCTTATCAGCTTTTCTTCTTTAAAAACTACATCAAATACCGTTAATTTAATTAAAATCGGTCGATTTTAATTAAATTAAGACATATAATAAAATCGTAGGAAAGTCAAAACTGTACATCGAATATTTTTTTAAAAGAATACTTGGGGCGTGATATACAATCGATATCGAAACCAAAAATATAATTTTTAGAATTTTTGTCTGTTTGTCTGTATGTATGTCCAGGGTAAACTCAAAAAGTACTGCATGGATTTACTTCAAATTTTGCAAGAATATTACTTACAGGTCGGGTCAACATATAGGCTACATATTATCACGCTATCACCTAAGGGGAGGAGCAGTGCGAAGTAAACGAAGTCCGCGCGGACGAATTCGCTGGCAACAGCTAGTTGAAAATAAAAAAACAAATATTTAATATTCTATTCGGTTAATATTTTTATTTAGACCTTTTTCTACGCTCTATATTTTTTGCGTGGGATATTTTCCTTGGGTTTTCTCGTATTCGAGCATTAAAGAAGCCCAGTTTTGTGAATTTTAAGGTAGCACCGCGCCTTAACTTCATTATATTGTTACGTACTTCGGGTTCGTAATTGTAAGAAAACGCCACTTATATTAAATCCGTGTATTTACAATACAAATACACACAACACAACACAACGTAATACTGAAATACTCTGAATAACACTAGTAACTCACTGTACTAACGCTAAACTTAGAACACTACACAATAAAACACTTCTCGCTTCGTACGGGTTACTTCAAGTATCGCTCTCGACCGCTTTATAAAAACTGCCCTGTATTTGTCAACACGTCTCTATTTATACCCAGGGTAAAGTTCTACCTGGATCCAGAAAAATCTAATGTATCGGGAAACAATGAATCACGTCTTATTACTTCTTATTGTAAACAAGTTTATAAGTCATAAATCCTAGTACACGCTACTTTCAACCTTATACCATATACCACAAAGTCCATTATGGCATAGCTTAGGTCAACTATTTGTTTGTCAATAGGAGTAGCTATCTCTTTCTTTTATTTCTAGATCTCTCCAGTGTTCCAATTTTACACGTTTCTAGATTATTCGTAACAATATGTACTAAGTACTAACTATTGTGTTATTTTTACAAATCATTTAGCTGGCAAAGAGGATATAGGCTTAATTTCAAAATTGTTGTAACAAACCCACAATATTTTTAGAACCATATCCAACGGTACTCTACACTATGAGGAGTGCGAGAAAAAATCCCCATTTTACATGTAAAGGAAGTTCCCTTAAATAATATTTAATTAAAGGTTTTATTTTACCATTTTGTCAGCGTGATATGTTATTAATATAATAATGTAATATCCAATCACAGCTTTCTAGAACTAAGAATCTTTTTTTTTATATAAATATCAAATCTTTGATCTAAGCTGTGGATGAACGGAGAGACAGACGGATGTACAGACGGTCAGACACAGCAAAACTATATAAGGATTCCTTGTTGACTTTGGAACACTATAAATCCCTAAGAAGCACAAAATTAAAACAAAGTAATGAAGTCTGCTGAAAATCAAACAATATCACATAAAATATGCAATTTCATTTGTTTAAACCACAGATCACATTAACTAATAGACACGCCCGCGCCATTGAAAAGGAAACGTGTCGCTGCGCATATGGAGTAAAGGCTCCTAGCACTGTCAAAAATGTCCATACATTTGTAGATATAAAAATAGAAATAAACCGTGTTTTACGGTTTTATCGTATCGAATGAGATGACAAGGTTTAAAAATTACCCTTGAAGTGATTTTATTTCGTTGGTAAGTAGTTTAACTCTGTATTTTTGTGTGTAAAAGCTACGCTGACAAACTAAGAAATTGTCTTAAAAGGCGTATCCATTTAATCCGTGGCTTAAAAAATCAACGACCAGTAAAATTATTCGTACCTGACCGTAGCACGGCTGTCGGGGCGCCAGACTATCCTATCTTTCAAATTGGGCTAAACAGTAGATCTACAAAATTTCATTGAAATCGGTTCGGCACTTTAGGAATCCATAGCGGACAAACAACGTGACATGTAATTTATATTAAAACAAAAATTACTATACTCCCGATTCTATACCTTCTATGTACAGATGACATGCTTATATACAACCTTTTAGCCATAACACGCTATTTAAACCTAGAATCTAGCAAAGCGACGGAATCAGCGAATGAAATAAGAAATATTCAGGCGTTTTAGAACAAAAAAAAATTGAGAGGTGTCAAGGGACACCCGGATGGAACGAACAAAGACCTACAAAAAATATAGACGTAGCCATTGTAAACAATTAGAAACAAATCGGTGAAGATAACTTTTGTACATGTGTGCGTAAGCCAACGCCAACACTTGCAAGCATCGTAAAACATTACGTACTTGTGCTAGAGAATAGTGTTGCAAGCATTGGCTTTCAAATTTCCATTTACTGGTTTAATATTTTACTACATTTTATAAATTATAATGCGTTTTACTTATATTAATTATATTTTGTATTTTATTTGTATTACTATTTCCTACGTCAAAAACAAACAAATTTAGAAGGTCTAAAACAAACAAATTTAGAAGGTCTTCAAAATTTATTTATTTTATCTACTGTACATATGCCATTATGTAAATGCATATTTACACATGTAAATATGCACTAATTACAATATGAATAATATTTTTACGAACCTTTTTCAGCATATTTTACATTTTTACTCTTAATAATTACAACTAATAATTCAATAGGTTTTTAATATTTTTTACTTATAATGCTAACTATTTATTATACATTCTTAATACTCATCTTTAATATTAATATATAACTTCTTTTCTAAACTGAAAGTACACACAAGAATGATAATTTGCATACTAACAAATAAAATGAAAAATAAAATACGAGCTTATTTATTTATTTATTTAATTCTTTATTGTATACAGTGAACACTAACATAACAATAATAATAGAAAACAAGTACAATGGGCGAGATTATCTCTAGTAATAGAGATTTCTTCCAGCCAACGCGTAACAAGGAAATATTAAGATGCTGTCAACACCAGAATCGCTCACTCTATTTAATTGGAGTAAACGAGACCACACTATCAGTGTAACTGGGCGGCCAGGGTCTTAAAATGAATAAATATTGAAATTAAAAAAAAGTGTAGATTATTTGTCAAATATGATTCGGTAGCGGTTTAGGTATGAATATGATGACGTCATGTTTTCAATTGCAGACCCATACGTCAAAGAAATAAAGATATATAACCGTCAATGATGATTTTAAGACCAATCTTCGCAATTATTTTCTATCGAGCCAATTTTTTTCAATTATGTATCGAGTCCGGCCACGGTCTTTGAAATATGATGAATATTAACATATTTTTTTTTATGTGCTATAACAAATAGTTTTTCTTAAAAAACTGCTTAAAAACATCAATTTCAACTAATTAGGTCTTGTCAGCCCCTTAATTGCATTAAAATTAAATGTATAAGAAAACAAAATACTACTATAAACAAAAAAATACATATATATATATATATATATATATATATATATATATATATATATATATATATATGTCTTTATGTAGGTCTTTAATTAATTAGTGAAGGAATTGTAATAAAATTTTATTTTTTTTAAGTTATTTAATATTTAATATTTTTTTTGTAATAAACAAATATAATCCATACTAATATTATAAATGCGAAAGTAACTCTGTCTGTCTGTCTGTCTGTCTGTCTGTCTGTCTGTCTGTCTGTTACGCTTTCACGCTTAAACCACTGGACCGATTTTGATGAAATTTGGCATAAACATAGATAAGACGTCGAGAACGGACATAGGCTACTTTTTATCGCGGGAAAATATTTCGTTCCCACAGGAAATAAAATTAATCGAAAGAAATCGGAGCATAAAGCGTAACGTAGAACACATTAACTAGATGGCACTGCACGAAAATACATCGCGCTAACGTATTGAAACACATATACATGTAATTAAATCATTGAGTATAGAATCTTTCGCGTGGAAGAACTTCGTTCGCGTGGAAAAAGTTCTAAAATAAAAACCCGCATAGATCCCGTTCCCGAGGGTTTTCCGGGATATTCAGTGGTTTGGCCGTGAAAGCGTAACAGACAGAGTTACTTTCGCCTTTATAATATTAGTATGGATGATATGATATGATACGAGTATTTTAACGTTTGTTTGTTCATTGAATGCGCTAAATGCTAATTCCTGGAACTACAAGTCGGATTGAAAAAAAATTTTATGTGTATGTTTAATGATAGCTACATTCATGAGGATTACGTTACAATTATTCTTAGCGTAGTTAAAATATCGATATTTGTAAAATAAGTCGGAAGAAAAAGCGGTATCGAACCGCTGTATCCGCGTGCGCTTGCTGGCGTATTGCTTAAGTACTCGTAAGTACAATGTACTACAAATATATTGGTTTTTAGTAGATGCACAAAAAAGTCCACGACACTATATATATATATATATATATATATATATATATATATATATATATATATATATATATATATATATATATATATATATATATATATATATATATATATATATATATATATATATATATATATATATATATATATATATATATATATATATATATATATATATACTAGCTGAGCCCGCGACTTCGTCCGCGTGGAAAAATTAAAAAAAAATAGCCTAAGGTACTCGCTATCATATCAGCTATCTTTCAGTGAAAGTCCCGTCAAAATCGGTCCAGTCGTTCCAGAGATTAGCCGGAACAAACAGACAGACAGACAAAAATTCTAAACAATGTTATTTTGGTATACGTACCGTGTATACATCCATATGCATTTAGTAAAAACGGTTATTTTAATATTACAAACAGACACCCCAATTTTATTTATTTGTATAGATGGCGTCAACGCTTGCATCTCTTGCAGATAAAATTGCCCTTACACACATCAATTGCTTTTTTTTGGTAAATCTATCATATCCGAATTCCGGGTACACTTTAAATATCAAGTCTTTAATGTTGGTTACGATTTCACGAAGGTCTTTACCTATGTAAAATTTTTTTGTAGCCTGATTCAGGATTTTTCCCTAAGTAACCACTAACCAATCAATATGATCTTGTTTGGAAAATTTGTGCTTCTTCTACCTAAATGATTGCTTATGTTGGTATACCTACAGCTTCAAAAATTAAACAGTTTTCCACAATGGGGAAGATTTAAAGCAAGATTTAATAATATTATAACTACAAATCCTTATTAAGTAGCTATACAAATACAGTACTTACACCTACTTACTAACGAATTAGACACATATCAGGCCAAAGCGAACGATCATGTATCCCTCAACAACACCATAAAATACACAAAATAGATCGAATATTCAACTACTACAAAGTAAAGTGATTTTTTTCAAAGGAAAATCCAACGTTCCGTATCAAAGAAGTCTATTGCGAAAGGAGCCGGTCACATGTCTACTCCGCGCGGGCCGCAGAGGTTAAAGGTATATGATTCCACTCATGTGCCTTAAAAAAACCGGCTAATTGCGAGTCGAACTCGCGCATTAAGGGTTCCGTACCATAATCTATAAAAAAACGGCAAACAATTACGTTTGTTGAATGGGAGCCTTCTTAATATTTATTTTATTTTAATTATTTATTTTTAAAGTGATTTTATGCAAATGCAAAAGGGAGTTTATGCAAAAAAACACGTTTGTTGTATGGTGGTCACCCTTAAATATTTATTTTATTCTTTTTTTTAGTTTTAGTTATTATACATAAATAAAAGGCAACATAAATACCTACATCATCTGTGAAAATTTCAACTATCATGGTTCATGAGATACAGCCTGGTGACGGACAGATAGACGTACAAACGCACGGACGGACAGTGGTGTCTTAGTAATGGGGTCCCGTTTTAAACTTTGAGTATGGAACCTTAAAAAGTATGTATAGTAAAGCCAACGCTCTCACAGTTCGGCTCTTCTCGGCAATGTTCGGTTCTCGTTCGGCGGTCAGAGTAGTGCGCCGCATCGTGCACACTGCACACAGCCTTTCGGTTAATACCTAGATAGTTTGTAGGTATGTTGAGTTATTTTCGTTTTACATTTTTTTTAAACTATGCATCTAAATAACGTGGTATATTGGCCAAAGTTTGTCTTCCTAAGATCTTCGTGTTGATGAAGTACTTTTCGTTAGTAAGGATTAATATGATAAGGATTAAAATTCACCTATTAATTTTCTATAATTTTTCGACTCAAAATTTCTTATTGTGTTGTTATAAGAGATATATATATATATATATATATATATATATATATATATATATATATATATATATATATATATATATATATATATATATATATATATATATATATATATATATATATATATATATAGTGTCGTGGACTTTTTTGTGCATCTACTAAAAACCAATATATTTGTAGTACATTGTACTTACGAGTACTTAAGCAATACGCCAGCAAGCGCACGCGGATACAGCGCGAGCGGTTCGATACCGCTTTTTCTTCCGACTTATTTTACAAATATCGATATTTTAACTACGCTAAGAATAATTGTAACGTAATCCTCATGAATGTAGCTATCATTAAACATACACATAAAATTTTTTTTCAATCCGACTTGTAGTTCCAGGAATTAGCATTTAGCGCATTCAATGAACAAACAAACGTTAAAATACTCGTATCATATCATATCATCCATACTAATATTATAAAGGCGAAAGTAACTCTGTCTGTTACGCTTTCACGGCCAAACCACTGAATATCCCGGAAATCCCACGGGAACGGGATCTATGCGGGTTTTTATTTTAGAACTTTTTCCACGCGAACGAAGTCGCGGGCACAGCTAGTATAATATATATTTATTGTTTGCGTAGTTGTATATGTGTATGTAGTATATTATAACTAGCTGTTGCCAGCGACTTCGTCCGCGCGGACTTCGTTTACTCCGCACAGCCCCTACTCCGTAGGTGATAGCGTGATAATATGTAGCCTATATGTTGACCCGTCCTATTAGTAATATTCAGGCAAAATTTGAAGTAAATCCATGCAGTACTTTTTGAGTTTACTCCGGACATGCATACAGACAAACAGACAAAAATTCTAATAACTATACGGAGGTCACACTATAAGTTTTGCGTAACTTAAAAAAACATGTTATAACCAAAATATTATATTTATTGCTTTTCAAAATAATCTTCTTTACATTTTAAACATTTTTTCATGCAATCGAACCATTTTTTAAAACAGGAGGACCACAGATCTGAAGGCATGTTTTCTACGTGCTGATTGAACGCTATCACTGCCTCTTCGGAGTTGGTAAAAGTAAAACCTCTCATCAAATCTTTGATTTTGGGGAAAATACAGAAATCACAGGGTGCTAGGTGGGGGCTATGCGCAGGATGAGTGATGTACTTTTTCGGAAGCTAAAAATGACTTTGTTTTGTTGGCCGTATGTGAAGAAGCGTTATCATGGTGTAGGAGGATGCGGCTTTTGAATCGTCTTTCTCGAACTTTTTCTAACACCCTGGGTAAACAAATGGTAGAATACCACTCGGCATTAACACTCTTTTAATATTCAAGTGGAATTGTACAGATGGGACCCGTAGCTGAGAAAAAAAACGCGATCATTTTTTTAACAACGTTTCTCGCCTGTCTCACTTTTGTTGGCCTGTTCTCATTTTCAAACACCGATTCACAAGATTGCTGTTTTTTTTTCGGGTTCGAAACAATAAATCTACGTTTTGTCTCCTGTGACAATGTTATAAACAGCATTAGAATGTCCGTGGTCGTACTTCAGTAGCATCTGAGCCCGCTTCTGCTCCGCTGTCAATTCATGAGGGATCCAACGACAACAAAGTTTCCGAACTTTCACTTCTTCGTGTAAAATTTTCTGAAATTGGCTCATACCAATCCCCAGTAGTCCTCGAATTGTCTCATAGGTAATCCGTGGGTTTTCTTAAATTAACCGCTTAGAAGTAGCCACATTATTTTCGTTGACGGCAGTTGAAGGCCGCCCTTCACGAAATTCGTCATGTAAAGTAACTCGACCTCTCTCAAATTCAGCAAACCATCACCTCACGGTGCTCAAACAAGGTGCTTCTTTCCCAAAAGCATTTTGAAGACGAGCGGCACAGTCTTGCGGAGAAAGAGAACTTTTAAAATCATAAAAAATCATCGCTCTAAAATCTTTTCGACTTATTTCCATTTTCGTTGCGTACGTAGAGCTTTGATGTGTGATAAAAAAACAATTGACAAATCATTTTCCGCCAATTGTTTTTTTATTACTAAGAAGGTTACAACGTTCTAAAAATATAACATTCGAAATTCAAATAGTTCCGATTAGCTAGAAGTGCAAAACTTTTAGTGTGCCCCATGTATTTTTGGCTTCGATATCGATTTTAGATCACGCCCCAAGTATTCTTTTGAAAAAATATTCAATGTACAGATTTGATTTTCCTACGATTTTATTATATGTATAGATAATGTAGGATGGTAACACGGGGGAAAATCTACCAAAGATCTACCAATTAAACATTTAAAGCGTAATTTTTGTATTTGGCTCATATTTTAACGAATATTTATCTAATTAAATGGAATTGCCGACAAATTGGTATACAATTTAAAACTTCTTGTGCTTGTGCGTAACGGTACATTTTCACGGTACTGATTCCCAATTATCTCATAACTCTTCGACTCGTAGGCGAGTTGTCGATGAAAAGCTCTAAAATTGGTGCACTGTACAGTTTTTTTTTATATCATAAGTTAGCAAACCAACACATGGTTCTCCTGATGGAAAGAATCAACCTTCGCCTATAGACACCAAAAATGTTAATGGCGCGTTGCCATCTTGTGGCGAGGTCTAATGCCACATACATAAGTTTACTGGCTACCTTACCCTCCAAACCAGAACATGACAGTAACAAGCATTGATGCTATTGTGGCAGGAATCGATAAGGCGGTGGTAACAGACCCGGGCGAGACAATGCAGAACTCTACTACCTAGTAGCCGCGATGTAAGTGAACCGTATAGCCAATTGGTTGCCTTTTACGACCTGCCTGGCAGAAAGGCAATTGGCCTATTCTTCAAAGGAGCCCGGGACCAACACGGAAAATATTAATTCTGCTGCTTGACCTTGATCCAAAGATGTAGCCATGGTTGCAGTCGTCGCTGATGGTATTGCGAGGCGCGATTGCAGCGGAGGTGGAGCCAATATTGTTCTCGTGGCTAAGGAGACTCGGGAGTCAAGGGTTTTTCTTGTCACCCGTAGGAGGGAATGACGACATTTTGTTACGCGCTGAATCAAAATATTGTCTTGCTTTTTAGAATTGATTTTCTACGAAATATGAGTCCTTGTCATTGATGTCATCGGACAGCTTGTGATTATTCGTTTGAAGTTTTGCCCATAATTTGTCCAGAGCATCAAGTCGTTCACTTAAGTACTTACGGGTTTTCCGGATGGCGGAATCTTTACCGAAGTTGCGTTCTATTTTCTTGATCTCTTCAACACTGTCGTACTGATGATAAAGTAGACTTTCCATGTTGTCGTTATATATCTGATGGGTATAATAGAACACTATTTACAATATGACACATTGAGAAAAAAAAATAAGCTATCTTTATTAGTATTGTAAATGCGAAAGTTTGGATGTTTGGATGGATGTTTGTTACTCAATCACGCAAAAAAACTACTGAACGGATGTGAAATGAATTTGGCACACAGGTAGATGATGATCTGGAATAAGACAAAGGCTATTTTTTATCCCGAAAAAATTAGGTGATACCGCGGAATTCACCAAAAACTTATAATGCAGCGGGCTGCACGTTCCAGCTAGTGTAATATAAACTTAATCAGTAGGCTCAATTTTCGTAATAATTGCCGTAAGAAACATGCGCACGCCGCACAGCTTACAATAGCTTACTATAGCAAAAAGTGTCGTGACAACTTTTCGTAAGAATTTTTTCCTTCAGCCCCCTTTCACAACGCGCGATAAGGAACTTCGTTCCAACATAGTGACTACCTAACAAAATAATTAAAATATAATATATTATTAACTTTTAGTCTTCTTTTACGACCTAATAGTCCAATTTTTAATAATCAAAGCATAATATTATGTCTTAAAACAATTTTATAGTTTTCGTTCGCCGGTTATTATAGTTATTAATGTTGTTTATTTATATGGTAATTAATGTCATTAGTAACACGGCGTAAACAGTTCATCTCTTTGGTACAGATAGGTGTGTAACTAAATGTTTATCTATTCAAAAACCAATTGAAAATCAAAATTTAAATTTGGAAATTTTGTCCTATAATGTAAACTGTGTTTGTCAAGGCAATTTTGTCATATAGTGTATAAGTGACTGTAATAACTTTTTAATATGATTTTTATGGAATTAATTTTCTTTTTTTAATTGTCATTAACTATCAGGATTGGTTCAAATTTTTTGGATAAAACTTATATCTCAACATTGAGTATCAATGTTAAGACGAAAATTTTTCATCAAAGTCGGTTGCGCAGCTCGAAAATGTTTAGGTATGTTATAGTGCCTGCCGAATGCTGAACCGGTTTGACGAAGTTTGGCATCATTTTTCGCCGTGTTGGTCCCGGCCTCCTTTGTAGAATAGGCCAACTGCCGTTCTGCCAGGCAGGTCGTAAAAAGCGACCGATTGGCTATCGAGTCACTACCATCGTGGCTACTAGGTGGTAGAGTTCTGCATTGTCTCGCCCGGGTCTGGTACCACCGCCTTATCTCTTCCTGCCGCAATAGCGTCAGTGCTTGTCACTCTCGTGTTATGGTTTGAACTTTGAAGAGTAATGGGTCCGGTAAACTTATGCAAGGCGGTGGGCCTTACCTATTCCTGCCGCAATAGCGTCAGTGCTTGTCGCTGTCGTGTTCCGGTTTGGAGGGTAAGGTAGCCGGTAAACTTATGCATGTGGCATTATACCTCGCCACAAGATAGCAACGCACCATTAACATCTTTGGTGTCTATAGGCGATGGTTGACTCTTTCCATCAGGAGACCCATCTGCTTGTTTGCTATCTTATGACATAAAAAAAAATCATGCTAATATTACAATAAATACGAAAATCTGTCTTGTCTGTCTGTTATAATTTCACGATTAAACTGCTGAATTAATTTTGTTGGAGTTTGGCATGGTGATACTTTAAGGTTTCAAACATTTTATTTCAAAAATCAAACCCTAAGGGACTCAAATAGTGGCAGAAAACTTGTATAAAAGGTTATATGGATAAGTAGAATAATATCTAGGTAAGCACTTTCTTTTCTTGCTCTGCTTTTGTGTGATGAGCATAAATGTTTGTATTTCCGGGTTTAGGTGTTTATTAAATCTAGTCCAGTATTTATATATGTATTTCTATGTATTATTATCGTTGACTCACACCCATAACACAAGCAAATAGTTTGCTTACTTTGGGTTTAGATCAGTCAGTGTAATTTGTCCCGTGAATATTTATTTGTTATTATTATTATTTATTTCATCTATCTGATTTCTGTTTTATAATGTCAGAAATTAAATCGCCTCTCTGATCTAGTGGTCTGGTGTCAATGTTGATCACATGAGGTTCCGAAATCGATTCCCGAGTCGGGAAATTCAAAAATGTGTTTTTTCAGTTTTCTGATAAAAATAACTTTGCCCGGGATTGGAAAAGTGCCCGATTAGCGATAAGTTTGCCACCTATTACATTGTGGGACTAAGTATTTTTGGCTAATCGTAGGTGCACTTGTTGTACCTCTGCCTACTCATTCGGGAATACGGACGTGAAGATACTTTTTGATGTCAGAAATGTAAGCGACACGATGTTTATTTTTATTTCCAGCCGGATCTGACGTGTCCCCAAGCACAACACTGAATGAATACTTGAGGAATTACTTGGGCCTGCTCGGCACCAAGGCTATGTGTTATGAGGGTGGGTGTGGAGTCTGTACTGTGTCTGTAGCCTTAACACATCCAAACACCAAAGAAAAACAAGTAATCTCCGTGAACTCGGTAAGTCCTACTAATCCTGCTTCCTACTAATCTAAATATTATATTTATACAGGCTTTAAGGATAAACACAAGTCACTAAAACCATAGCTAGTTGACTTAATTATAAATATGTTTATGTAAGTTTAAGAATAAAAAAACGTTATTTTTTTTTAAAAATATAAGAAAATTTCTGTCCAACACCGCCCGTAAATTCATAGATACTATGCGAAAGGGCGCTGACCTGTCGCACTGGCTGTCCGTTTTAACTACCTACACAATATTCCACAATATTTCCGCGCTCTGTTCACTTTGCCGTGCACTTGTATAGGGCGAAATAATTTTGAGGAAAATGGAGATTTTACTTTCATTTACATTGAATTTACGTTCGATAAGTGAAACTAAACCACTGGTTTCAAGGATAACGATGATTATACTAACAGCCTGTAAATGCGAAGTTTGGATGTATGGATGGATGTCTGTTACTCAATCACGCAAAAACGGCCAAACCGATTTGTATCAAATTAGGAACACAGATAGATCATGACCTCGAATAGCACATAGGCTATTTTTATCTGGGAAAAAGAGTAGTTCCCGCGAAATTAAAAAAAAAATGTAATGCATCGGGCTGCTCGCTGCAGCTAGTATTATAAATGTGAAAGTGTGTTTGGATGGATGTTTATTATGATGGAGTCACATTTGCGTCTATCGTCACAACGCTTCGTGCAATGACATAATAAATGAGAGGTCACATCTTGTGGCGAGGTCATACATAAGTTTACCGGCTACCTTATCCTCCGAACCGGAACACGAGATTAACAAGCACTAACTCTATTGCGGCAGAAGTAGGTAAGGCGGTGGTACCAGACCCGGACGAGACAATGCAGAACTCTACCACCTAGTAGCCACGAAGATAGTAACTCGCATAGCTAAGCGGTCGCCTTTTACGACCTACCTGGTGGAACGGCAGTTGGCTTATTCTCCAAAGGAGCCTGGGACCAACATGGGAGACAACAACTTATACATTTGTTATTCCAAATCTGATCCACGGGTTGCAACGCACCATTATCATCTCTGGTGTCTATAGACGATGGTTGTGTCTTTCTATCAGAAGACCAATATGCTTGTTTGCTGTCCTATGATATAAAACAACATTTTCGTACGAAATGCTAATTTAAAATCTATTGGCGTTATCCACCAGGCGATCTTTGAGCCAACTTGCCAAAATGTGCAGGTGCCACTGAAGTAACCATTGGTTATACTTCATTTTGCTCATTCAGAGGACAAGGAAGGATCTTTCTTTTTGTGGAAAAAACAATTTTCTAAATCCGACAGGTTCTAATCAAGGTGATAGGTGATCAAGGGCTCCAAAATATACTACATTTAACTATATATGCATTGCTTCTCTCTTGTGAGAGTAGCAATGCATATATAGTAAACTGGTTTCTCACGTTTACCACTAGGTGGCGCTGTACAAATCACATACAAATTCCTCGTAAACTCCAAACGCACTCACGATCGAATGCGAAAAAAAACTCACACTTAGCACACAGTACCTGGATGACCAAGTTTTGCTCGGTGTATTTTCATGGCAAAACGACGTTTTCTAAAAATGAAACCTGGCTAGATCGATTTATATGTATGAATATTACGACAATATACCATCTTATCTTCTATATATATAAAAATCAATTGCTGTTTGTTAGTCTCGCTAAAACACGAGAACGGCTGAACCGATTTGACTAATTTTAGTTTTGAATTAATTGTTGAAGTCCAGAGAAGGTTTAAAAGGTGAGAAAATATAGAAAAAAAATAAGAGTAGTTAAAAAGGCACAACAACGTTTGCCGGGTCAGCTAGTTAAGAATAAATATTTTCTAGTGTCTAGTGCACGTATTATCGTGCCATGACTGGGATATCACCACTGTAGAGGGAGTTGGTAACCGCAAAGATGGCTATAGCGAGCTTCAGACAAGACTCGCTGAATTCAACGGAACCCAGTGTGGATACTGTACTCCTGGATGGATCATGAACATGCACAGGTAACAATATCTTTTGTTTTTTAATTCGTAAGATAGCGAACATGTATTTAGCTCTCCCGATGGAAAGAGATAACCATCTGCTTTAGACATCAAAGATGTTAGGTAATGTTGCGTTGCTTCCATGTGGCAGGGTTTTAAATGCTCTACACTGGCAATCTTACCTTCCAAATCGGAACACGAAAGTGACAAACACTGACGTTATTGCGGCAGGAATAAGTAAGGCGGTGGTACCAGACTCGGGCTAAACAATGCAGAATTCTATTACCTAATAGCCGCGATGATAGTAACTTCCATAGCCAAAAATTAGGCCGTGCATTATCCTGCCGCAATGGTGTCACTGCTTGTTACTGTGTCACGGTTAGAAACAGATAAACAAGCAGATTGTTCTCCTAGTGGAAAGAAACAAACATTGCTTATAGTCACCAGAAACGTTAATATGCTGCTATGCTATCCGTATAATAAGGCTGGAATGCCAACTGCATTTTATCGGCTATCGACTAACAGCTATCCTCCTAATCGGAACATGACAGTGACATGTAGCGATGCTATTCCGGCAGGAACCTGGGAGAGACGTTGCATAACTCTACCACCTAGCTATTAACTATAGCGATGTCAGTGACACATTCACAGAGCTTTATCTCGCCTTTTAAAAACATCTTTTAATTACATTAATTTCTACATAATCGTTCGCTCCTTTTACTGATAGATAGGTAGCCCACCTCTTATCACATTATGGCAGTGCTTCTCAGACTGTGCTTCGCAATATCCCAGGGTGTCGCAGCACTATCTAAAGACACCGTGAAGCGACTAAGATTGATAAGATGAATGTGTCGATAGAGATTTAGAATTGATATACAGCAAAGACAAACTATTTAAATTTTGTACCTCAGTTTCTGATGAATATCGCGTCATCATTACTGCGACACCGAGGGTTAAGCCAAAAAACAAAAAAATACTTCTTTTTTATTCTTGTTTTTTTATTGTTCTTAACAAAATATAAATGGTATTTGGAGTTTTTATTGACTTGTTTCTAGGCTAGAACTATAACTGGTAGGTATTTGGCCAGAGGTAAAATAAAGGGGATATTGCAAAAATAAATTTGGAAAGTCCTGTATTATGAAATGAAATACTTTATCTGATATTTAATGGTCAAAGTGTTTTCCCAAATAATTCTTTGTCTTTTTTCCTGATTATTATCTACCCTTTAGCAGCAATATTATTTGTTGTAATATCTATTTTCTAGCATTTATGAAAATTCCCAGAAGAATCTAAGTATGAGGCAAATAGAAAGATCGTTTGGTGGTAACATGTGTCGGTGTACGGGATACAGACCAATCCTGGATGCATTCAAGTCATTCGCCATAGATATGGATACAGCTCTCGCCAATAAGCTTCAGGTTAGTACAATTTATAGATACTCTCCATTTTAGACACTAGGTATGATTCATAGATTAAATTATGATCTAGTAGATAGATATCTAAGACAAAGTTTAACCGAATGTCTAAAATGGAGACTTCATTTTAGACACTTGTTTAAACTTTATCATACGGATTATTTTAAAATTAGACACAAATTCACTTCCACAATTCATACAATATTAATTCAATGTCTAACCGTTTTTATATTTTACTACATTAGGGATAGAACTTAATCCTTACTAATATTATAAATTTATTAGGTGGTATAGTTCTGCATTGTCTCGCCCGGGTCTGGTGCTACCGCCTTACTTATTCCTGTCGCAAGCGTCCGTGCTTGTTACTGTCATGTTCTGGTTTGGAGGGTAAGGTAGCCGGTAAACTTATGCATGTGGCATTAGACCTCACCACAAGATAGCAAAGTACCTTATTATAACTTGTTATAATAAGGTGCGTTGCTATCTTTGCTATCGTCACAAAGCTTCGTGCAATGACACAGTAAACTTTTTGTTGCACAAAAAATATGCAAAAGGCTAACCTAACGTCTAAAGACATTTTCTCATTTATCGTGTCATTCCACGAAGCTTTGTAACGATAGACACAAGTGCGGCTGAGGCATTATCCTATGTTACATGCGTCTATCGCCGTTAGACAGCTTCTTTTGCGAGTTAGATAGGTGTGTACTCACGAAAAATTTCACATTTGTTTTCTTTGAGATTACACACATAAGATCCGTATTGCACGCCTCATAGGCGGAGCATTATGGTAGTGCTCTACTCTCAAGTCTCAATATGTCAAGGTCAAGCATTTTTCTGGATTTAAACTTTATAGCATTCATATTTCACTAATATAATAATATAAGTGCACAGATATAAAGAATCCTTTTATAAACATATTTAATGAATTAAAAAAATGTCAAGTATAATATATAAAAAAACTGACTAAAAAAATCGTGAACGTCTGGATGTCTGTATGTACAGATGTGCCATGAAAACGCTAAAATAAAACGCTAAAACGTTTCAGTACATTTTTCACGGCTTCAGCATGAAATATGTCACGGGATTATTTCCTATTGAAAATTACTAGCGAATTCAGTGTCGTTACTTGTACTATTATATATTTTGTGTGTCGTTTAATTAATTTTTAAATTAAACGAGAATTAGTAGGTAAGCACTATTGTATTTTCTATACTTTTTGTATAGAAAATACGATAGATAGTGATTAAAGTTATATACTTTTTTGTATACAAGTTTAATCATTCATTTATTTTATTCACAGGACTTAGAAGATTTGCACAAAATGAAATGTTTAAGAAAGCGTAAAGAAAGTAAGTCAGAAGACTGGTGTCTCATAGGAAATGATACAAGAACAGAATTACTCAGTTGTCAGTTAGGAGCTAGCCGATGGTACAAGTGTTATAATATAAAAGATATCTTTACGGTGAGTGACCTTTAATAATTTTTATAATGTAACTCTTTTATGGGGCAATGTATACGCTTTTACAACAAGTTTCCCGAAACAATAAGAGATCTACCAGTCAATAAATTTAAAAAATGTGTTAAAACAAAACTGTGTAAAAAAGGGTATTATAAAATCTCAGATTATTTGGAAGACAAACAAGCAGGGATTAATTGCTCCTCATATCAATCTCATATATATGTTTTATAATTTTGTAATATTGTGATATTGTGAAGAAAAAATTATATGAAAAAAAGACAAGCCCGCTGAGTTTCTTCCGCCGGATCTTTTCAGTGTGTGGCCGCGTTTCCGATCCGGTGGTAATTTTAAAAAATGTTGACGTGTCAAAATAACTTGTAAAAAGTTTTATTGAATAAAGTTCTTCTGATTTCTGATTTCAACAAAAGGTTAGAAAATACTAAATTGTGTTCTAATTTAAAGACTTGCAACAATTTGTTTAAATACTTTTATATGTTTTTTCTATTGTTAAATTAATTTAAGCGGGTCTTAATTTCGTCTTTGAATTTTAAAACAAAAATAAATGAATGAAAAACCTCAATAACACTTTATCCCATCCGAGACTGGATGCGATCGAACCCTAGACCTCATGATCTGGACTAAAAAAAGGTACCACATACCAATATCTTAAAATTAAAATAAGTACTGTCAGTTTTAACAACTAGACTTTTTTTTTGAGGACAATCTAAGTTGTGGTATAGTTTTTAATCCTTTGATTATTTTTGTGTTATAGCACTCACCCCGTACTGGGTAAACCTGCGACCTGGGAATTGAACCTGCGACCATATCCCTAAAGCCGGGATGCTCTACCACTGAGCTAGTGTCGACAGGCTCGATGTGGCGAAATCCTTCTTTGCTATATGATCGATTCCGTCGATTGTACTGATCACTAGGTATATAATACACGGTATACAATACACGTATAACTAGTTAAATGAGTTTATCGTTACATATACAATTCACATTTATAATTTTAATCAATACTTTCGTGTTTCTAATTATTTTTGTGTTATGGCATTCACCCCGTGCTTGGGAAAACTTGAAAAACTTTACAATGGCTTTAGGAAGGCGGTCGCAGATTCAATTTCTGCGTGCGGATATTTTTCTTTGTTGTTTTTAAAGTTTTACTCCTTTGAGTTCAAAATACCTCAATTTCGGGAAATAGCCTCAGGGTTAGTAGCAAATAGGGTTAAAGGGCTTGTAGTTGTTAATACGTCTGAAAAAGTATAAAGAACGGATTTTCAATGAAATTGAATTTGTATTTCAAAATCCAAAATCCAAAATCCAAAATTCAAAATTTGTAATATCAACTTTTAAAATTTATTTTACTGCTTATAACCATAAAGAAGAAAAGTAACAACGTTAAAAATTGTTGCTAGGTTAGGTTACTAGGTTTTAAACAGTCAATAGTCAGATTTTAAATATTTACATTTTACACATTTCATTGACTTTGAAAAGCGTAAAATGTAAATATTTAATTTTGTAATAAAATATATAAAATAAAATATTTCATGGCTTAACATTTTAAATTTTAAATCATGATAGTTAGATTTTGTTTTGTTTTTAGTTTAAGTTGTAATTGCCGTGATGATGCTTATAGAAGTGAAACCGGTTGGATAATATGCATAATAATTTACTGTGAAACAGTACAAGTGTTTTTGATATAAAATATTGAATAAAAATGGAGTTTAACTAAATGCCGACAACAAAGAGTGTAAAATATTATTAATTTTGTTAATAATTAACAATACGTAATTCTATAGTCTTTTTAGAATAAATTTGATGATTTTGAATTTTTTAAATATTTTATTTTATACATAGTGCAAGTGTTTTTGATATAAAATATTGCATGAAAATTAATAATCTATTTAAATTCCTACTCCTGCCATATGACGCCAAGTGCTAACAACCATGCATTTCTGTGCTGGCTGCTCGGCGCTCGCACCATATTTCGAAATGCGCTTTTAAGATATATTATATTCAAAAATTATTAAAGCATTTTAAAATCTAATGAATAATTCATAAAAAAAACGTGCGCTGAATCTGAATGCTAAGCACTATGTGAAACAAGTTTTTCAAATCACTTTATGATTTTTTCAAAGAAATTATGATTTTGGCGCCCACCCCGAAACGGCCTGAATACACACCCACCCGCTTCACTGGCGAGATGTATCACCACGGTAAATGTCTTTTGTAATTCAACCAACAAAGCAATACATTGAAGTTCTAAAAGTAACGGTTACAATATTTCAGGTATTATCCCGAGAAGGTACAGATAGCTATTATCTCGTAGCGGGCAACACCGGAAAAGGTATAAAACTTTACATTTTTTTTTATTTATACTAGCGGATACCCGGTGCTTTACACTCGTACATACATATTAATCTGTGGTGCTTTACTGCCGCAAAATGGACTTTCAAATACACTAATCCGTTATAGGACACGCTCTACCTAATTACAGGTTTATTGTACCTACTTTATCTGGGGAAACTATTTTTTTTCCAAAACTTAGCTAAGGTTTTTACAGTTTTTTTCATCTGCCAAACTGCATCGCAGTTTGTCGACAGTAGTTCTCGTTAGTTAATAGTGCATACATTACAGTAATTTTTCCGTCTAGTTTTATTTTATTAAACAACACACATATCTTATCAAAATCCGCTCATTTTAAAGCACTGTCTTAAGTCTGGGTACCTGTTTTGCCCTGCGTAATTTTGATCTTGCGCCAACGCTATCCTATAGGAGCGAGTATTCGGTTACGTATGTATGCATGTATGTACTATCCCAAAAATACAAGCAATAAGTTGACAAAGTTAGGTAAAGAGACCTGCAATTTTAAACGAACGTTAAATTTATAGGGAAAATATGTATACAGATTTTATAGGTATACTCTTCTATGGGTTTAATACATCACGCAACTAGCGTGGTAGTAGCGTGTACGTTTATTTTGACACTAGCTGTTGCCCGCAACTTCGTCCGCGCGGACTTCGTTTACTCCGCACAGCTTCTCCCCCGTATGTGGTAGCGTGATAATATGTAGTCTATATGTTGACTCGACCTCTTAGTAATAATCGCGCAAAATTTGAAGTAAATCCATGCAGTATTTTTTGAGTTTACTCCTGACATACATACAGACAAACAGACAGAAATTCTAAAAACTATATTTTTGGCTTCGATATCGATTGTAGATCACACCCCAAGTATTCTTTTAAAAAATATTCAATATACAGTTTCGACTTTACTACAATTTTATTATATGTATAGATGAATTATTTATGAATTTTGTTGTTTAAACAACAAAGAAACAGAAAAAAATCATTTTTATTATTTATAACTAATCCACACTAATTCTACCTACACAGCCATTTGCAATAGCAAACTGCGCGCAGTAATTCTGAAACTAATTCTGAAACTAATTCAGCTTGTTTCACTAAATAAAATAATTTTCGTTTAAAAATGTTTTTTGACATAAGTACGTATATTTATATTAATTTATAAGCTTTATGAATATTAAAAAAGTACCTATGGATATAACGGAAATTTTTACTTCAGATAGTTGCTTAGTTTTGATAAGGCGAAAGTAGAGTACTACCTAACTAAAGGCATACAATAGGTCGAATTGTTAATAGCTGTTTGTTTTAAAATTAACGAGATAAATATTGTTAAAATAGGTAATTTTTTGATATTTTTATGAAAATAACATTTACAGGTGTATATCCAAGAAACAACGAAGCAAGAGTTCAAATAGATATCTCCTCAATAAGCACCCTCAAAGATTGCTACACGGATGCTAATTTGATCTTGGGCGCTGGTCTCTCGATTACTGAAGTGATCGCCATCTTTGAAACATATTCGAGAACAAATTCTAATTTCAAATATCTCGAAGAGTTTAATAAACATTTGGAACTTGTGGCGACTGTCCCTGTACGCAATGTAAGTGCTTATTAACTTTAAAACCCCAGAGGTGGATCATGTCATGAAGGTGGTACATAATGCTTTTCAAATATTCGTACCTCTATGTTATTACGGCACCAACGATTATTTGAATGATAAAACTATATAATGATTCAAATATTATTATAATACGAATTTGAAAATTATATTTTTTTGTGTCCTATTACATGTTACCTATATGTTATTACAGCACCAATGTTATTTGAATAATACGTAGTAGGTATATTAAACTCTCCGTGAAATTCTTACATACATGAATACTGGAGTGTGGAACTAACACTGTTTTAATTTGTAAAATACTTTTCATATTACTTTCCTTTTAATCGGATTATCGAACCGTACATGTTCGTCTTATGTTCTACCGTCTTCTCACTATCTTGTTATAGTATCATCCTTCCCTCTCTTTCTTTCCCTTTTATTCATTCATATATATTACAAACCTCAAGCCCTACTGATTATTAAACCCCAATAATGACAAATGATCAACACATTGCTTGATCTGAGACAACAGTAGTATCATAAATTGATTGTAAAAATATTTGCAGATTGGCACAATCGGTGGCAACCTGGCGCTGAAAAGCAGTCACCATGACTTCCCATCGGATTTGTTTCTTCTATTCGAGACAGTTCAAGCTACAGTTACTATTGGTAAATACATTATAATTATCGGTAAATACGGTATAATTATTAAAATAATTAGGGCGAGCGCAGCGAGCCCTACACTAGGCGACGATCTATGCACTTTTGTGGTACATTTTACTGAAAAAGCTTCGCATTTTTTAGGTTTGAGCTTCGACGTTGTAGCTTATATATATGTCTAGATTTGTTATCTAACATAAAATACCATTTTATAAACATTAAAAAATAGAAGGTACGATTTGTATTAGAATTTTATTACTACTAACGCCATCTCTTATTAAATTAACGAGTTAAAATTGATAGAAGATACATTTTGTATTAGAATTTTTGAACTTATTAAGAAACTACCTCATGAATTGTTTCTTCACATTTGACTGACGGCGCGCGGTCATCGTGCCCACGTATAAAGGCGAGGTTGAAGTATAAACTGCAAAGTCTTACAATGTGATAGGTGGCCAGCCAATCGCCAGTAGCACTTTTCTAATCCCGGGCAAAGTTGTTTTTATCAGAAAACTGAAAAAACACATTTTTTCATTTGCCTGACTCTGGAATCAAACTCCGAGGGTTTCCCTGGGAGAAAAATTCAAAAAATGTATTCGCTGAGTGTTTACCGTCAATTCTTCGTGCCTGCGTTAAGTCCAATATTAAGTCCAAAAATTTTGAAGGTTTATTTATATAAAACATGTTTTGATTTTGATTTCTTAAATCGACGTAAAACCAGGAACTTCCTGATTTTAGAAAAAAAAAAATCAATTATTTCAGCAAAATGTTAAAAATGTGTTTTTTTATAAGATCAACCTTCATTTTTAATACCCATTTTTCCTTGAAAATAGACCAAAAATTCCTAGTCCAAAGCCTGACGACGCCTTTGATGCGAATGTAATGTTTAGGTGAAAATACGCTGGGTTTTTTAGGTTAGATAATTATAAATAAAGTCCATACATTAAAAGATGTAATTCTCATAAAAATATTTTTCTAACAATATTACTAGATAGTATAACTTTGCGAGCCCTTACAAAGCTCTGCTTTTTGCTAGTATTATGAATGACAAAATCTAAATAAATAAATGATATAGTTAAAAAAGAATAAAATATATATTGGACTGATATAAGTCACGCTAAATCATGTAGCCAAAAGACTTGCACCAAAATGCTTAAATGCATTTAGTCCCTTAAACATGTTTAGCAAATGTCAAAACGCCTTAAAAGCTGTCACTTTAAATGTATTTAGTGACTTAAAACGATTTAAGCATTTTGGTGCATGCCGCCCTTAATATTGAATTGAAAGTGCGTTTTAACTATTATTGTAAAATTATTACAAGATAATATAAAAAAAAAACCTTTAAAAATATGCCACTAAATTCGATGCATGGAATCTTGTGAATGAACTCTGTAATGCTGCCATTGTGTCATTTTACATTTATCTATAATTATTATTAAGATAGTGACTATCATGTAATCTGCCACGCTAAGCACATTTTTGCCGATCACTTTTAATTTGGTTGAAGCACTAAAATATATAAGTTGGAATTTTGCGTCATCGAAATTATACCCATGCGTTTTGTTTTTTGAGTCTATCCGACTCAAAAAACAAAACGCATGGGTATAATTTCGATGATGATTCCGAAAATGAAAATTTGAATTTTTTTGCACCCACCCACAACAAGTGCACCCACGATTAGCCAGATACTTGGTCCCACAATGTGATAGGTGGCAAGCCTATCGCCAACCGGGCACTTTCCAATCCCGGGCAATTTTGTTTTTTTATCAGAAAACTGAAAAAACACATTTTTAAATTGCCCGACCCAGGAATCGAACCCGGGACCTCATGTGGTCAACTCCGACACTAGTCCACAGAGGTTAAATCAATCAGTGTAATTTGTCCCGTGAATATTTCATTATTTATTATTTTTTTATACGACATTTTAAAATAATTAGCTGACCCGAGCGAAGAATTCGCACGGCGCCATCTAGCTTTTTCCAAGTATAAAACTCTATATATAACCCACATATAGCGCTCCGGTCGATTGTTATAAACTTTACTAGCTATGATACCCGGCTTCGCTCGGGAGTTAATATGAGATTACGTTGTAGTCGAAATAAAACAAATGTAATTTAAGACTTTATTGAAATTGGAATTATAAATTTCGCGCCATTACTACGAATGCTGCCATTGTTCGCGGCGCCTTTCGAAATGCAACCCAAATAATCGTTCTTCTGAATGAAGTTCATATACTTGACAACAGATGGCGCCACTACACTTAATTTCCAAGTTGAAGAGTTGGAAAAGTCCATAAATCTTTAAAAACACGCCCTTTAAGTCAAAACGGGAACTTTCTTGTTCGATGGGGGATAAAGGGCTATCACACTATATAAGTACCTTTATCGTGCCGGGGCTCCTTTTTAAGTTTTATCGGCACGCACATTTTATCAACTTAGTTTTATTATATAACTAGCTATGATGCCCGGCTTCGCTCGGGAATTGATATGAGATTACGTGGTAGTTGAAATATAACAAATGTAATTTAAGACTTTATTGAAATTGGAATTTTAAATTTTGCGCCATTACTACACGGTGCAACTGCTCGCAGCGACTTTCGAAATGTAACTCAAATAATCGTTGTTTTGAATGAAGTTCAAATACTCGACAACAGATGGCGCCACTACACTCAATTTCCAAGTTGAAGGGTTAGAATAGCCCTAATATTTTTAAAAACACGCCCTTTATGTTGAAACGGGAACTTTCTTGTTCGAGGGGATATAAAGGGCTATCACACTATATAAGTCCCTTTATCGTGCCGGGACTCCTTTTTAAGTTTTATCGGCACGCACATTTTATCAACTTAATTTTATTATATAATTAGTTATTATGCCCGGCTTTGCTCGGGAGTTGTAATGAGATTAGGTGGTAATTGAAATATAACAAATGTAATTTAAGACTTTATTGAAATTCGAATTATAAATTTTGCGCCATTACTACAAATGCTGCCATTGCTCGCGGCGCCTTTTGAAATGCAACCCAAATAATCGTTGTTCTGAACGAAGTTCAAATACTCGACAACAGATGGCCCACTACACTTAATTTCCAAGTTAAAGGGTTGGAAAAGCCCTTATATCTTTAAAGACACGCCCTTTAGGTCAAAACGGGAACTTTCTTGGTCGAGGCGGGATAAAGGGCTATCACACTATATAAGTCCCTTTATCGTTCCGGGACTCCTTTTTAAGTTTTATCGGCATGCACATTTTATCAACTTAGTTTTATTATATAATAATGATAATGATAATGATATAATGATAATGATAATGATATTTAATTAATTTGTTATTAACAAAAAGTTTTTTTTTAATTTATTCATATTTTTCGCCCAAAGTATAAAACATAAGCTTTACCTGGGTATTTTTTTATTTTTTTTGGTGAAGTAGTTAAAGAGATCGAGCCACTCCAGGAAAAAAACACCTTTTAGAAATAATATTATAAATATTTTTTCAGTGGACAGTAATTTAAAAAACAAAGAAGTAAAATTGCCAGAACTCCTCAAAATTGATTTGAAAAATAAACTCATAGTGGATGTGCGGCTACCTCCACTTTCAAATAATCATCACATTAAAACTTACAAGGTATGGAGCATTTTTGTAATAAGTTTCGTCCACCATGCGAAAGATTATGTGTGTATGTTTGTTTTCTCTTCTCTCCACGCTGAAACGATATGATTTAAATAATATTTACTATACATGTACCTACTTTATACCCAGTGTTAATATGTGGTTAATACATAGACTTCTTTTTATCCCCAGCACTTTCTGGAGGCCCGTAAAATCTACAAAATAATGGATTTTGCATTGCTCCCATGAGATATATAAAAAAGTATGTTTGATTAATTATGACCGCGCCGTTGGTCGAGTGGTTAGCGTTTTCTTTTCTCCGTTTTGGTCCAGGCTTATTGAAGCATATTCTATCTGCCATTCTGCCCGGCAGTTCGTAAAAGTTGAACGATTGACTAAATATATCGCTACCATCGTGACTAGCAATTTATGTTAATAAGCAATGGTTTATCTTTCCATCCGGAGAGCCATCTGCTTGTTTGCTATCTAATGATATAAAAATTAGTAAAGTGCACGTGCATTGTAGGGTTGCGTAGTTACCCATCAACATAATGCGGACTAAAAAGAGGGTTTCTATAACTTTATGCTATGAAGATTTAAGCTATTCAACGTCAATGACAAATACATATCCGCATCACAGTTTCACCGCTTATAAAAGCGTATGAGCATAGATGTTTGTATTTCTGGGTTTGGGTGTTTTATTATGTATATAAAGTGTCTATATATTAGTATCGTTGACTAACACGCATAACATAATACAAACATATAGTTTGCTTACTTTCGGGTTAGGTCGATTTGTATAATTTGTCCAGCAATACTATTATATTATTATTTATAGTTAAAATAATCATACTACTAGTGAGTTTGTAAATATAGATATTTTTTTCTTCTCTAAATTAATATTTAATTTTAGATAATGCCACGAAGTCAAAACGCCCACGCAATAGTAAACGCAGGTTTTCACTTTTTCCTGGACAATGAGTCGAAAGTCATCTCTGCTGACATAGTCTATGGCGGGATAGCTCCTAAATTCATTCACGCGACAAACACAGAACAGATGTTAAAAGGCAGGAAACTATTCACTGATGATACTCTACAGAAAGCTCTGGGCAAACTACAGGAGGAAATAAATCCGGTGGATTCTTCACCGGAACCCGCGCCATTTTCTCGAAAGGCTATAGCGCTGGGATTATTTTATAAGGTTGGTAAAATATATTTTGTAGTTGTAAAATATATTTTGTAGTTTGGGGAAAATACAGAAATCACAGGGTGCGAGGTCGGGGCTATGCGCAAGATGAGTGACGAGATGTACTTTTTCGGAAGCTAAAAATGACTTTGTTTTGTTGGCCGTGTATGAAGAAGCGTTATCATGGTGTAGGAGAATGCGGCTTTTGGGTCGTCTTTCGCGAACTTTTTCTAACACCCTGCGTAAACAAATGGTAGAATACTACTCGGCATTAACACTCTTTTGATCTTCAAGTGGAATTGTACAGATGGGACCCGTAGCTGAAAAAAAACGCGATCATATTTTTACCAACGTTTCTCGCCTACTCTCACTTTTGTTGGCCTGTTCTCATTTTAAAACTTTCGTCTCCTGTGACAATGTCATAAACAGCATTAGAATGTTCATGGTCGTACTTCAGTAGCATCTGTGAGCACCATTCCACGTGAGCCCGCTTCTGCTCCGCGGTCAGTTCATGAGGGATCCAACGACAAACAAAGTTTCCGAACTTTCAATTCTTTGTGTAAAATTTTTTGAATTTGGCTCATACCAATCCCCAATAATTCTCGAATTGTCTCATAGGTAATCCGGGGGTTTTCGTTGATGGCAGTTGAAGACCGCCCTTCACGAAATTCGTCATGTAAAGAAACTCGACCTGTTTCAATTTCAGCAAACCATCGCCTCACGGTGCTCAAACAAGGTACTTCTCTCCCAAAAGCATTTTAAAGACGTGCGGCAGTCTTGCGGAGAAAGAGAACTTCTAAAATCATAAAAAATCATCGCTCTAAAATCTTTTCGACTTAATTCTATTTTCGTTGCGCACGTAAAACTTTGATGTGTAAAAAAAACAATTGACAAATAACTTCCTGCCAATTGTTTTTTTATCACTAAGAAGTTTGCAACGTTTTAAAAATATAACATTCTAAATTCAAATAATTCCGATTAGCTAGAAGTGCACAACTTTTAGTGTGCCCCATGTATGTAACAGAGGGTTTCGATGCATACCTATAACTGGCGTTGTACGTGAATTGTTATAATGAGTGATATAACCAGTGATACGTGAAATGAGCTATGCCTATCTTACAGCATAAAAATATTTATTTTCAACAGGCCATACTATCACTAAGTCCAACATCAAACGCCCGGTACAAGTCCGGTGGGGTCGAATTGACACGGGATATTTCATATGGTACTCAAATCTACGACACTGACAAATCATTATGGCCACTGAACCAACCGATACCAAAGTTAGAAGCGTTGACACAGGTAAATAAATTAAAACAAATAAGTTTTTAAAACCTCGGCGAAGTCACCTAAGACCAATTTTGTTTATTTTTTGTTTTATTTCAAAGATAGCAAACAAATAGATGGCTATCCTGATGGAAAGAAAAACCATCGCCTATCGACACCAAAGATGTTAATAGTGCGTTGTTATCCGTGTGGAGGGATGGTAATGCCACACGCATAAGTCTACCGGATACTTTACATTCCGAACCGAAACCCAACAATTACAAGCATTGACGCTTTTGCGCCAAGAAAAGGTAAGGCTGTGGTACCAAATACCCGGGCGAGACGTTGCGGAACTCTATCACCTAAGAGTCACGATGGTAGTGACACGTATAGCCAACGGTCGCCTTTTGCGACTTGCTTGGCAGAACGACAGTAGGTCTATTCTTCAAAGGAGCCCGAACCAACTTAAGGGAAAATTTCTCAATTAATGTCTTACCCTTACCCTTTCTGATTCTAATAAGTTTACAATAATAATTAAAATGCACTTTCAATTCAATATTTAGTTCTGGTCGGGCCTTTAAAAAATAACCTTGTATAGGTCCGAAATTAGTTGAAACCTACACCGATCAAACGTGAGTGTAGCTGATTTTAATTATTTTATCGTTATCAGGTCGGTAAAATGCGGTGATGGGGATCACCACTCAACTCGCCAACCGACAAACCAGTAGATCGTGATAAACCGAAATCTCAGCCGTAGACGTTCGGTTAAACTCCGTCTACTTCGCAAGGGAACTTATTTATTTATTAAACTCTTTATTGCGCAAAATATAACAGGCGAATTTGATGTTTATGGACATTCTGTTCAAGTTAACCTATATTTGTAAAAAACTTGTAACGCGCAGTGCACAAGAAAAGTGCTAAGAAACAACTGTAGGCACATAGTTTTACATTAAACAATAATAGCTATATATATATATATATATATATATATATATATATATATATATATATATATATATATATATATATATATATATATATATATATATATATATATATATATATATATATATATATATATATATATATATATATATTGCGGCAGGAATAGGTAAGGCGGTGGTACCAAATACCAAATTACGATACTATCTAGTAGTCACGATGGTAGTGACACTATAGCTAATCTGTTGCCTCTTACGACCTGCCTAGAACGACAGTTTTACGGTTTTTAAATTATTATGTATTTATTTAGATATTGCGAACTTACTGTATATATATATATATATATATGACGGCGTCCGCGTCGTCAAATGCAAGAATATTGTAAAGTGTAAACAACAAATGCACGGCCCGGGCCGGCAAGCGCATCGTTCGATATCCCTACCACTCAACTTGTTTTGCTACCTGTATAAAAGGCTCTGAGCGCCCGCCGATAAGGCAGTCTAGGCTCTGGCGTGGCTCGGTACACTTGTTGTATCTTGCTGGTAGCTTATCCTTGACTCTCGGATAATTAATTTGTGCAAACAAGTTAATTATTATTGTCAACTATAAATTAGTCGCAGTACAATTTATAATTGACTTTCTATTGCTTAAATTATGACTTATTTGTAATAGGGAATAATTAAGTTACTTGGAATTGTTAAACCAGAACTAGTCATTAGTGATGGAAAGCTTTAATAGTGATCTAATGTTATTCTGATCTAAATATAAAGAGTTGTTATATTACCACATCCGCATTTTATTTATCATATCTGACCCACTTCCTACATCAGAAGTGGGATCGGATTCACTCCCACTTCAGCATCAAACTATTTCGGTTAATTATGTAGAGCAGTAAATGTCTCTTTTCACTTGTGGTATGGAAATTATTCTTTGAAAAATAGCAGAAAATATTAATTCACGTTCTGTAAATACATCTACTCCCCTTAAGTTGATATACTTTGATTCTGATGAAGCAGACGATATGACTAACTGGTGTCCTCCTCCTAGCTTCGTATTCTTCATTACTGAGGGTCGTAACCTCCTCATTAGATTGTTCTTGATAGCACAATATTATGCCATTGGACTCTATCTTCAGCGACGTGCAGAGCATCATAAAACATTTTAGACATAAGATTGGTGCAAACCTGGTCCGACCATCGCATAGGAGTACGACCACGTGGTCTTTTGTCTTCTACTTTTCCGGTCACTATTAGCTTTTCGAGATTGTCTACTTGCTTTCTATAGAGATGTGGCCGAAGTATTATAGAATTCTTTGAAGGCACGTAGCAGACAGTCTGGTCTTTACTCCAAGTTGTTTTAGTATGAAGGTGTTGGTCCTGTGTGTTGTCCAAGGGATACGTAACATTTTCTCCAGCACCACATTTCAAACGCATCAATGCGACGTCTGTCTGCAGCTCTTAGTGTCTATGACTCTGCGCCGTACGTAAATATGGAGAACACCAGCGTACAAACCAGCCTCTGCTTTGTTTTTAATGAGATGCTTTTGTCGTTCCAAAGACCCTTCATCTGACTCGTAGGATTTTTGTCGTGTAACTTACTAGCTGGTGTACCTCAAGTAAAATAAATATAGAAAAGAAAAAATTAGACGGGGTTGATCTGATCATTGTAGCTACTCACTCACTTAAGAGTCATGCCGTCACCTACTTCACAAGCTGCTGTCTTGGCAAGCTATATTAGGACTTGAAGATCTCTTCCTTTTAGACTTAAATATGAACCGATTTAAGAGCACCACTGTATTTCGAGGAAGTTACAATTTTGTGATAGAATCGAACATCGTAACAACTATTGCCGTGATAAACAGAAACTTATCTCAAATAATTTTTGCTTGCAGCGAAAGCAGGTCATCTACCACTATCTCTGGTGACGTGTCCAGTGGCCGACCACCAGTGGTCTGCTATGTGTGTTGTGACCCCGGCCCAGCCACATAGCTTCCATTCGTCTGATGCGCTACAAGAAGAAAGAAGTTGCCACTTCGAGTACCGAAAACAGAAAACCAGTCAACATCTGTTCCAGAGCGTCACATGGTGTATTACACTAAGTGAAATTTAATTACCTTTTATATTTTACTCTGGTTCAGAATGCCATATCAAACAAATCTCTTGTGATTCATTTGTAGGAGAACGGTTTTATGAACAAGATTCTAAGTAGTCGCTTGTCCTGATGTAGTTTCCACTCACTAGATCAAATGCTTAACCACAGGGCAAAATTTAAATTTGGTGGTTATATTTCATGTTTGACCTGATGAGTCTTAATAAAAATGTTTCATTAGGCCGCAAAATTTTGGAGCAAGGTTTAGGTTTGTAAATTTGGAGGTTATATTTCACGTTTGACCTGATGAGTCTTAATAAAAATGTTTCGTTATGCCGCAAAAATTTGGAGCAAGGTAGAATAGAAACTAAGCAACAACAGGTTAATGCTTAACAATACTTAAACACTTAATCTTGCTCAATTTCAAAATCTGTTAGCAAGGGTGTGGTAAACACTTACCATGTAGGTAAAGTTAGAGAGCGCTTAGTAGCTTAAAAGTAATTGACAACCAATTGAATTAAAACCGTCGGGCTTAAATTCGTCGAGCTGAAATCGAATTAGTTGACCCTTTGAAGATCGTTAATAAGCAATCTTAAAGTTTATTACCAACTAAACTCAAACTAATATTTAAAAAAAAAACAATACAGATTTACATCTTCTTGCAACAGGCACATATAGAGCTAACAGTCGGTCCGAATATGTGATGCGAATCTTGTAGGGTTTAATAATGATAGCGCAGTATAATTCTCTGACAAATCATGGCAAGAGCGGTTAGGTAATATTTAACACGCGCTCAGCAGCATTAGGTTTGGCATTCGGCAACTAACAAAAACTCGCAAAAGTATCTACAAGCTTTGAAAATCCAGTGTGTCCAATAGAATCAAAAAATCAGCCCAATCGGACATTTTACGGTTGAGTAGAGGTAATGAAAGGTTAAACCTTTTAGTGTAGGTGACTTTGTCTTTGTTAGGAATGAAGAACGACACTAAACGAAACTTGATTCAAAATATAAGGGCTCCTTAAAGTTACCGCAATTTTAGAAAACAATAGGTACGAATTAAGACATATCAATGGATCTAATAGGACATATAAGTGCGCCCATGATAGCCTCTGCGAAGTTCCCCACATTCCTGTAGGGTTTCTTGAGATACCTAAATGAAAATTATAACAAGGATGACGTGACGGCGTATACTCATGATAATGATCTTGTTCATAAAACTGGTCCAAACAATATTGATAGAAATGCAGTGTATATTGTAAATAGTTATAACAGTCAGAGTTTTTAATATCTACCTGCGAAGGAGATTCTCTAATCTTGTAATAACTAATGCCACTATTCATGAGGCTACATCATCAGCAAAAAAAATACGATATTAAGTAAACGAAAAAAAAAAGTAGTAAAATGATGATAAAATATCACTAAAAATGTAAGTAAAAAAAAAAGAAGCGAAGAAAAAAAATAATTAAAGGAAATGGGAGTCTTATAAAACTATGAAATCAATGGAAAAAAATGTAAAAGAAGTAATTTAACAAAAAATTTAGGATTGACAAAAGATGCAGGATTGACAAAAGATGCAGGATTGACAAAAGATGCAGGATTGACAAAAGATGCAGGATTGACAAAAAATGTAGGATTGACACAAAAAATGTAGGATTGACAAAAAATGTATTAGAGTCATTGAAGGGAGTGTCCGGTCCAATGACTCGGCTAAAGGGGTTCATTCCGGTCTAGCCTTTTGGCTACAGGGATTGCAACCCGGTCTAGCACTGTCAGCTAAAGGGATTTCCGGTCTAGCATTAGCTAAAGGGATTTCCGGTCTAGCATTAGCTACAGGGATTTCCGGTCTAGCACTGTCAGCTAAAGGGATTTCCGGTCTAGCATTAGCTATAGGGATTTCCGGTCTAGCACTCTCAGCTAAAGGGATCTCCGGTCTAGCATTAGCTACAGGGATTTCCGGTCTAGCACTCTCAGTTAAAGGGATTTCCGGTCTAGCACATTAGCTAAAGGGATTTCCGGCCTAGCACACTCCAGTCTCCGGTTTTAAACTGATGAGAGGGAGCTTAGTACACTCCAGTCTCCGTTTTTAACTGATGAGAGGGAGCTTAGTGCACTCCAGTCTCCGGTTATTAACTGATGAGAGGGAGCTTAATATACTCCAGTCTCCGGTTTTTAACTGATGAGAGGGAGCTTAGTACAATCGAGTCTCCGGTTTTTTCAATTGATGAGGGATTCCTAGCTTAGTAGGATCCAGTCTCCGGTTTCAAAACTGACGAGAATAGTTTAATAGTTGTGGTTGCTGAAAGGGTTACCGGACCAGCACACTATTGTAACATTTCGCTAAAAGATTACGCTAATTATAGAGCTGTAAAAAAAGTAAATAAGATTGTTTAGTTTTCTAAAAGATATGTCAGGATGAACGAGGCGTTCCTTGTCCTCAGATGTATAAAGATGCGCACACGAGGACGTGTGTATGTCAGTATGGCCGTGACGGCGTCCGCGTCGTCAAATGCAAGAATATTGTAAAGTGTAAACAACAAATGCACGGCCCGGGCCGGCAAGCGCATCGTTCGATATCCCTACCACTCAACTTGTTTTGCTACCTGTATAAAAGGCTCTGAGCGCCCGCCGATAAGGCAGTCTAGGCTCTGGCGTGGCTCGGTACACTTGTTGTATCTTGCTAGTAGCTTATCCTTGACTCTCGGATAATTAATTTGTGCAAACAAGTTAATTATTATTGTCAACTATAAATTAGTCGCAGTACAATTTATAATTGACTTTCTATTGCTTAAATTATGACTTATTTGTAATAGGGAATAATTAAGTTACTTGGAATTGTTAAACCAGAACTAGTCATTAGTGATGGAAAGCTTTAATAGTGATCTAATGTTATTCTGATCTAAATATAAAGAGTTGTTATATTACCACATCCGCATTTTATTTATCATATCTGACCCACTTCCTACATAACCAGAACTAGTCATTAGTGATGGAAAGCTTTAATAGTGATCTAATGTTATTCTGATCTAAATATAAAGAGTTGTTATATTACCACATCCGCATTTTATTTATCATATCTGACCCACTTCCTACATATATATATATATATATATATATATATATATATATATATATATATACATGTATATATATATACGTACATATGTATATAAATAAATACATATGAAATATGCATGAACATACACAGTCAATACAATAATTATAATAAATTCATACAATACCTTACGTTTTTATGTACTTACAGTAAGTTCCCTTGTGGAGTAGACAGAGAGTTAAATAAATAACTTACTACTTGTGAAGCTTGACGTGTCAGTCCAGTAACATTGACCGTGGTCATAAGCAGAATATTTAATGCAGCAGTAATATAATGGAATATGAGATATGTAATGAAACTGTTTCAAATGTATGTTTTCAGTGTTCAGGCGAAGCTCTATACGCGTGTGACATAAATCCCGGACCGAGGCACGTACATCTTGCGTTAGTTTTGTCAACCGTCTGCCTAGGAGAGATTGTGTCCTTCAACGCAGTGGAAGCTTTGGTGAGATTTCCATTTTTTTTTCATCATAAGAGCAAACAAAAAGATGAAAAAGATCTCCTGATAGAAAGAGACAAATACGAATTACGAATAATCTAGAAACATGCAGAGTTGGAGCGCTGGAGAGATCTAGAAATAAAAGAAAGAGATAGGTACTCCTATTGACAAATAGTTGACCTGGGCTATGCCATAATGGACTTTGTGGGATAAGGCATAAGGTTGAAAGTAGCGTGTACTAGGATTTATGACTCATCACATGTTTACGATAAGAAGTGATTCATTGTTTCCCGATACATTTAGATTTTTCTGGATCCAGCTAGGACTTTAGCCTGGCTATAAATAGAGAGGTGTTGACAAACACAAGGCAGTTTTTATCAAGCGATCGAGAGCGATACTTGAAGCGACCCGTGCGAAGCGAGAAGTCTTTAATTGTGTAGTGTTCTAAGTACAGTGAGTGAATAGTGTTATTCAGAGTATTTAAGTATTACATTGTGTTGTGTGTATTTGTATTGTAAATACACGGATTTAATATAAGTGGTGTTTTTCTTACAATTACGAACCCAAAGTACGTAACATTATGCTCTTTATAGATTGAAACAAGTTTGTGGTGAAGATTAGCTTTAACTTCTTATGGATTACTTAGCATCCAAGCTAAGGTATGGATTTATTCTTTAGGGAAACTCTACAGACTTCCAAAAAGTCTTGATAGTTTAGAAATGTATTATTCAGATATCTTACCGTATATGCGTAGTGTGTGACTGTGACTTATTTAAAGATTAATATAACCATGTCCTATTATCATTTCCTAGTTCGATTCACGTACCTAATTGTTTCTTTAAAATGGATACTAAATTAGTTGCACTAAATTTGACAGATATCTTGTTATAGATATTTTGTTACATTTGTTAATAATTATAGAGTAGATTAACTTTAATATTGGATTGCTAAATAATAATATGATTTAAACACTTTGGAAATATTATCCAGGACAGGCGTATGACGATTGTATAATTCTAATTTGTTGTTGGTTCAAATATTTTAATGTTGGTTACCAAAATAAAATTAAATTAGTAGTCTTAATTTATTGTTATGTTTCTTAAAAATTTTTGAATATCAATTTGGTAGAATACGCGGAAATGTTATATAGACCTCTAAAATTGTACCATATTCTAAGCAAATAAATTTTATTTTATTTCATTTCATTTCATTTCATTACCGGACTAAGGAATTGAATATGGAAATGAACAAGGTAGACTTCATGATATGATCAGACTAATCACTAAACTAACGAAGAAATTCATTTATACATACTTCTTATGTACTTGTATATTTACATATTACTTTTATATTCCAAAAATAATAAACCACATACATTTCAGAAATTTATAAAATCATTTATATTTCAGTAAATTGTCTAGAACTTTTATATTCCGGAAAAATATATGATACATTTAAGTTGGTAACTGAAACGTATTTTGTACCTTTAAGTACATTCCGATAAATTATATCAAATTTTAATATTCCAGAAAATTAAATAATTCTTATATATTCCAGAAAATTATATAATTTGTTTATATTCCAGAAAATCCCAGGTGTAATATCCTTCCTCACAGCCAAAGACATCCCCGGTACAAACAACTCCTACCCCAGCGATGTTCTCTGGCACTATGAAGACCAAGAAATTTTCGCCAGTAAGAAGATTTCTTACTACGGCCAACCAGTCGGTGTTATAGCTGCGACATCTCGTAGACTTGCCTTAACTGCTGCTGATTTGGTACATGTTCAGTATAAGAAGTCTTCTGCTACTCCAGTTTTAAGTATTGAGGAAGCTTTGAAATCTAGCGATAAGGATAAGAGGGTGAGTTTTTAGAATCAAATAGCAAGCATATTATTAATTTAAAGATATACTGCTTAATGAATATAGGATATACGTATGTAAGGTCCTTCCACAATAGGTGAACATATTTTAACACAGCGCAGCGTTCAGTAAATCTAACCAACTTTTGGTTTTATTTATTTGTCGAATTTCGACTACAAGCCGACACTGTAAATAAAATCTCTTTTTGGTCTGACAAAAGACTTTAACTATAAAGAAAAATGTACCTATACGTAAATGAAAATTTTAACATATTATGAAAATTTTAACCATAAAAATTTTCATACTCCTCCGTTCGCGTAGTCGTCTTGAAAGTTCTTGCAAGGGTACAAAGTTTTTGCTTCACGTATTAATATATAACGTCTTTCCAAAATAGGTGAACATATTGTTACGAATAATCTAGAAGCGTGTGGAATTGGAGCGCGCGCGCGCTAATATTCTAGAAATAAAAGAAAGAGATAGCTACTCCTATTGACAAACAAATAGTTGACCGGGGCTATGCCATAATAGACTTTGTGGGATATGGCATAAGGTTGAAAGTAGCGTGTACTAGGATTTATGACTCATAACATGTTTACGATAAGAAGTGATTCATTGTTTCCCGATACATTTAGATTTTTCTGGATCCAGCTAGGGCTTTCCCCTGCCTATAAATACAGAGATGTTAACAAACACAAGTCAGTTTTTATCAAGCGATCGAGAACGATACATCAAGTGACTAGTGCGAAGCGAGAAGTGTTTGTTTGTGTAGTGTTCTAAGTTCAGTAGTGATAGTACAGCAAGTGTTCTATTGTGTAGAGTGTATTTAGTATTACGTTGTGTTGTATTGTGTAAATACACGGATTTAATATAAGTGGTGTTTTAATTAATAAACTTAAGCGCCGTCGTTTGGAAGGTGACGAATATGTTAAAGCTCTTGCTAATTTAAGAAAGACCCGATCACACTATCGAGCCGCCACTGCATTAGCAAAAAGAAATTTTCTGCTAAAAATTACGGATAGATTAGAAAAAGAAGGCCCTTGGTCTTCTATGTATCATGAAATCAAAAATCGTACAAAAAATAATTTATCTTTTTATAATAATATTAAAATTAACGATACGTATACGCTTAGCTTAGAGGAGACAGCGAACGCTCTTTTGCATACGTTAATTCCGGATGATAATCTAGGGCGCGATAACGAATATCATCGTGAAATTAGATCGCAAGTTGACGTGATACCATTGTCCCCCATGTCGAGCCTTGTAACGTTAGACGAACTTTTAAACACCGTTAACAACTTACCATCGAAAAAAGCCCCCGGAGAGGATAAAATCTCAAATTATATGATAAAACATGCGTGTTTAGCGGCCCCGGACTCTATTTTAAAAATAATAAATCGTTGTATTGCTGAAGGAGTTTTTCCCAAAATATGGCGCCAAGGATATCTTAAAATTATTCCAAAGTCCGGTGACAAGCCTACGGATGACCCTAAATCTTATCGTCCCATTACACTTCTGCCGTCCCTTGGTAAACTGTTAGAAAGATTGATAGTTCCTCGACTTCTACCACGAGGGCCCACGTTCAATAAACAACAGTTTGGATTTACCGCCGGAAAATCCACTATCGATGCAGTGCTGTCTATGAGAAAAATGGTAGAATTGTCACGAAATAATTATGTTGTAGGAATTTTTTTGGATATTTCTGGTGCTTTTGGCAACGCTTGGTGGCCGATGTTATTGTTGAAATTAAAAACAAGGGGGTGTTATTCAAATATATATAAGCTAATTAAATCGTATCTAGAAAACGGTCATACGAAATTGCAGCTAGGGCATTACGCAGCGTCTAAACGCCTTACTCTAGGCTGCCCTCAGGGATCAGTACTTTCACCATATCTATGGAACTTAGGATTTGACGATTTATTATCATTAGCCTTGCCGAAAGGATGCTCGCTTATAGGTTATGCAGACGACGTTGCTTTAATGATACAAGCTAACACACGAGCACAGATAGAGTCGCTGGCTCACACTAGTCTTAATTTGATCATCAACTGGGGCTTGAGAAATCGTTTAAGCTTTGCGCCCCATAAAACGTTTTACTTAATATTAAAAGGTTCGCTCCTATCATCTCCCAGTATAAAAATAAATAATAGCACAATAAAAAGAAAAGAATCGGTAACATATTTAGGTTTGATCATAGAAAAAATTATATTTTTATAAATCATATTAACTATATCGGTGAAAAGGCTAAACGGAATTTCTTATCCTTTGCGGGCATATCTACCTCGACATGGGGTTTAACGTTTAACACTTTAAAGATAATTTATAACGCCACGTATTTAGGTTGTATCTGTTATGCTTGTTCAGCGTGGGCTGATAAAGTTACGAGTGGTGCGATCCGGCGCAAACTACTTCAAAATCAGCGTCTAGCACTAATATTTCTATGCAAAGCATATCGCACTGTAAGCTCCGAAGCTTTACCCGTTTTATCAGACGTTTTACCATTAGATTTAGAAATTCAGCGTCGGGCTTCAATGTATTACAATTCTAGGAATTTTACTAACCCAGAATTTATCAACTCGCAAGCCCAAACAAAAATACGTCGCCTTTTTAATCCCGTAATCGACGTTACTAATGAATTAATTGATGAATGGCAGTCGCGTTGGTCTTGTTCAACTAAAGGACGGCATTTATATAACTTTTTCCCGTGCATCCGGGATCGCTTAAGTAAAACTTGGATAGAAATAGATCATTGTGTTGCACAGTTTCTCACTAGCCACGGTAATTTTAAAGCTAAATTATTCTCGTTTAAATTAGTTCCTTCTCCCTTTTGCGAGTGCTCTACATTAAACTGTAAATATGAACAAACTGCACATCACATTCTTTGGGAGTGTAATCTTTGGCAAAACGAACGTCGTCAAATGCTTGATAGTATCCAATGTATATCCGGTGTAATTTATTACTCCGATCTTGTGGGTACACGTGGGAACTTCCGTGCCTTCAAACGATTTTGTCACACTTACTACTGGAAGCAAAATTAAGTAGGCCATTCTGGTAGGTCCCTAATTTCCAAACTTCCGTGGTGCAATAGCAATCAGGCTTAACCTGATTGTAAAAGTCTCATTTCGTAGCATTTTTATGCTTTTAACATTTTGCTGTCTCCTGCTAAAAAGGGAGGGAAACAGGATGTATTTTCCTACTCCTCCTATATACTTCTGATTAATTTCGTTGCGGGATCCAAGACAGCTTAGCTTTTCCCCAGGGCACCCTGAGCTCGCAACTCAGAGGTTATCAGGACGGTTGCCGCTGTTGATTCTGGTTTACAGAAGTTACAGTGGTGGGAACGAGAGGTGGGCCCATTGCCCTTTAAAAAAAAAAAAAAAAGTGGTGTTTTCTTACAATTGCGAACCCGAGTACGTAACAACTGGTGTCGGAAGTGAAATTGTGTTAAAAAATGCCACTTATTCCGAAGGAAGGTGTTACCACCAGGTCGCAAGCTGAGACACAGAGGGTGTCAGAGGACATTGAGATGCGTGCTGGTGATGAACCTGCAAGTGTTGCCAGCACGTCACCATCTTCGAGCGCAGCGCCTACTGACCTTTCTGTCATACTGGCAGCTATGCAACAACTACAACTTCAGCAGCATCAACAGCTTCAGGAACAGAAACAAGAAAATCTACGGGAACAGATCAAGGAACATTTATCTGGTTTTGATGATAAATTGACTGTTATCTTGGCACAGCAAGACCAGCTTAAAAGCGATGTGGGCCTCGTCAAGCGTGACATGAAGGGTGTTGAGAAGAGGGTTGATCACTTAGAGGCCAGCTGCGACAAACTAAGTGAAAACGTGGACCAACTGGAAAGAGAGGTCATGAAAATGAAGATCACGGGAGTTAAGTCGGGTGCTGCCATTACAAGCTGCTCTCACCAGGTGGGTCCTCGGGTAAAGGTACCCACTTATGACGGTCTTACGTCATGGAGTGCGTACCGGACTCAATTTGAAATAGCGGCGAAGGCCAGTGGTTGGACGGACGAACATTGCCTTACAGCCCTGAGCACGGCGTTACGGGGACAGGCGCTCTCTGTGTTGGATGCAATGCCTAAAGAGTATCAGTTCGCTGATTTGATGGAGGCATTGGAAGCTCGCTACGGTGAGCGTCACTTGGAGCATGTGTTCCGTGCCCAATTAAAGGACCGTGTACAGAGAAGCGGCGAGGGACTTCAACAATGGGCCGTGGAAATTGAGAAGCTTGCAAGGAAGGCGTATCCTTCAACCGACGCTAACACAGTTAATAACACCATCGTCCAGGCGTTTATTGATGGAATTAGAGACCTGGAAGTGCGTGCTGCTGTTCGCCTTCAGCACCACGTGACAATGAAGGAGGCTTTGGCTCATGCGCTGGAGGTAGAAGCTGTTCGCCACGAACCTCGAGCACATAAAGTACGTGAGGTTACAGAAGTTGTGGCTCAAACAAAGGAAGTGGAACCTAGAAGACTGGGCCCCATGTGTTATGCCTGCGGGAAACGTGGGCACATTAGAGTCAACTGCCCCACCAAACCAACGGGTGCAGTTAATTGGCGACAGCAAGCGGCCGGAAGCTCAGCAGCTGAAGAGAGCAGGCAGGTCAACCAGCCTGTTCATCCAGCCCAGGGAAACGAGTAACAGCCAGGATCAAGGGGCGGGTGCTGGCTGATCGAAAAACAGCCCCAAAAGTTGTCATATCCCAGGTGTGCGACGGCAACAGTTTATCCATTAAGGGACTGATTAATGGCAAGAACTGCAGCTTAACGCTGGACACTGGAGCTACACGAACTGTGGTGCGACCAGAAGTAGCTAACAATGGCAACCTGAGATTGAGGAATTTTGGGAAAAGCAAGCTTCTGTCTGTCACAGGTCAGCCAATACCCGTCTTCGGTGAAGCATCTGTAGTGATGCAAATAGGCGACGAGTATTACACTCACGACGTCGTAGTGGCCGATATTATGGATGACTGTGTGCTTGGTTTAGACTTCATGAAGAAGAATGCCTGCAAGATTGATTGCAAAACAGGAGTTTTCGTATGTGGGCTAGTAGAAATTTTCATGGATGGGGGATCAAAAGGAAAGGTAACAGTGGCTAGAAGAACCATCTTACCTTCAAGATCGAAGACATTGGTACGCGTGAAGTTACCAACCAGTTACAAGGGCCTGGGTAATAGGAGTGTGTTAATTGAAGACAATGGAGCAATTCCACACTGTATTACAGGCCGGAGTTTGGTTTGTGACAAGGGCTTGGCAGCGGTGCAGGTAGTCAACTTGAGTGACAGTGATGTGGTGCTTAAAGCAGGTGATGTTTTAGGACAAAGTGATGAAGTTATGACGTTAAGAAAACTGACATCGACAGGAAGTACAGCATCAAGAGACGTACCACAGGAACTTAAGGATTTGGTGAACAAGTGCAGCTACCTTACCGCGTCACGACGACAGCAGGCTAAGGATCTACTTTCGCGTTATACCAACATTTTCTCTAAGACTGATAGAGATATAGGCAGAACATCTATAGTCAAACATAAGATTGACACTGGAAACGCGCAGCCTATAAAGCAGAAAGCTAGACGTGTCCCAATAGCCAAAGAAAAGGAGGTAGAGGAGATGATAGATGAAATGAAAAGGAACGGAGTTATAGAGCAATCTTCTAGTCCATGGTGCTCTCCTGTAGTGTTGGTTAAGAAGAAAGATGGGTCCACACGTTTCTGCATCGACTATCGTCGGCTCAATGAAGTCACCAAAAAAGACAGCTACCCATTGCCACGAATAGATGACACTTTGGACACTGTGGCAGGCATGTCTTGGTTCTCAACTTTAGATTTAAAATCTGGGTACTGGCAGGTTGAACTTAGCCCTAATGATAAAGAGAAGACAGCATTCTCCACAGGACAAGGATTATGGCAATTTAAAGTGATGCCGTTTGGATTATGCAATGCGCCGGCGACTTTTGAAAGATTAATGGAATGTGTTCTAGCAGGACTTGTAGGCGATGCCTGCTTAGTGTATTTAGATGACGTAATAGTCATAGGAAAAGATTTTCAACATCATATGTACCTGGAACTGGAAAGGATTTTTAATAAAATACAAGCTGCAGGGCTAAAGTTGAACCCAAAGAAGTGTCACTTATTTCAAAAGGAAGTCAACTATCTGGGTCACGTGATATCACAAAACGGCGTACAGACAGATCCTGAAAAGGTTAGTGCAGTACAGAAGTGGCCAACACCCAGAGACAAGACCGAAGTTCGTGCATTTTTAGGACTATGCTCTTACTACAGACGTTTTGTGAAGGGATTTGCTGAAATAGCAAAACCGCTGCATAGACTCACTGAAGAAAAGAAGAGTTTCGATTGGAATGACATGTGTCAACAAGCTTTCGATGAACTTAAGAAGCGGTTGTGTGAGTCACCAATTTTGGGCTATCCTGATCGGAAAGGACAGTTCATCGTAGACACAGATGCAAGTAACACTATATTATCACAGAAGCAAGGCGATCAAGAAGTTGTGATAGCTTACTTCAGCAAATCATTATCGCGGCCGGAACGAAACTATTGTGTTACAAGAAGAGAACTATTGGCAGTAGTAAAGACTCTTCGACACTTCAAGAAGTATCTGATTGGGCGACCCTTCAAGCTGCGTACCGACCATGCTGCTTTGAAGTGGTTGTTACAATTCAAGGACCCGGAAGGCCAAGTGGCTCGCTGGATTGAGCAATTGCAAGAGTTTGACTTTAACATAGAACACCGCAGTGGAAGGTCTCACTCGAATGCAGATGCGTTATCACGACGACCTTGTGCGGAAGACTGTAAACATTGTGTAAGGATGGAGACGAAGGAAAGGGTTCAAGTACTGCGAGCTAAGCCTACGGATGACAGGTGGGAAACTGATGAGATGCGTGAGGCCCAGTACGAAGATAGAGATTTGCGGCCTCTAATAGATTGGAAGAAGCAAGACACGAGAAAGCCCGAATGGCAGGAGCTGGCTCCCTTCAGCGCTATTACGAAAAGTTATTGCGCGCAGTGGGAAAGCCTTGTGTTGCAAAACGGCTTACTGTACCGCAAATGGGAAAAACCTTCAGGAAGAGAACATCATCTCCAGTTGGTCGTACCAAGAAAACTTATCAAGGACGTACTACGTGAGCTGCATGATGGGGTTTCTGAGGGACATCTTGGAGTACGACGAACATTGGTAAAGGTACGAAAGCGTTTTTACTGGTTGAATTGCCGAGAAGATGTCGAGAATTGGTGCCGAAAATGTACGTCATGCTCAGCAGTGAAAGGTCCGCAGGTTAGAAGCCGAGGCAACCTTAGACTATACAACGTGGGAGCCCCCTGGGAAAGGATAGCGATTGACGTGGCTGGGCCATTTCCTAAGACAGATAACGGAAACAAGTATTTTATGGTCGTGATGGATTACTTCACGAAATGGCCGGAGGTGTTCGCAATCCCTAATCAGGAAGCCACGACGGTTGCTGAGAAATTAGTCAATGAGGTGATATGCAGATTTGGCGTTCCGCTGGAGATTCATTCCGATCAAGGCAGAAACTTTGAATCTAATGTATTCCAGGAAATGTGTAAATTATTAGGAGTGTACAAAACAAGAACTACACCTTATCACCCGCAATCTGATGGAATGGTCGAACGATTTAACCAAACTTTGGAAAGACACCTAGCCAAGCTGGTAGAAGATCACCAAAAGGACTGGGATAAATACATACCTCTGTTCTTACTGGCTTACCGAACAGCGGAACACGAAAGCATAAAAGTGACGCCAGCCTATGCCAACTTCGGCAGACAGTTACGTATACCAGCAGACTTAATGACTGGAGGCCCGCCACCGAATGCAGAGACCCAATTAAGTATACCGGAACATGTTGAAGACATTCGTGAGAGGTTACGCGATATATACTCGTTAATAAGTGAAAACGCATTGGAATCAAGTCAGCGGATGAAGACCAGATACGACCGAAACGCCAATCATCGAGGTTTTCAGGAAGGATCTCTTGTTTGGCTACATAATCCGGTTCGACGAAAAGGAAAATCACCAAAGTTACAGCGACGTTGGGATGGGCCATACAAAGTTATCACACGGATCAATGACGTAACCTACCGAGTGCAGAAGCAACCAAGAGGGACCATGAAGATTGTTCATGTTGATCGATTAGCCATCTATAATGGAAGTAATGATGTTCGGGACGAACATAACTAAGAGGGGGGTAGTGTTACGAATAATCTAGAAGCGTGTGGAATTGGAGCGCGCGCGCGCTAATATTCTAGAAATAAAAGAAAGAGATAGCTACTCCTATTGACAAACAAATAGTTGACCGGGGCTATGCCATAATAGACTTTGTGGGATATGGCATAAGGTTGAAAGTAGCGTGTACTAGGATTTATGACTCATAACATGTTTACGATAAGAAGTGATTCATTGTTTCCCGATACATTTAGATTTTTCTGGATCCAGCTAGGACTTTCCCCTGCCTATAAATACAGAGATGTTAACAAACACAAGTCAGTTTTTATCTAGCGATCGAGAACGATACATCAAGTGACTAGTGCGAAGCGAGAAGTGTTTGTTTGTGTAGTGTTCTAAGTTCAGTAGTGATAGTACAGCAAGTGTTCTATGTGTAGAGTGTATTTAGTATTACGTTGTGTTGTATTGTGTAAATACACGGATTTAATATAAGTGGTGTTTTCTTACAATTGCGAACCCGAGTACGTAACAATATTTTAATACAGCGTTCAATAGGTCTAACCAAAAATATCCAGCCAAAAAACAATGTAACTCAAGGGATTAAAATTTCTTGATTTTTATAAACTAAATATTTTTTTCACATAACCATTTACGCCTTTTTGCATGAAATAATCCACTTTTAACGCAACAGTGAGAGGTAAGTGGCAAATAACCACAAATGTGAAAACAATGAATTATTTGATGAAAAAAGGCGTAAATCACTATGAGTAAAAAAATATTTTGTTTGTACACCGTACTAATCAAGGTGAAAACGGTGCTTAAGCAACAAAATACATTGGGGACTACAGTGTACACAGACCGCTACGCGTCGCTAATCTGGTGCTACCCGTCACGAGCATGTCGCGTATTCCGTGATACGAACCCATAAGCTTTTCCCCTACCAGAAACCGTATCATATAACGAGCTATTTGAAGACTCGGGTCAAACAAAGGCTATTTTTTGTTTAAAATAAAGCCCTAAGAGGCAGAAATAGGAGATTGTGTCAAAAATTATAACGAAGACAATATCTATTCGCGGGCAAAGCTACGCGGCTGATAAACTTGATTTTAAAACAGTAATTAGTCATTATTTGTTACCGTATTATTTAAATATTTGGGAAAACATTCGTTTGAGTTTCAAGTTTTTATTTTTGTCAGAGGTCTCTATAACTGCCTCTGATTTTTTATGCGTAACATCTTTCTTCTCGAGTTCCTGCAATCTCTGGGAATTATTTCGTGAAATGTTCGTGTTGGCTCCGGGCTGCCAGGCAGGTCGCAAAAGGCGACCGCTTGGCTATGCGAGTCAACTACCATCGTGGCTACTAGGTGGTAGAGTTCTGCATTGTCTCGCTCGGGTCTGGTACCACCGCCTTGCCTATTCCTGCCGCAATAGCGTCAGTGCTTGTCACTGTCGTGTTCCGGTTTTTAGGGTAAGGTAGCCGGTAAACTTATGCATGTGGCATTAAACCTCGCCACAAGATAGCAACGCACCATTAACACCTTTGGTGTCTATAGGCGATAGTTGACTCTTTCCATCAGGACACCCATCTGCTTGTTTGCTATCTTATAATATTAAAAAAAAGTATGTAACAGGAAAGCCGGGAGAAGCGCACTATTTGTATTGAACAATGAGCACGCACTATGACAGATGTTACAATATCATAAAACCATGCTACTACCACAGTATACTGGAGAATCAGTGGTCAATCTACATACATGTGATATTCGAGCAACGCAAACATAGACACCTCTCACGGACGCGATATCTCGGAATGGTTCGGTACAGTTTGTACCGCACCAGTCGAAGATACACATAGATACCTCTCACGGACGCGCGTGAGAGGTATCTATGTGTGCTATGCTCGAATAATACTTGTATGTAATATTGACTTCTGGTAGTCTCTAAGTATTCTGTGCTACTACCGCAGCTTAATTTTTTTCTACAGCATTTTATAATCTCCCAGCATATTATGTTAATAAAATTGTTCGTCTACAATCTTGAAAAACTTTAAAATACTATTATATATTTTATCTTTTTTATACTAATTACACGTATGTATATCTAGCAATCAGTACAATCAACGAAATCAATCACATATCAAAAAAGAATTTCGCCACTTTAAACTAGTCGACAGCTCAATTGATTAGACCGTCCCGGATTGAGGAATGTCGGGTCAAAAAAAAAATTTTTATGGCTACAATTGCTATGTCCCTATGTTTCTTGTTTTCATAAATTAATTCTTAAAAGAGATATAAATTGATAAAAACCTGAAAAATTGCCCCAATTTTCCGTTGTGTTCAAACAAGCAATAAAATGATTTGACGAAATAACATTAAAATACGATACGTGGGGCTTAAATATCATTGGTTTTGATGTTGATAGAATTGCTAACGTGCCACGTTTAAACCCAAAAAATTATTGATTTTCTTTTCTCTTTACCAGTCCACTTTAATAGTTTTTTTTTTGGTTAATTATAACAATCGCTTACCATCAATCTAATTCCTTAAGTTTTCATCTAGTTGAGAACGTTGTTTAAGTTTTTTTTGTTGTTTTTAAAGTTTTTCAAGTTTTCCCAAACACAGGGTGAGTGCTGAAACACATAGTATGACTATAATCTATCTCTATGCCTTTGGGGTTAGATTAACTAGTGTAATACATTAAACATGTTTTAGATTCGCGAAGATGTAAACATTAAAGCTGCAGAGCGAGGGACTGACGTAACCCACACCATCAAGGGTACTTTCTACATGCCTGACCAGTATCACTACACCATGGAAACGCAATGCTGCACAGTAGCCCATACAAGCCGCGGTCTGCGAGTTCGCTCTGCTACGCAATGGATGGATATCGTTCATATTGCTGTGGCGAATACTTTGAAATTACCATTAAATCGGTTAGTATTCTTTATGTTTCTTTTATAGGTCACAAAACAAAGAAACTGTTTTCTAATGGAAAAAACAACTATTGTTTATACATACCAAAGATGTTAATGGTGCATTGCTACCTGTGTGCGGGGATGGTAAATTCATAAGTTTATCGCCTATCTTACCCTCCAAATCGGAACAACGAATGGCTAAAGGAAATACTTTTCAATTATTTTTAAATTGGGAAGTATTTTTATTTTTTTATTATTTTCCATGTCATTGGTTAGTAAACAAGCAGATTGCTGTTCTTTTGAAAAGAGATTAACATCGCGTGTAGACTCTAAAGATGTTAATGTTGCGTTGCTATCCTTGTGGAGAAATGTTAATTCGACTTGTATAAGTTTACTGGCCATCTTACTCTCCATACGGGAGTCGCTATTGCGGCAGGAATAAGTGAAGCTGTGGTATGAAATACACCGACGAGACATTGCGGAACTCTATCACCTAGTAGTCACGATGGTAGTGACATGTATAGGCACTGGGAATGAACAAATCCAGTTAATTTTCTTATTTTTCCAGTGTGGAAGTGGAAGTCCCGCGCATCGGCGGCGGCTACGGCGGCAAGGCGTCTAGTTCCTCCGCGATAGCGTGCGCGTGCGCGCTCGCTGCGTACAAACTCGGACGAGACGCTACCCTAGCTCTGCCGCTACAAACCAATATGGCGGCCATTGGAAAACGGCAGCCCGTATACACTACCTTTGAGGTTAGTGCCTTATAGCCTTATACTCTCTATACCTACTAATCTATACATATTTTATATCGTCGATGAAGTACCAATACCCCCTAACTGACAATTTAATCCAAAATTACTTTTTTATAACAGTAGCCATAAAACTTATATTCGCATAGATTGAATTCACTCCTATCTATATAACCAATAAGCTTCTTGAGCTAGGTATGTGAAAATATCTACTAACATCTTTCCCCGTGTTGGTCCCGGGCTTCTTTGAAGAATAGGCCAACTGCTGTTCTACCAGGCAGGTCGTGAAAGGCGATCGATTGGCTATACGAGTCACTAACATCGTGACTACTAGGTGGTAGAGTTCTGCATTGTCTCGCCCGGGTCTGGTACCACCGCCTTGCCTATTGCTGCCGCAATAGCGTCAGTGCTTGTCGTCACTGTCGTGTTCCGATTTGGGGGGTAAGGTAGCCGGTAAACTTATGCATGTGGCATTAGACCTCGCCACAAGATGGCAACGCACCATTAACACCTTTGGTGTCTATAGGCGATGGTTGACTCTTCCTATCAGGAGACCCACCTGCTTGTTTGCTATCTTATACTATAAAAAAAGTGGCAGAATTCATTTGTTCGTATATATTTTATGGAAATATCTCCTTCTGGTGTAAACTTAGATTCTCAACACTTAGGAGGTATTGGTACTTCATCGACGATATACTAATACATATATATTAATACGTGAAGGAAAAACTTTGGACTCCTTTTTAAGACAATTACGCGAACGGTGGAATATAAAATTTGGCACAGTTAAAGGTTGCATTGCGGAGGACTGCAGGACTGAAACCTAATATTTTTAAATAAAACGCATTAGAAATACATTAAATTAATAAATTAAACATTACACACACTACATACATATGACATATTAAATACCTGATAATATTCACATATATATATATATATATATATATATATATATATATATATATATATATATATATATATATATATATATATATATATATATATATATATATATATATATATATATATATATATACTATTTCCTTTACGGCTAAAGTCAGTTGTCAAATTTAAAAGATATTGCATTGTTTGGTCTATGGTCGAATTTCGGTCACACGCGATCGCTAGTATTTATAAAGAGGAAAGATTTGATTTTTTGTTTGCTACGATTTAACACAAAAACTACTCGACCGATTTTAAAAATTCTTTAACTTTTAGAAATTTACACTATTCAAGAGTGACATACGCTACTTTTTTACTCAACAGACAAAAGTCAGTAATGATTTTAGGTCACGAGAACGAAGCCGCGAATAACAGCTACTATTGCATAAAAATAAATCAAGCTTATTTTATTTTACTAGCTATCCATGCAGCTTGACCCGCTACTGAATTAACATGTCGATAAAGGTTTTAAGACAAACTTTCATACAGTACCCGGCGATAAATATTGCACATCGAACTTTGGAAAGAGACAATCGGATAATTTCGGCTTCGTAAAGCGTTATCTCTGTCCCACACTACCTATGTGACGTTTAGTCAGTCGTTGTTCAAGTACGATAGAGTGCAGTCGCGTCCCGAAAAAAATATATATTTAGAGTTGATAACACCCACAAATTTAAATAATTTAAAGTTGTACTATGGCATCTTTCGGAAAAAGAGGGAAACCTTTACGAGGTCAGTCACGTGAAATTATCTACAATGTTTATAAATACTTTGTAAGCGAAGCTGATAGATTTAAAAAAAAAGTAGATGAAAATGTAAGTTGTTATTTTAAGAAGATTCAAGAGCGAGTTGCAAATGCCACTGGAATTTCAAGAAGAACTTTGAACAATATATTAAACGAAGTCAGTACTGAAACACATTCGACTGAAATTAAGTTCAGCACTCCAAAAAAAGGGAGACCAAAAAAGCAATTTCGTTTGGATATGGACGATTTTGATTACGATGTTGTTCGAAGAATGGTGTATGATTTTCACTTACGATTTAATGAACTGCCAACAATAAAATCATTAAAAGCTAAGTTATCTGAAGCTATTAATTACGATGGGTCTGAAAAAACATTGAGAAAAATACTTCATGACATGGGATTTCAGTTCACTAAAATGGAAGATAATCGAAAAATTCTAATGGAAAAGCACGACGTTAGTCTCAAACGAATGGAATACCTTGATAAAATACGCAAATTTCGCGAAACAGGAAAAAATATCGTCTACATGGATGAGTCATATATACATGCATCCCACACTAAAGGGAAATCTTGGAGTGACGATAAGAAAAAAGGAGTAAAAAAGCCAATTTCAAAAGGTCAACGTTTGATAATAGTTCATGCGGGAAATGAAAAAGGCTTTGTACCCGGTGCTTTTTTAACGTATAAATCCACGGACACTACAGGTGACTATCACAATGAAATGAATAACGATAACTATGAGAAATGGCTGGTTAACCAATTAATCCCAAATATACCCAGTGATTCTGTTCTAGTTATCGACAACGCACCCTATCACAACAAGTATGTTGAGAGACCCCCCAACTCAAACACCATTAAACGGGAAATGATCAACTGGTTAAACAGACATGAAATTCCAGTTGATCCAAAATTAACAAAAACCCAGATTTACGCTATTATATGTCAGCACAAGGAGAGGTATACAGAGTTTTCTGTGGACAAAATACTTGCCGAACATGGGCACACTGTGTTGCGATTGCCACCATATCATCCGGATTTTAATCCAATTGAAAATATATGGTCTCAACTGAAAGGCTATGTAGCCTCTAGAAATGTGGGTATGAACTTAACTACAGTAAAAACATTATTGACTGAAAAAGTAAACATGATCGGCGCTGAAGAGTGGAAAAAGGTTTGCGATCATGCAATCAAATGTGAGAATGAATATAGAAGCATTCAACACAGTTTAGACAATTACACTGATAGATTAGTAATAAATACGGCTGATAGTGACAGTGATATTGACCTCTTTGAGAGCACAGATAGTGAAATGGAAGTAATTGAGAATTAGAATTATTATTATTTTTATTGCAATGTCTCATTTTAGCAATAGGTATAATGGTGTTTATTATGTACACTAAAGCTGTAATGTTCCAAAATAATTAAATACGTAAACATAATGTAAAAATGTTTTTTTATTTTATTTTACCCCAACCTAAAGCCATCACTTATAGAAAAATTAGTGTATTTTATACAAAGAATAAAAATATCAAAAGAAGCAAATCATACTTGTTTTAACAGCTCCTAATAGGTACCGGACTGTTTGTATTTTGTGCGATAGAGATAACGCTCTACGAAGCCGAAATTAGCCGATTGTCTCTTTCCAAAGGTCGATGTGCAATATTTATCGCCGGGTACTGTACTTTAATTCAGCTCCTTAAGGGTTTATTATTATAAAAAAGTTATCTTATATTTATATTTATTCTTTAGGAATCTTAGCTCATTTCACCTATTTAATCTTCTAAAAATTACAAATCTCAGACAATTCCAATAATTTGAAAAAACCAGCCAAGTGCGAGCCGGACTCGCGCACGAAGGGTTCCGTACCATCATCGATAAATAACAACAAAAAAAATACGTATTTTGTATGGGGTCCCCATACATATTCCCCCATTCATATTTTCATTTTTTTATTTTTAGTATTAGTTGTTATAGCGGCAATGGAAATACATGATTTGTGAAAATTCCAGCTTTACAGCCTGGTGACAGACAGACAGACGGACAGACAGACAGCGGAGGCTTAGTAATAGGGTTTCATTTTTAACTTTTAGGTACGAAATCCTAAAAATTTACATAACTCAGGGGGTACAATTGCACCCATTGCCTTCTCCCGTTCGATCCGCGCCTGGGTTCAGGTATTATTACGCCTGGTTCCCTTGCGGGTTAGGCAGGGTAAACCGAACGTCTATAGACTTTCCGGTTAACCGCGATTCACCGGTTTGTCGGTTGGCGAGATGAGATCCCCATCGGCCATCGCCGCATTTTAACATTTGAATCAGGAATTTAATTTAATCTACATCTTAATTACCAGGGATTCTATTGATATAAGTTTAAAATATTATGCCGTAGGTTGGCGTAAACAATGAAGGCATCATTCAGTATGTTGATCTAGAATACTATTCTGATTGTGGATACTCGTATAATGATACTGCTGCGCCTAATACCGCTTCAGTCCTTTTGAATTTATACAAATCCTCAAGGTGGTCTGTGAGAGGGTACAGTGTGCTTACGGATAAGGCCAGCAATGTTTGGTGTAGAGCACCAGGTAAGTTCCTATAATATTCTTCGACAGTCAATATGTTTTTATCATGCGACGATGCATTTTCTCTCTCTTCTTATATAATTAAATAACACGGGCGAGACTTCGTACATCTTTTTTTTCGTTAGGTATTACATTAGGTGCCCCATAGACCTACAATAATATTGAGCAATACTTTTATTGTGTAATAATATTGAATACCCCCCTTGAACCCAAACGTTCAATAAATTCATTCAATAAAATTGGCAAACCAGTATCATCAATATTTTAGTACGAGCAACATGGCTGACAACGATGTTTTGGAGGCAACCATGCTGGTTATTTTATTAAATAAATTTCTATATAATTCTATACATTCAAGTAAAAACTCCCGTTATCTATTTTTTATACTATTCTTGCTCGCCATTTTGCTTAAATTTACTTCACGAGCATATAATAAACACGGTAACTGACCAAACGCGACCGCTCCAAACTCTGAAGTGAAAAATATTGTGCAACATTAAGCCTACACAGTGCAGGAATTAAATATTGCGCAATAAAAATTAATACCCGATCAAACTTTCGTTCAATCATTGTGCATTCTTCAATATTAACCCTAAACGGTTAATAATATTGCACAATACGTAATATTGCGCAATATTATTGTACATCTATGGGGCGCCTTAAAGTTTAATATATTCCGTAAGATTCTATATCAATTCCTTAACTTATGCGCATTTGATAAATATTTTTTTTTTAATTTAGGGAATAGTAGCTAAATAAAGGTTTTAGGAATTTCGATAAGGTTAACGTTAACATTCAGTTCTTTTCGTTTTTTTAATCTGTCTGTCTGTGTCGTTATTTAGTCTATCTGTGTTTATTTATCTTGTCATTGGGTATCTTTTGTACGACTGCTAATCTAAGACACCTAAATTAGACTGACAAAATTCTGTGCTAAGATTTTGCCAGACACTTTGTAGATATTTAAAGTAACAAAAAAGAAATTAGCTTTAAACTATTCTTTAGTTACTGTCCAGTGTTAAATATCGAATTTATTGTATTTAGTATTCAGTGTAAAAATTATATTCATTCAAGGAAGACGTTCGTTTTAATTCGTACCGTTCTTTAAAACCAAAAGTGAACCTTCAAAGTCAAAGTTCAAGTCAAACAACAGTTACTTTAGTACAAAAACAGGGAGAATTTTTATTTGATACTTATAATGAAAATTATGATATATAAACTTATTGGTATTTTAATGCAAATGTAATTAAAGTTTTATACAATGGTAACACATAAAAATGATTATAGAAGTCAATGAAATTAAAGTCTCAATGTTCTCTGTAAGATAGTTAATTGTATATTTTATTCTTAACTATAAGTATTTTTGAACTGACATTCGACATTCATTTGACATATTTTTTTCTATAATACTAATTATCTGATTCCTATGACCAAGATTTTTTTTTCACAGATATAATTAATCGTATATCCATCAACTTTTCTATAATTACTTAACAGAATCAAATTTATGTTTATATTCTTTACCTCCATGAAACACTTGACTTTTGAAAATCGAATTCGATTTTAAACTTTGAAATGTCATTTGATGTAGTTTTGTAAGTACGTACTAAAATATTGTAGAAAATTAAAAAATGATTGGTTGAAAAACTTCAAAATTAGGTGGAAAAAACATTTTTTTTCAAAATTTTTCATCAACGGCTACTACCGAACGGATAAACCGATTTTGATATGCAACATAGGAGGAACTATGTTTATATGACGGTCCTTTTACAAACACATGTGTCTCATTTTGTGTTGCCATAGATAATATTCAAAAATAGTAGTACCTAAAATTAATTATTTTACCGGAAAAAACTTGAAATCTTCTACCAGCGTGCTGTCCGTCACTATTTTTTATTTGATAAGTTTGGAAATGCTATGTCCGCACAGACAGGCGACTTGCTTGGCGCCTAGAGCCTAGCGAACCACCTAGCGAGCAGCTTAGCAAAACGAACGTTCTAGAGTATTCGCGACCAGTCGCACTGAACGCATAGCAGCCTAGCTAATTGCTTACCAACCTAGCTAAGTAACAAGCGTGTTGATTTTTTTTCACGAGGCGTGGAAAATAGACATTAAGCAAGCGTAACCTTAGAGCAACAAAAAGCACTGGCTTAAGGCCGGATTGCTTTAAAAATTCCTCTCTTTTAATAATAATGAATTCTTTTTCCAGGAACAACAGAAGCAACAGCCATCATCGAACACATAATGGAAAGAATCGCATTTACCGTCAAAAAAGATCCAATCAACGTTCGAATAGCTAACATCGCTCCAGAACACAACATCCTAAACGACATCATAGCTACATTGAAAACTGAATCCAACTATGAAGAACGTAAAGCTGAAATTGATAAATACAATTCAGAAAACGCATGGATCAAAAAAGTTCTCAAAATGTCCATAATGTCGTTTCCTATAGAATATTATGGAAACTTCGCAGTAATAATATCCGTTTATCACTCAGATGGGACTATTACAATCTCCCATGGTGGAATAGAGATGGGGCAGGGGATAAATACGAAGGTAGCTCAAGTTTGTGCCTATACCTTGAAAGTTCCCTTAGATATGGTGACCGTTAAAGGGTCGAATAGTTTTGTATCCCCTAACTCGATGGCTAGTAGTGGCAGTATCTCGAGTGAGTCGATTGCATTTGCTACGGTTAAGGCGTGTAACGAGTTACTGGAGAGATTGAAGCCGGCGAAGGATGAGATGTCTGAACCAACTTGGGTGGAAGTTGTTAAAAAATCTTATGAAAAAGGTAGTTGTTTTTTCTATATTTCGTAGGAAGTTTGACTAGTAGTAGAAGTTTGATTGGTAGTAGAAGGTTGACTGATAAAGACTGTATAAATTAAAGGAAGTTTGACTGGTAGTAAATGGTTGACTGGTAAAGACTGTATATATTGATGGATAAAATAGTTAGTGGTAATATAAGCAAACAATAAAAATATAATTAAAAAATTTTGTTAGTGAAGTCGTTTTACGGACGATAATTTTACGTGATAACGCATTAAGAAAACAAAACCATACCGCTCTATTGCTTGTTCCGCGCTCTTGCTTGCACACTCGGCTCAGGTGAAACTGAGTTATGCTTTTTTGACAATTCAGCTGACGTTCATCAATGTTTAAGGACTATTATCGATTATAGTGTTATAAATTGCGCCATATTAGTATATAGCCAAGTTAGACGCTAGGTATTCGGCTGGTTACATAAATATTAAGTACTAGCTGTGGCGTGCAGCTCGCTGCAGTATAAAAGTTTGTGGTGAATATCCCGTGAAAAACTCAATTTCCCGTGATAAAATCTAACCTATGTGCTATTCCAGGCTATCATCTATCTGTGTGCTAAATTTCATCCAAATCCGTTAAGTAGTTTTGGCGTGATTGAGTAACAAACATCCATCCATCCATCTAAACTTGGATTTATATTGTACTAGCTGCAGCGTGAAGCCTGCTGCATTACATAATTTTTTGGCGAATCCCGTGAGATCACTTAACTTTTTTGGGATAAAAAATAGCCCATGTGCTTTTCTAGGTCATCTTCTATCTGTGCGCCAAATTTTATTTAAATCCGTTCAGTAGTTTTTGCGTGATTGAGTAACAAACGGCCATCCATCAATCCAAACTTTCGCATTTATAATATTAATATAGAATTAAATCACTTGTACTGTTTTACTCGATTTTTATTTAATTAAACCAACCGGTTTCACGTTTTAACGTATCATCAGGGCAAAATTAATATTGTTTACTACAGTTGACATTTTTGACAATTAACAATAGTAAAAAAGTATAAAAAATGTAATATATCTTTGACAATATCTATGGTACCCGCACATCAGTGTTACCCTTTTAAGCACGGAGAATTTCGTATAGTAAAAGGTTGAATAGAATAGTAGTATATAGTAAAAGGGTAGGGGTTAGGGGGTAAAGTAATATGATCGTTTATAGTACCGTAAAATAATATTTGTCAACTGTCGTTCTAGGTTCTTCAAAATTTTAGGTAAGGCCCTAGGTGATGGAACCGGGCTTCTTTTTATAGGTTTCGGACCTAATGGAAACATTGTTATTGCAGTGTCACTTATATGGCTGCGCGGGATTCTTTTTCTAAAATGTGAACCTGAAATTAACCTTTTTTTTTATATCATAAGATAGGAAAAAGCAGATAGGTCTCCTGATGGAAAGAGTCAACCATCGCCTATAGACACCAAAGGTGTTAATGGTGCGTTGCTATCTTGTGGCGAGGTCTAATGCCAAATGCATAAGTTTACCGGCTACCTTACCCTCCAAACCGGAACACGACAGTGACAAGCACTGACGCTATTGCGGCAGGAATAGGCAAGGCGGTGGTACCAGACCCGGGCGAGACAATGCAGAAGTCTACCACCTAGTAGCTACGATGGTAGTGACTCCCATAGCCAATCGGTCGCCTTTTACGACCTGCCTGGCAGAACGGCAGTTGGTCTATTCTACAAAGGAGCCCGGAACCAACACGGGGAGACTACACCTAACAAACTTTCTTTAAAATTATGTAACATGTCGGGAGATGCTACCCGCAGTTACTACGCTTGTTTTTCTAACCATGTATTTACTAATATTCTGCAGTATACAGCACTATAACTGATAGCTATACAGTGCTGCTAAAATTATTGTATACATATCCTTTTTATTTCCCCTCGTGTTGCCGTTTTGTCAGGCAGGTCGTAAAATCGATTGCCTATATGTGTCACGACCATCGTGACTACTAGGTGGTAGAGTTCCGCAACATCTCGCCTAGGTATTTGGTACCACCGCCTAACCTATTCCCACAACAATAGCGTCAATGCTTACCATTGTCGTGTTCCAGTTTGGAGGGTATGGTAGTCGGTAGACTTATGCATGTATCATTGTCATCCCGCCACACGGATAGCAGCACACCATTAACATCTTTGGTGTCTCTAGGCGATGGTTTCTCTTTCCATCAGAAGAGGCATCTGCTTGTTTGCTAATTAAAAAAATCAGCCCTGAAACTTCCCGCTGAATTAAGGTATTTTAAGCTCAAAAGAGTAAAAACTATAAGCATAGATTTTTCAGTTCTAACATCTGTTACGTTAAAATGGCTGTTTATTGATTTTTGGAAAGCTGTCAAATATTGCTTTAGCTAAATAGTCGATAGGTTAAAAATTTTCAAAGCTATGTCAAAAAACATATTTAAAAAAAAATTCGTAATTGATAAATCCGAAACTAATTAATCGATTTTAATATAATTAACGGTATTTTACGCACATTTTAAAGGAGAAAAGCTGATAAGACTTTTAAGTCAGTTGGGGTATTAGCGTGAAAGTTATTTCAAAAATATTAAATAAATTTGCTAAAACAACGTAATTTTAATGTTTGAAAAACTGTAACTTTTGAAAATTAGATTCGATTTTGATTTGTGAAACAGAATTCGACGTAATTTTTTTAGTACTAAATTTCGAAGTTACGTCGAAAAAACAGATTTTTCCAAAATTTTTCGTCAACAAATTATCCCAAACAGATAAAACGATTTTAATGAAAATTTATGCATTAAATATAATTTTTTGAGGAATGGAACTGATTAGTTATTGTACTCAATCGATACATTAATCTGGAAGTTATATTAAAAAATACTGTTTAGCCAAAGTTTTTTTGGGGTTTTTTCAAAATATCTCAAAATCTCCTGGACCGACTTGGTTCAAATTTTTGGGAAGTCTACGTTGAGCGGAATCCGATCGAATGCCATCATTCGCGTTTCGATCGGTCAAGCCGTTCCAAAGTTATGAGATGTTTATATACACACACATACATACAGACATACTGACGTCATCGTGAAAATAGTCGAAAAAGGTTCCTAAGATCTTAAAATGTGGACATCTGGTGAAAACTCGATTTTCGAAACTCTAAGCAAAATCAATAACTTCCTCATATAATACATATGTAGCGGGTACATAAAAAATTGGCTGCTTCTTTTAGTTGACGAAGATTACTCTCTTATTTAATTCTTCTATTTACATAATTATAATTAAAATATTTTTTAAACTTTATTTTACCTACCTAGATATTACAATCTATATCTATATTAATATTATAAATGCGAAAGTTAGGATGGATGGATGTTTGTTACTCAATCACACAGAAGTTACTGAACGGATTTGAATGAAATTTGGCACACAGGCAGATGATGATCCGGAATAGCACATAGGCTACTTTTATCCTGGCAAATTATGTGATCCCGCGGGATTCGCCAAAAACTTTTATAGTGCAGTGGGTATAATTAATAATAATAATAATTCCACCATTGGCATCGTGTGGATTGTAGAAATATATTATACGTTCGAAAATATATTTTTTCGGATGCAACTTTGGGAGTAGTTGGTCTGAATTTGTTGGCGCTTTATAGGTATAAACCTGCAAGTGTCCGCGATGATGTCACAGTTGGACTCTCTGCGTGGCTACAACGTGTATGGTGCGTGTGTGTGTGAGGTTTGGTTGGATACACTCAGCGCACGCACACAGATACAACGCGTCGACCTTATACACGACTCCGGCCGGAGCCTTAGTCCTTCGATCGACGTTGGACAGGTAACCTATAAATCAATCAATCAAATTATTGCTAAAATAGGGTTTATGTTAGGGTTATTGTAAAAAATCAGTCTACCGAAAATTGAAACCATAGATTTAGACCATGTTTCTGGGGTGAAAACCGTTGGTTTGTGTGGGAAATTTTTGATTTTTGATTTTTTTTTTATTTATTGTAATACTCTACAGTGATTTTTTCTGAAAAAATATATTAAAATTTAAGGAAATATACAAAATAAGCAGCGTATTATGCATCACATGCCGTGCAAAATAAACGGCTGGTCCCAGAGCTCTTTGAGTCCGAGCAATGTACGCTTTACATTACATGACGTACATTAATTGACATAAAACGCAAATTTTCATTTCATATAAAAAAGGAATTATCATCATGATTAGGACGTAAAAGTAGTATGTTTTTTAATTTTTCGTTAAACTATACAGCGTTTAAGAGACAGTCTACTGACTGTCTCTTAAACGCTGTATAGTTTAACGAAAAGTTCCCAAAACGCAAATCAATTTTAACAAGCAATTAATGTGTTTAACATAATTTTTACAAGCAAATGACTCGTTAACATAGATTAATTGCTTGTTAAAATTAATTTGCGTTCCGGATATCGGCTGTATTTTATAACTTTAATAATAAATACCTAAGCGGAATATTCTAGTAATGATTCTGTAATTGGTGATGGGCAGGGGCAGATTCGATATGTTTGTTGCTATATGCCTACGAAAGATTGTCGCCTCCCTATTCTCTGTAACTAGACAACCCTGTACAAATATTTGTAGTTTTTAGTAAAGCCAAATGAAAATGATACACTGGAACTTGAAATAAACTAGTAAGCAAAGATCTTTTTTTATATCATAAGATAGCAAACAAGCGATGGGTCTCCTGATGGAAAGAGTCAACCATCGCCTATAGACACCAAAGGTGTTAATGGTGCGTTGCTGTCTTGTAGCGAGGTCTAATGCCACGTGCATAAGTTTACCGGTTACCTTACCCTCTAAACCGGAACACGACAGCGACAAGCACTGACGCTATTGCGGCAGGAATAGGTAAGGCGGTGGTATCAGACCCGGGCGAGACAATGCAGAACTCTACCACCTAGTAGCCACGATAGTAGTGACTCGCATAGGCAATCGGTCGCCTCTTACAACCTGCCTGGCAGAACTGCAGTTGGTCTATTCTTCAAAGGAGCCCGGAAACAACACGGGGTAAAGATTCAGGAGAATGAGCAAAACTTGTAATAACCGTAATTGCCATACATGTATTTTTTTGCGGGATGCTATATGGACAATTTTTGGGCTATTTCACGTAGACGCGTAGGTTCACAGAAGACGCGCTTACTACAAAAAAAAACGGCAAATTTTTCCTTCCCTAGGACCGGCCTACTCGGCCTATAGGAAAATTCGCCCTTGGTGATGGGTGCGAATAAGCGGAAGATTCTTGTGATAATTCTGTGAGGTGATATGCGTACCTAAATAGGCGGAAGATTACTATGATGATTCTATGACAGGTGAGCTGTGAAGACTGTGTGATTCTTATGATGGATGATGACGATAACGCGTCATTGTTTTAAAGATTTAATTTAATTAATTTATTTATTTACTTAAACTCTTTATTGCACAAAATATACAACAGGCGAACTTAACGTCTAAAGACATTTTCTACCAGTTAACCTTGCACTTGTAGAAACATTGTAGTAACGGGTAGTGCACAAGAAAAGTCTTACGGAACAATTGCAAATAATTTTACACTAAACAAAGAGAATAATTACATTTATCTAAACCTACGGGCAGACCAATAAACATACAAATATTAATATATTATATAAATTTTTATATAATAAATATAATAATCTCATAACTATTCATATAAAATGTACATAAATAATCATAAAACATAATAATACGAATAAAATAGAATACTATAAAATATAAAATAGTAATATAATAGTGATAATAAATACTTACAATTGCATAACTAAAAGTTAATTAAGTTATTTTGAATCTTTAACATACAGGGGAGAGAGGGGCATAACGGGGTAGCGAGGCATGACGGGGCCACCAACCGATACAAATTCCTACGCCCATTAGACGTATGTTTTTGTTGCCAAAGGGTGGTTATTTTATGTCACTCTTCAGTCTGGCTGCGCAAGGCTACAAAATTGCACACGTTCATTTTTTACGACGAAAAACATTTTTCGAATTCATTTCATGTAATTTTGAGTGATTACTTAAATACGTGTAAAAAGGTAAGTTTTCAAATAACTGTTATTGTTTTTTTATCGTGTTTTTCTACAGTCTGTAGGTATTGATATAGTTTGAATAAAATAAATCTAACTATATACTCAATTTTTTTAATATTATTTTAAATTATTATTTGTCATTGGGGCATAAGAGGGACGTGGCTATGAGGCACAGTGAGGAACCCCATTGTGCCCCGTAACTGATGCCCCCATTATGCCTCTTTTAAATCTAAAAAAATATCTCTTCAATTGATAATAGAACTTATTTATTTTTGGGAATAAACATGGTACCTACGTATAAAAAGAAAAGTTCGAGGCGTGGTTGGGCTATAAAAAACATAAAACAGGCTGTAGAGAACAGGAAGCAGGAGCTATTGGACCGGGATCCTCCAGGAATGACGGCAGAATGCAACGCTGGAGGTTGAATGACTACTAAGACATTTTTGACCTGGTTCCAAAGATTTGTTAAGTTTCTGTTATTGAATACGAACCTCTTGAATTATTTCGTCTACAGCTATATTGCCTTTACGTCAGAAAGCTCCTATCCCAGAGCCACAACCTGGCTCATCTAATTATAACGAAGATAATATAATTAAATCTCCGATTTGAAAAGCTTGTCGTGACGTGACGTTTCGTTCCAATAAACAAAAGTACAAAAAATGCACTAGTGAAGAAAATCTAGACGAGGATACCTTGTTCTTGTATTGTATTGACGAGCACAATGCTCATTTAAAGTCTTCAGAGGATTGGGTGGCCTGTCCACTATGTGGAGGTTGGTCTCATACAGCCTGCGCTGATGTTGACGACGATAATATACAAGAAATTAATATGTGCTTATTCTGTGAAGCAAAATAAACAAGTACCCCGTACTGCCCCGAATGAGGTACCCCATGCTGCCCCTACCCAGGGGCACGATGGAGTTTTCATAAGGATTTCGAAAATTTAAAATTAAAGACTATTTTTAATTATTTATTACACTTAATTCCACGACAAATGTTAATTTAATATGTTACCAAAGTGTAGTAATTAGTTTCAATTAATGAATATACTTGGTTTATTATTTTACTGGTTATCCCTCTTAAAGTCCCCATTATGCCCCCCCTTCCCCTAATCATATAAAATAATCTTTAACTACATTGCCCTTTGTGAATGTTTATCCATGTGGGCATTGCCGGTCTAGAGGTCTGGAAGCTTCGGAGCAACAAAGAAGTAGCTTTGAATAATTTTCCAAATAAAATTAACAATTTTTTTCAGCCCCGTTTTGCAATAAATATTTCATTGTTAAACCAAATAGGTCCTTTTAGGATTTAAAAATATACTTATATAAATATAATCAAAAACAAGAATTATCTGAAACAAAATTTTAGCGTTAACGAATGAAATCTTCCGATTTATTTTGCCCAAAACTCGTTGATGATTTCACTAAAATCCGATTCAGTTTGATTAGGTACTAGTGCATCCTAATCGGAATTGAAACGGTTTTTCCCGAAGCTAGTAGGGTGCCTCTCTTTTGTGGAGGCTCACATTCTCTACGGTCTCCTAAATCCGACCTTGCGTGTGAGTCCAGCCAGGGGCGTAGCCACGGTAGAGCAGGTTGGGGTGTTTGTCCCCACCCTGGCTCTGATCTGTAAAGTACCTAATCAAACCTAAAACCTTATCTAGATACAAACTACAATACTGTATAGAAAAATTAATCAAGCTAAGAACGCGTGTATAGTTTGCTAGTTACATATTATTTTAGACTGATACCCACCCTGAGCCCATGGACCAGCTTCCTCTATGAAATTTTAAGAGTAGACCATCTATCTTCTTGCCAGGGAATTCGTAAAAGGCGAATGATTGGCTAAACTTGTCACCACCACCGTGACTTGTGTGGTAGTTACTGTTATGGAGGATAAGGTAACCGACGAACTTATGCGCCTGACATCACCTTCCTGTTGCACGGTCGACAATGCGGTGCTCCTGTAATAAAAAAGTGCCTCGAAAATCACACCAACCAATGGCCCTACCAACCGATCTTGGTTATACGGGCCTAATCGCGGGAGATGCACAAAGTCTGCTCTGAGGCTCTCTTCTCTGTGCGATTCTTGACTCCCTACAAATTATTTATTTTCAGTCCCTTGTCCCTAACGACACTCTCCCCTGAAGTGGCGGTCTACTAGCTATTCCCAATAAGGGAAGGACGACACTCATTATTGCGCTCGTTTGCCTATTTGCCACGCTTAACTGCATAGATTTCCCACACTGACCAAGTATTTTTCCTCACGATATTTGGCCAATCTCCAGCTGTCTTCTCCTCTTAAACCATCGCTGCGCGAATCCTGCGAGTAGCTTGCAGTTTGCCGACATCCCGACAAGATCTGCGAAATAAACCGGCCCCACCCTCGCCATCTCCAGACCACCTAGCAACCTCTCACGTTTCTCTCGGTATAATCTGCACAGAATGTGATCTCTGTCCTCCTTTTGCCTTGCCACAAAAACACCGCTCCATGTCCCTGAGAGTCATATCACACAGCCTACTCCTAAAACAGCCGTGACCGGTCAAGATCTGAGCCGTAACATGGTCTGGCTCGACCCATTTTGCCCGCAGCCGTCCGCGAATGTTAGGAAAAAAGCAATAACGGTCACGACCGTTGTCGCTACCTTCCCAATGCTCCTGTCTGTTTTCTAGCGCCCTATCCAATATTCCTTGCTTCATACATTTAGCTTCGACCTTCTCTACCCCTAACGCGTTTTGTGATATTTCCAGCGATCCTCACATGCAGATTAGCCGGGAGTACCTCAGCCAGCACCGGGAGAGCCGCAGTGATGGCCAATTTGTAGGTCTTGGACATTAAAATCAATGATAACATTTGTGTTCTTAGCAGGGCGCTCTTTACGGGATAAACTCCAACCCTCTCGTACCATACCGCAGCCGCATAGTTTAATGTGGCTACGAATGTATCCTTATATATTGTATGTATTTGGTAAGTACGTGCTCTATATCTAACCAAAACCAAAACCTAGACAAAAAATCATGTGTTCAAATGATTGATTTTATGGTGTCGTTACTACTTATTGGCCCTTACTCATAGGGACGCCATGGCGATGTCTCCAGCCACCGTATCCAAATAGTTATATTGAAATATTTGGTGGCTAACTTACTAAGCGACGTAGCCAAGTTGTAAATTTCAATGGATACGAGGCCGGTGACGTTGCCATGGCGTCCCGGTGAGTTAGGGCCCTATAACACAGTCTACCAACTCGCGATAACGATGACTGTTTACCACGTAATTTAGGGCGGCTTATGACAATCCATTTTATTCTTTTCTAACTTCGTTATCGTTTTTATATTGTTACTTTGGCTAAGTCTCCTGGTAATCCATGTATTTCAGATCGAAGGAGCATTCATCATGGGCTTAGGTCTGTGGACATCGGAGCGGCTGGTGTACGACAAGTCCGGGCGGCTGCTGACGGACCGCAGCTGGACGTACAAGCCGCCGGCCGCCACTGACATTCCCGTGGATTTCAGAGTCTCTTTCCAGAGGAACTCCCTCAACAATAACGGCGTGTTGAGGTCTAAAGGTATACATTTACTTTTGACGTGAATACGTCTTTAAATTTGCTGGAACTTAAAAATTGATAACGAAATTGGGGGATACAATTTCGTGTTATGGTTGCATAACTATTAGCAAAATTCGAAACGTAATAGCGTCAGTGTTAGTCACTTTCGTGTTCCGGTTTGGAGGGTAAGGTAACCGGTAAACTTAAACATATGGCATTCGACCTCGCCACTAGATATCAACGCACCATTAACATCTTTGGTGTCTATAGACGATGGTTGACTCTTTCAATCAGAAAACCAACCTGCTTGTTTGCTATCTTATGACATAAAAAAAAATCTTATCCCACCAGCAACCCATGGCCCTACCGACCTCTCAGTTATACGGGCCTAAGCGCGAGAGATGCAAAGAGTCTGCTCTGAGGCTCTCTTCAATGTGTATTTCTTGACTTCTTACAAGTTTTTTATATTTTGTTCTCTGTAGATTCCCCTGAAGGGGCAGTCTACAGCCATCCCCAATTGGGGCCAGACGATACACTTAACGGCACTCGTTCGCCATAACCTAATTAACCGTTGGATTGAATAGCTAAAGAATAAAAATAATATTGCAAAGCCAAGTGCGAAGGAGGAAGTGTCGCCATTTTTAGGTAATTTCACTGCGTTACCTTGCTTGCGTACTTATATCATTTGACTCGAAGCAGCTATGACATTGAATTAAGTTTTGTTCAAGAACTTTTGTAAAGATTTATAGATTATGTAATAAAAAAAGGAAATTTTCAATGCTTATAGTGAATTATTATCAGTCAAAAAATCCAATCAAAATACAAAGAACGTATTCCGTCTGAAAGGATTTTTAAATAGCAATCTAATGATACCCTTGAACATCCATATAAAAAAGTGAAGAAGTATCGAGCACGTAAAAGGATGGAGTCGTCGTAACCGATCAACGACGGCAAAATATTACCCGTTACGGAGACGAATTCACGTAAAACATAAGCGACCATGTCCATGACATAGCCACAACACCTTTTTTACCACACTGGGCTAAGAGATTCATGTTTTCGAGTGTATTTATGTATCATATATATTTCTTTAGCACGCTCAGTAGCCAAAATTACTTAATGGATTACTTAACCACTCAAGTCTCAGTCGAGAAAAATATGGCTGCTCTTTGTTTTAATAACTTTCGGTCGGCCACAGCTCGGTAAAATATGACCGTACCCATTTTGAATTTATACTCTATTTTACATAATAATAGTGGTTAATCAAGTTTAAATAAGCTTGCAATTGACGGCCTTGGATATATTCTGTGAAATGAGACAGTTATATTGACATTTACCCTTAGCTTGGTAAAATTTTTAGCATTTTGTGGTACCAGAGTTCGCGTGTCCTTTTAACGGTCAAAGGTCAAACGCCAGCGATTAATTCCAGGCATGTGGCCTTGGGTTTCGAGGGGTTAACCGGCTCCTTTAACTATATTCGTGTAACTTTTTAGTAATATTAATTTATGTCTGTAGGTTAAGCTTATTCAGCTCAGACCTCAGGCTTCATATCCTTGATTCACAAACCATCTCGCCAACCGAAAAACCGGTCTATTACTGTGAGCTCTACCTGATGAATTGTGCTGACGACGTAAATCGAACGTCAGGCATGCGATTGATGTTCGATTCACATTAGACATGCCCTTCAAAGGAATTGACCTACGCGAAGATATTTATTTGATGATTATATTTATAATTTCTCAGCGACCGGTGAACCAGCTCTGGTGCTAGCGGTGGGTGTGTATCACGCCATTCATGACGCCGTGGTATTGGCGCGGGCCGAGATGGGCTATGAAGACACGGAATGGTTGAAACTTGGTAGGTATTTAATTACCTATTATGAATTTACATACAGAATTACCGCACAGAAAGACATGGTCTAGTCTTCTAAAACACGCTTGACCAACACTGGTCACCATGTGACTATTTATTTATTTATTACTTACAATACAAGTTCACAGTATTATTACATAATAATAGCACGAATGACAAGTTGAAAATGAACGCAAGCCGCGAAGTTAGATCCTGAGTGCAGGGAGGTTACTATGCGTCGCGACGATTTGGTCAGATGTTGTGATTTTATACCTTGTATCACATAAACCCGCACATTAACCACGATTTTCGATGTAAGACTATTTAGGTAATAAACAAGCGTGGCTTAAGTGCGGGTTGAAGTTCACGATGCTATAAAATAAACTATTGTAGGTAGGCTGTTCATTACATTAGTAAATTAAGAATTTTTATTTTGTTATAAAAACATTTGATTTTAAAAAATACTGATGACTGGTACGCAATCGAACTGATACTGAAACTATACAAAAAATAACGATCTAAATTAATAAAAAAACAAACAAAATACCTATTACCTTTATAGTTAGTATAGGTGGCGTGACGACACAGAAATCTAATATCAATCTAATATCACACCTTGTAGTCACAGGGGTAGTGATTCATTTGGCCGATCGTTTAATATTTACGAATAGCTTAGCAGGAGGGCAGATGATCTTTTGATACATAAATATGGCCCAACATCAACCTGATATACTTTGGGCAAATCTATAACTCAATTAAGAATTAAGGTAAATTACGGATTTTTACGTGTCACTTATGTAGTGTCACGGAAACAAGTAAGGCAGCCATTTTATGTATAGTTATCGGTATGAATTTCGCGCGCTAACTTTCACTTGCGTAGAACTAAATAATTGGGTCCCTTTTGAGGAGCAGAGGAATCAATGTGATAGGCCCATAGTGTGCAGGGATGCAAAGTCACTCCTGAATACATCGATCGATATTAAAATATCGATTTTTTGTAAACTGAAACATTGATGTTAAAAAGATCGAAGTTTATGAACTATGCATCGATTCCGACTGTTTACGATATTTTTAATTATATTTATACATGATTTCTGTGATATTGTAATCCGTGAGCGGCAAACAACCAATAAAACAATGGGCGGCCGATGCACGCAAGCAAAGCGGCTAATTCGTTTTGCGCGCCTTAGTCATAAATATATTACAGACCTTAGTAATTTCATTTCATTTCAGAGCGAACGAGACGCTATATAGAAAATTCTACATTTGTGACTGAGAGATATGTTTATGTGTGTAGGTGTTGATCACGTGTACGGGGTGAAAGATGTAGCTAAGATAAAACATTGCTCATCGACACATCGCTGTTCATGAACGACATATCGATGTTTAAAAAAATCGACGTACCTATCGCTTCATCCCTAATTGTGTGACGCCGGACGTGCTCGCTACTCGGTAGTCGGTAGCGCGACGCCAGTCGTGATATAATCTATGGTTTTAGTAGTATCGTAATCGTGATTGTTCTTGCGCGTAGACAGAAAGTATTTTCTGTCTACGTTCTTGCGCGTCTCGATATCAAGTAAGACCCGAGTGTACATATAATACGCAAAGCAAAGCGAATTCCACTCCTTAGCCGAGCGCTCAAGATCCATGCTGGTATCTATATTTCGGCTGTGCAAATTTAAAACCTAGCAAGGGACAAATTTGAAAAATACGTATTTTGACTAGATGCCAATTAAAAGGTCATTACGCACGAATTCACTGCGTCACTTTTTTCAAGACATGCATAATAATGGAGATAGTAACCTAGCATGTCCACATTGGGTTACAAAAATTTGCCGCCACTCAAATTCAAAACCTAGTATGGGATATGGCAATATTAAAACCTAGCAAGGGACTGTCCCTTCCTGGGTTTTGATCTTGTCCTTGTCCATTACTAGGTTTTGAAAACTGTCGATGCGTGATAAATTTCGTGCCACATTTCAGCAAGCCACAACTATGCGCGCGTGTGCGAATCATTCGTGTTGTTCTTGCAAATATTTATTGTTTTCAATGGCTCAACGACAGTTTTATCGTTCGTCATTGATGTTTAAAGCCCTGGGGCTTAATTCACGTAATCAAATGGCAATCAAGTCGAAGCGTTTAAGACTCTTACACATTTTCTTACACATTATGCCGCGTCGTAGCACGTCTAGACGTTCTATCGTGTTTATGTATGTGAGAGCCTTAAGCGCATTGACTCAATTACGTGAATTGGGGGGCTGAAGGCTAAAGAGGATTGTCTACTTATTGTATATATCACCCTGTATTGTGACATTCAAAATTTCATTCGGACCCGTACAGAAAACGACCAATGTAAAAAGTACTTTTGTTCTTTGGCACGAAGCTTGAACCGGAAAGGATGCAAATAACATTGTGGATGCGTTTATAACTTTTCTGGATAACCAAAGAAACCTGCAACACTTAATTATATGGTGCGATAATTGCACCGGTCAAAATAAAAATTGGATCCTGTATACTGCTCTTGTAACCTTAGTGAACTGTGGATTGTACAACATAGAAAGCATAACTTTAAAATATTTAACAAAGGGTCATACTCACATGAGTGCAGATGGCGTACATGACAATATACGCCATATGCACACACAAGTATTAAAAGACAAGATGCGTTGTATGGCTTTGAAGATTACAAGCAGGTTATATTTAAGTATAGAAAAAAATATAGGAGTTCTAAAAGTTAAGAAATCGTATCATTGGTCTAAAAAAATGGTCTCCAAGACGAAACCATGAGAATGATCCTTTAAAAAAACTCTTACTGAATCTAGTCATAGAGGTTAAATTTGGTTTCTGCAGCCTTTAGCTGCAGAAACTTATTCTACAATTTATTGTTATTCGTGGAACTAGATTTTTTAATGAAAAATTCAACATTAAATTATTTCCTCAAATGGTGGATTCTCCAAGAGGCGTAAAAACAATCAAAAAAGAAAGAATAGTCTCAAAACTGGTTCCACTTATGCCTTTAAATAGGCATAAATTTTGGTTAACATTACCAACTAATGATAAGGTTGAAGATCTTGTCACTCGTGGGCAAACCGAGCATTATTGAATATCCTCATGATACGTTATTTGAGTGTATTGTTTATAATAATTGTATATTTTTCTAAAATTTTATAGTTGATTTTTGTTAACATTATTAGAGTAAAACAATTTTGTAATTAGTGCGCAAAACGTGCATGACTGATTATCCTTAAGATACATTATTTCATTGTAATGAGTCATGCCATGTTATTATTTTAAATTAATTTTATCTTTTCAAATAGTTTTATAGTTAATTTTTTGTTATACGAATGATCCTTAGTGATTATACTTTATCATTAATACTTTTGTGTTTTTCTTAGTTCATAATTTTACTAAATATCCCATAAGATCGAGAAACGGCAAACGGCGGGCAAAACCGCGGGTTGTGCTTAACTAGTAAACCCAGATATCAAACTTAGATTACTTGCTAGGTTATGAACTTGACACTTTGTTAACATGTAGCTTATCAAAAGCGGATATAAGCCTAGTAAAGGTCTTTACTAGATCATCATTTATACATCTAAAACCAGATTTTTCTTAGTAAGTGCTTTCTAACGTGCAGTATTATAAACACATCAATAACAATACAATAAGATTAAAGCCAAGGATATTCCGCAACTTTTTAGCTAATTTCAATCAATGAAACTTTTATAACTCAGCTGTCATATGCGCTCAAAGTGGACAAGTCATTTTTTGCTCTTCTGTAAAATTTGTTCCAAGTCCCTTACTAGGTTTTGATGTGGGACAGCCGATTTACGATGTATTAATGTGTTTACGTGTTAAGATAGCAAATAAGCGTATTGACCTTCTGATGGAAAAAGACAACCATTGGCTATAGAAAAAATATTAATGGTGCTTAGTCATTTGTATGGTAGATCGAAATACCGTGCGTTTAAGTTTTGCTTTATCTAACTTTTAAACATGAACAAGACAGTGGTACCAAACCTGAACGACATACTGCGGAATTTATATAATATATAAAATACTTTTATATGCAAAACTACCATTTTCTCGAATTTTAAACTCAATCGAACAGTGGGCAATGAGACGCATTAGCATGGGCGTTCCCAGGTTCTGGGCCAGGGGGGGCAACCGTTACATTTTAAGACTATATTTTTATGTTATTATATTTTTATCTACAACAGTCTATAGTTAGTAGAGAGGTAACCAAATTCCAGGGGATGGGGGCAACTGTTCCTCCCTGCCCCCCCCCCCCCCCCCCGGTACGCCCATGCGCATTAGTATTTTATTTTCTCATAAGAAAACATTACAGTTTAATATTATCGATCATTTATTTTCAGATGCGCCTTGTTGTGTGGAAAATATACTGAAAGCATTATCACCAAAAATAGAATCGTACAAGTTACAAAATTAAGATTTTTACGACTTTTTTTATTAAACAATTTCATAACAAATTGATTTTTATTTTCAAAACATTTGAAACCCCCATCTTTTCTTTTTTTAGATAGATAGCAAACAAACAGTTGGCTCTTCTGATGGAAAGACAAACCAACACCTATTAACTAACATAGATGTTATTGGCGCGCTGCTATCCATGTGGCGGGATGGCAATACCACAAGGATAAGTACATACTTTAGCTAAACTGGAAAAATTATTTGTAATTTAATTCATCGATTTGAAATGGTGAAAAATTTATATTGTTACGAATAATCTAGAAGCGTGTAGAGTTGGAGCGCGGGCGCGCTAACTATCTAGAAAACTCCTGTTGACAAACAAATAGTTGACCGGGGCTATGCCATAATGCACTTTGTGGGATATGACATAAGGTTGAAAGTAGCGTGTACTAGGATTTATGACTCATAACATGTTTACGATAAGAAGTGATTCATTGTTTCCCGATACATTTAGATTTTTCTGGATCCAGCTAGGAATTTCCCCTGCCTATAAATACAGAGATGTTGACAAACACGAGGCAGTTTTTATCAAGCGATCGAGAACGATACATCAAGTGACCAAGTGCGAAGCGAGAAGTATTCTACTGTGTAGTGTTCTAAGTTCAGTGATAGTACAGCAAGTGACTACTGTGTAAAGGGTATTTTAGTATTACGTTGTGTTGTGTTGTGTAAATACACGGATTTAGTATAAGTGGTGTTTTTTTACAAGTACGAACCCGAGTACGTAACAATATCATAGAATGGACAACGAGAAAATGGCTCTCTGATGGTTAGATGGTAACTATCACCTATAGACAACAAAAAAAAAAGATTTTGAAGTAAAAACTGTTTCAGTGATTATAAGAGATATGCTAAGGGAAAACTCGTCAGTTGGTGCATTTGAGTAGGCGATATACGCTCTTGTCTGGCTCCTGCGTTGGGCATCAGCTAACAATTATTCCACCGAGATACAGCCAGCTGACGTAGGCATTTATTTATTTATAACTAGCTAACCCGGCAAACGTTGTTCTACTTTTTTAACTACTCTTATTTTCTATACTTTCACACCTTTTAAACCTTCCCTGGACTTCAACACTTAATTCAAAACCAAAATTAGCCAAATCGGTTTAGCCGTTCTCGAGTTCTCAAAAATCTGTATCTTTGCTAAAATACTAGAGAAAATAGTTCACAAGCAATTATCTTTTACGCTTAAACATTGCTTATCGGAGAACCAGCATGGTTTTCTAAAAGGTCGTTCTACAACATCTTACGTGGTAGTCAGCAGCGACTATATAACAAATCATATGTCCAACAGGTCACAAGTCGATGTGATTTACACCGCAAATGTTTTTTAGCTACCGGGATTAGGGGAAACTAATATAGATGGTTTGTGTCGTATGTTGAAAATAGATCCCAAATAGTTGTTCTCAATGGCTATACCTCAGGGTTCGATATTAGGACCCCTGTTATTCAATATTTTCATTGATGACTTGATATCTTGTTTTCATAACTCTAAAATATTGTTATATGCTGATGATATGAAAATTATTAAGCAAATTTCTTCTTTTCAAGATTCTAAGCTTCTTCAAGACGATCCAGATAGGTTTCAGAGTTACTGTGCCTTAAATCAGCTTGACATAAATGTATCAAAATGTTATGTTTGTTTCATTTACACGCAAGACGAATCCAATAGTATATGATTACAAGCTATCACAAACAACTATTGCCAGAGTCTCGGTTATCAAGAATTTGGGGGTTAATTTTGACTCAAAGCTCCACTTTGATTCGCATATGGAAGAGATAATCAATAAAGCATCTAAAGCCCTTGGGTTTATTCTCAGAATTTCCTCGAATTTCAAGAGCATTAAAACTATTAAAATACTTTATTGTGCTTTTGTTCGCAGCCATCTCAAATATGCTTCTCAAGTTTGGAACCCAGATTGTAATGTCCATATTGATAGATTGGAAAGTATACAAAAGAAATTTTTAAGGTACATTCATCCGTACAAATTGTTTTTTACCTACTTATAAAGACAGATACAAAAAGTTTCATATTTTATCATTGTGTGAGCGTAGAAAAGTAGCAGATTTAGTGTTTTTATATAAAATCGTGAATAGCATAATTGATGTACCTGAGTTGCTCAATCAAATCAGCCTACGAGCTCCTTCACTTTTTCTAAGAAAGGGAAATCTACTTCAACTACCCAAAGCTAAAACTAGATATAGGCAAAATTCCTTTTTGATAATGGGGTGCCATACACATAACGTGAAGTGTCAAAAGGTTGACCTTGATTTGTTCAATCTTACGACTCATAGGTTGAAAAAAATGTTAAATGCAAATTTCTTCATATGATTGCTTACATCACATAATATTATATACTAGTCTATGGCTTACATCATCGTAATGTCGCTGTCTGTTTTTATGTAGTTAAGTTATATTAGTGAAAACTTATAATTGGCCTTTTTTCCTTATATATTCTTGTTTATCGATCTGTATAGCTGTTAGTTTTCCATTGATATTAAAATAAAATAAATAAACATACTCAAAGTTTCCACCACTATATAGTCAGCTGACTTTTTGTTTTCTTCAAGATATTGTACAAACTATAATTTGATAAATGTTCAATTGGGAGGAAATTACTAAATTTTTTTAACGTAGGTGAGGAGCTACCGCTGCTTAACCCAACGACTGAGCCGCAGCTGACGTTCAAAGAACTTCACGATACAACTATCTGAAGCATTTTAGAAGTTATTGCCCGAGAGTAACTTGGTCATGAAAATCGAGTTGTGTTTATTTATGCCGAAATTATATCCTTAATATCATAAATTTATTTGTTTACTTTTATTTATTTAAACTTTATTGTATGTACACTTACATAAGTAAAATTGTACAAAAGGCGGACTTAATGCTAGTTGCATTCTCTCCCAGTCAACCTTTGGGCTAACAGAAATAGTAGTGTGTAGGTACAAAGAAACTATGAATAAAACATACAAATATAATATACTTATACTTAAACGGATATACTAATATAATATTAAATAATAGCATAGACTACATAAACAAATTATATAAAATAAATACATACTAATCAATACTTAAAATGAAAACATTATGTATTAAATAATTATCGTAATTACCTGAGAGCATCTATACATATAATAAAATCGTAGGAAAGTCAAAACGGTACATTGAATATTTTTTTAAAAGAATACTTGGTGCGTCATCTACAATCGATATCAAAGCAAATATAGTTTTTAGAATTTTTGTCTGTTTGTCAGTATGTATGTCCGGGGTAAACTCAAAAAGTACTGCATGGATTTACTTCAAATTTTGCATGAGTATTACTAACAGGTCGGGTCAACATATAGGCTACATATTATCACGCTATCACCTACAGGGGAGGAGCAGTGCGGAGTAAACGAAGTCCGCGCGGACGAAGTCGCTGGCAACAGCTAGTAATTTAACACAAAAGCCAAATTATCTATACTAACATTATAATGCTGTAGCGTTTGTTTGCTTGTTTGGTGTACGCGTTAATCTCTGACGTTCCAGACAAATTAAAAAAAATTATGACAGCAACATTCACGAGGAAGGATATAGGCTAGGTTTTTACCGGACTGAGCTAATGTAAGTAATATATTTGTGTCACGCGAACGAAGTCGCGGGAAACAGCTAGTGGGTAATAAAATTATATTATCGTTAAGTAAATGATCGTGTACTTTCTTTTTGAATAGCCGCTTGTTACTAGATTGTTTAGTAGATAAAGGTAGTTTATTCCATAATCTAGATGCACTCAAAAGAAAACAGTTTGAAATAAAATTTGTGCGATGAAGCGGAATAGAAAGAGTTTGGGAAGCAGACGATCGAAGACTTAAATTATGGGTGGTTGATAAAAATTTAAATTTAGACTTGAGGTATGCAGGGGATAGGGGATCATAAATAAGAGAATACAAAGTGCATAAAATCCTGAGCTTCCGACGTTGTGGTACTGTGAGCCACCGCTGCCTTTTTCGATATTCGGAGACATGATCAAATTTACGGAGAAAAAAAACGAAACGAATGGCTTGGTTTAACAATTTGAGTTTGTTGAGATGGTAAATAGATGCATCAGAATAACATACATCACCATAATCCAATATTGGCATAATGAGCGCGTGTACTAGGGACACTTTAGTTTTTACTGGCAAGAGATTACGAAATCTATTAAGAGACCTCAAGGCTCCAGTAATTCTGTGACACACGTTATTAACCTGACAATTCCAATTAAAATGACAGTCGATATCCTTATATTTTAATTTAGATATTTAAGTTTTCGTTATCTCCATATCATAATTATTCATAAGAAGTTTCTTAGCCTATTTCAAATGTCGCATGGGACTTAATTTCTCAGAAAAGCGAAAAAAAACTTTTGCAGTTAGAAGAAAAATGATAAGAGTAAATTTTTACGATGCCCACCATGGAACACAGAAAACAAGCGGAAGTGGGAAGTACAAACATTTGTAACAGGACCGCGATCGCCAAACTCACACACAAAATAAGCATTATTGCATATAAACAACTAACTAATGCAAATACTGTTTCATTGGTCGTTTTCATTTTAAACAAAAATAATCAGAAATACACAAACAGAACATTTAAAAATATACCAAACTGCGTTACAATAAATTTTATTTTGCTACAAAAAAACGTCGTATACGTCCTTTTGTAGTCTATTCAAAATGGACTCCTAAAGATATGTTAAACATCACTAAGGCAATTTAGAGTAACAGCGCATAATAGTGGTGCACGCGGCACGCCCACTTTTCACTTCCACTTGTTTTTTTTTTGTTTCATGATGCGCTCGCATACCGTCACGAAAAACCGACACCATGAAATAAGCTAGTTAACATTTTAGTTTAACAAAAAAAAATTGTCCATTGTTTAAATTATATATAAATAATTATTTGATTATATTTAAATATAATAAATTAGATAATGCGTTATAATAAAACTTTTTTTCAATGTGTTAATACCTTTTTTTTCTATTATTATTAGTGCCGTTTTCTTTACAAATATATACGAGTATGTAAATAACGCGAAGGATAAAATTTTTGGAAGATTTTTATCTTGTTACAGCAAAGAAGTATAACTTCTTATGTGCGTACACACACACACACACACACACACACACACACACACACACACGTTTTTTTTTTCTAATTGTCAATTTTTATTTGCAAAACGTATTTAAAGATGTTAAAGCCTGTTTTATTGTTTTTCCAATATTATTATTAAAAATAACGTAGATCAAGTGTGGGTAAAAGGAAGTGTCCTTTAGGGTAAAATAACACAATTGACGTTACAAGTATCAATATGATATCTGAAATAAGAATCCAAGTCAACAACATTTAGCATCACATAACTTTATTTTTGAAACAAGATTGTCTGTACAACGGTACTATTGTGAATATCATTTTAATAAATTCTAATATCTTGCTCTTTGTCTCGCTGTCCAGGAGATCTTCTACATGTGTCAGTCCATTCCTGGAGGCAGGGGCTCCTGAAAGAAATTTTTAGAATGAAATGCCATTAAATACTATCAGGATAAGATTTTGAGATCAAATTCTATGCCTGATCGACACATTCTCATCATGTGATGAGAACTACCAAGTTAAATATTATTATTACGAAATCTAATTATATCGCTGGATAGCTAAATAAAAAAAAGTGAAGTCGTGCGGACTCCGATACTTTGAGAGGGGTAGAGAAGGAAGTGCCGCCATTTTTAGGTAATTTCACTGCGTTTCATTATTTGCATCTAGTATATCTTGACTAGGAGCACCTATGACGTCTATGACGGATTTAATTTATATGTGAAACTTTAATATCAAATATATTTGTGTATATGTAACATTACACATATCGTTAAATATCCGCTTGAAGCAACGGCCATTTTCGTATTTGTTTCGTTAAAACATGGACCGTTTTGTGCACGCACGTGCCTGGTCAGTTCCGATGGACCGCGGTCAAAAAAAGTGATTTATAAGTTGTTTGGATTGTTCGATACTGTAAAGCGCATATTATTGAAGAGGTCTTGTATACTGCAATATTATATTTGTATAAGAATTGTTTAACTTAAGTGGTCTAAACAGCGAAATAAATAGTGTAACTAAATGATACTTTGAAAACAATATGACTACTTGTTAGTCGAGGATCTTAATTCAAAAAGTAAATCGATGACCTATCCTTTTTTATATTTTTTATATACTTGACGTAGATACGGGAAAAATAAACAACATAGTATTGTACAAAAATATTTATTTACATTTTTTTTTCTTAATTAATACGTAATTTTTTGCGTAATTTTTAAATATATATTTTTTTTCTTTTCAATTTTACAGCTATGTTATTTAAAAAAATGTTGTATAGGATATTTCATATTCATATCGTATTATTTTTTTAGAATCATAGATATCAACATTAATATTTACGAAATTAAATAACTATCTTACCCAAGCCGCTGGTAGTATCAATATGGTCGTTGAAGGAAAATATGTTTTATTAATTGATATTTACGGTTTTGCGACAAAATTATGATCTAAACTATTAGATCTTGAACTAATCTTGATTATAATTAAAGTTTATTTGTAAGAAATAAGCCAAAACACTTCTGCAACCAACCTACAACACACATAATTATTTAAAATGGCAGACCAGTTTATTTCTATTTTTCCCAAGAATATACTTGAAAAAGGGTTGCCAACTTGATGTTATATTTGTACAATGTTTTTTTAGCTGTGTACCCTATGAGTCAGCATGCTCCCGGCTCGGACACGTCACATTATATTAGGTTCGATAAGGTGAACTTTCACCTTGCAAAGCACTTTCACAAAGTGCTGGCCCGCAAAAAGAACTGAGTCGCGTGAGTTCGCTGAGGCCATCGTCATCGATTGACATAATTTTAATAGAGAGAAGGGATGGACACTGCCACCTACATGGAAACCCGTATTGTTAAACGCAACGCGGAAAAAAACGACAATGCGGAAGATGACAGTATGGTAGACATTGTGAGTACATTTTGTGCACACTAAAATTCCAATAATGGTATAAAAGCGCCATTCACACTGTATGTGATGCCATATATGGCATCATCGTCGACGGCGCTTCTCACAAACCCGATTCCATCGAACCGCTACCGAACGAACGTCGGACTCACTCTGGGGAAGGACCTCATAGAGACCCGAAACTAGGCTGAACTTCCACCGATCAAACGTGAGTGTGGCCGTTGTAATTATTTAGTCAATAATTTGTAGGTCGTTGCCGCGGTGCCCAATCGATTATGAACTACTTAAAGGTGTAATTGTAGGCACAAATAAACACTGCAGTTAATACTTAAATGTACGTCTTACTTACTTATGTACGTCGGTCGAGTTTATTAGCCTAAACGTTTAATTCAACAAAAGCACTTAAGCGGGAATTTCACTATTAATTATAAATTGAAAACTAAATTTCACTGAGCAGCACTCACCGGCACCGTGTGTAGTGTGTACAGGAGCAGCACTCACCGGCACCGTGTGTAGTGTGTACAGGAGCGGCACTCACCGGCACCGTGTGTAGTGTGTACAGGAGCGGCACTCACCGGCACCGTGTGTAGTGTGTACAGGAGCGGCACTCACCGGCACCGTGTGTAGTGTGTACAGGAGCGGCACTCACCGGCACCGTGTGTAGTGTGTACAGGAGCGGCACTCACCGGCACCGTGTGTAGTGTGTACAGGAGCGGCACTCACCGGCACGAGCGCGGCGAGGTGCGGCGGCAGCGGCAGCGGGTGTAGTGTGTACAGGAGCGGCACTCACCGGCACCGTGTGTAGTGTGTACAGGAGCGGCACTCACCGGCACGAGCGCGGCGAGGTGCGGCGGCAGCGGCAGCGCGCGCGGCGGCAGCGGGTGTAGTGTGTACAGGAGCGGCACTCACCGGCACCGTGTGTAGTGTGTACAGGAGCGGCACTCACCGGCACGAGCGCGGCGAGGTGCGGCGGCAGCGGCAGCGCGCGCGGCGGCAGCGGGTGTAGTGTGTACAGGAGCGGCACTCACCGGCACCGTGTGTAGTGTGTACAGGAGCGGCACTCACCGGCACGAGCGCGGCGAGGTGCGGCGGCAGCGGCAGCGCGCGCGGCGGCAGCGGGTGTAGTGTGTACAGGAGCGGCACTCACCGGCACCGTGTGTAGTGTGTACAGGAGCGGCACTCACCGGCACGAGCGCGGCGAGGTGCGGCGGCAGCGGCAGCGGGTGTAGTGTGTACAGGAGCGGCACTCACCGGCACCGTGTGTAGTGTGTACAGGAGCGGCACTCACCGGCACGAGCGCGGCGAGGTGCGGCGGCAGCGGCAGCGCGCGCGGCGGCAGCGGGTGTAGTGTGTACAGGAGCGGCACTCACCGGCACCGTGTGTAGTGTGTACAGGAGCGGCACTCACCGGCACGAGCGCGGCGAGGTGCGGCGGCAGCGGCAGCGCGCGCGGCGGCAGCGGGTGTAGTGTGTACAGGAGCGGCACTCACCGGCACCGTGTGTAGTGTGTACAGGAGCGGCACTCACCGGCACGAGCGCGGCGAGGTGCGGCGGCAGCGGCAGCGCGCGCGGCGGCAGCGGGTGTAGTGTGTACAGGAGCGGCGCTCACCGGCACCGTGTGTAGTGTGTACAGGAGCAGCACTCACCGGCACGAGCGCGGCGAGGTGCGGCGGCAGCGGCAGCGCGCGCGGCGGCAGCGGGTGTAGTGTGTACAGGAGCGGCACTCACCGGCACCGTGTGTAGTGTGTACAGGAGCGGCACTCACCGGCACGAGCGCGGCGAGGTGCGGCGGCAGCGGCAGCGCGCGCGGCGGCAGCGGGTGTAGTGTGTACAGGAGCGGCACTCACCGGCACCGTGTGTAGTGTGTACAGGAGCGGCACTCACCGGCACGAGCGCGGCGAGGTGCGGCGGCAGCGGCAGCGCGCGCGGCGGCAGCGGGTGTAGTGTGTACAGGAGCGGCACTCACCGGCACCGTGTGTAGTGTGTACAGGAGCGGCACTCACCGGCACGAGCGCGGCGAGGTGCGGCGGCAGCGGCAGCGCGCGCGGCGGCAGCGGGTGTAGTGTGTACAGGAGCGGCACTCACCGGCACCGTGTGTAGTGTGTACAGGAGCGGCACTCACCGGCACGAGCGCGGCGAGGTGCGGCGGCAGCGGCAGCGCGCGCGGCGGCAGCGGGTGTAGTGTGTACAGGAGCGGCACTCACCGGCACCGTGTGTAGTGTGTACAGGAGCGGCACTCACCGGCACGAGCGCGGCGAGGTGCGGCGGCAGCGGCAGCGCGCGCGGCGGCAGCGGGTGTAGTGTGTACAGGAGCGGCACTCACCGGCACCGTGTGTAGTGTGTACAGGAGCGGCACTCACCGGCACGAGCGCGGCGAGGTGCGGCGGCAGCGGCAGCGCGCGCGGCGGCAGCGGGTGTAGTGTGTACAGGAGCGGCACTCACCGGCACCGTGTGTAGTGTGTACAGGAGCGGCACTCACCGGCACGAGCGCGGCGAGGTGCGGCGGCAACGGCAGCGCGCGCGGCGGCAGCGGGTGTAGTGTGTACAGGAGCGGCACTCACCGGCACCGTGTGTAGTGTGTACAGGAGCGGCACTCACCGGCACGAGCGCGGCGAGGTGCGGCGGCAGCGGCAGCGCGCGCGGCGGCAGCGGGTGTAGTGTGTACAGGAGCGGCACTCACCGGCACCGTGTGTAGTGTGTACAGGAGCGGCACTCACCGGCACGAGCGCGGCGAGGTGCGGCGGCAGCGGAGCGCGCGCGGCGGCAGCGGGTGTAGTGTGTACAGGAGCGGCACTCACCGGCACCGTGTGTAGTGTGTACAGGAGCGGCACTCACCGGCACGAGCGCGGCGAGGTGCGGCGGCAGCGGCAGCGCGCGCGGCGGCAGCGGGTGTAGTGTGTACAGGAGCGGCACTCACCGGCACCGTGTGTAGTGTGTACAGGAGCGGCACTCACCGGCACCGTGTGTAGTGTGTACAGGAGCGGCACTCACCGGCACCGTGTGTAGTGTGTACAGGAGCGGCACTCACCGGCACGAGCGCGGCGAGGTGCGGCGGCAGCGGCAGCGCGCGCGGCGGCAGCGGGTGTAGTGTGTACAGGAGCGGCACTCACCGGCACCGTGTGTAGTGTGTACAGGAGCGGCACTCACCGGCACGAGCGCGGCGAGGTGCGGCGGCAGCGGCAGCGCGCGCGGCGGCAGCGGGTGTAGTGTGTACAGGAGCGGCACTCACCGGCACCGTGTGTAGTGTGTACAGGAGCGGCACTCACCGGCACGAGCGCGGCGAGGTGCGGCGGCAGCGGCAGCGCGCGCGGCGGCAGCGGGTGTAGTGTGTACAGGAGCGGCACTCACCGGCACCGTGTGTAGTGTGTACAGGAGCGGCACTCACCGGCACGAGCGCGGCGAGGTGCGGCGGCAGCGGCAGCGCGCGCGGCGGCAGCGGGTGTAGTGTGTACAGGAGCGGCACTCACCGGCACCGTGTGTAGTGTGTACAGGAGCGGCACTCACCGGCACGAGCGCGGCGAGGTGCGGCGGCAGCGGCAGCGCGCGCGGCGGCAGCGGGTGTAGTGTGTACAGGAGCGGCACTCACCGGCACCGTGTGTAGTGTGTACAGGAGCGGCACTCACCGGCACGAGCGCGGCGAGGTGCGGCGGCAGCGGCAGCGCGCGCGGCGGCAGCGGGTGTAGTGTGTACAGGAGCGGCACTCACCGGCACCGTGTGTAGTGTGTACAGGAGCGGCACTCACCGGCACGAGCGCGGCGAGGTGCGGCGGCAGCGGCAGCGCGCGCGGCGTCAGCGGGTGTAGTGTGTACAGGAGCGGCACTCACCGGCACCGTGTGTAGTGTGTACAGGAGCGGCACTCACCGGCACGAGCGCGGCGAGGTGCGGCGGCAGCGGCAGCGCGCGCGGCGGCAGCGGGTGTAGTGTGTACAGGAGCGGCACTCACCGGCACCGTGTGTAGTGTGTACAGGAGCGGCACTCACCGGCACGAGCGCGGCGAGGTGCGGCGGCAGCGGCAGCGCGCGCGGCGGCAGCGGGTGTAGTGTGTACAGGAGCGGCACTCACCGGCACCGTGTGTAGTGTGTACAGGAGCGGCACTCACCGGCACCGTGTGTAGTGTGTACAGGAGCGGCACTCACCGGCACGAGCGCGGCGAGGTGCGGCGGCAGCGGCAGCGCGCGCGGCGGCAGCGGGTGTAGTGTGTACAGGAGCGGCACTCACCGGCACCGTGTGTAGTGTGTACAGGAGCGGCACTCACCGGCACGAGCGCGGCGAGGTGCGGCGGCAGCGGCAGCGCGCGCGGCGGCAGCGGGTGTAGTGTGTACAGGAGCGGCACTCACCGGCACCGTGTGTAGTGTGTACAGGAGCGGCACTCACCGGCACCGTGTGTAGTGTGTACAGGAGCGGCACTCACCGGCACGAGCGCGGCGAGGTGCGGCGGCAGCGGCAGCGCGCGCGGCGGCAGCGGGTGTAGTGTGTACAGGAGCGGCACTCACCGGCACCGTGTGTAGTGTGTACAGGAGCGGCACTCACCGGCACGAGCGCGGCGAGGTGCGGCGGCAGCGGCAGCGCGCGCGGCGGCAGCGGGTGTAGTGTGTACAGGAGCGGCACTCACCGGCACCGTGTGTAGTGTGTACAGGAGCGGCACTCACCGGCACGAGCGCGGCGAGGTGCGGCGGCAGCGGCAGCGCGCGCGGCGGCAGCGGGTGTAGTGTGTACAGGAGCGGCACTCACCGGCACCGTGTGTAGTGTGTACAGGAGCGGCACTCACCGGCACCGTGTGTAGTGTGTACAGGAGCGGCACTCACCGGCACGAGCGCGGCGAGGTGCGGCGGCAGCGGCAGCGCGCGCGGCGGCAGCGGGTGTAGTGTGTACAGGAGCGGCACTCACCGGCACCGTGTGTAGTGTGTACAGGAGCGGCACTCACCGGCACGAGCGCGGCGAGGTGCGGCGGCAGCGGCAGCGCGCGCGGCGGCAGCGGGTGTAGTGTGTACAGGAGCGGCACTCACCGGCACCGTGTGTAGTGTGTACAGGAGCGGCACTCACCGGCACGAGCGCGGCGAGGTGCGGCGGCAGCGGCAGCGCGCGCGGCGGCAGCGGGTGTAGTGTGTACAGGAGCGGCACTCACCGGCACCGTGTGTAGTGTGTACAGGAGCGGCACTCACCGGCACCGTGTGTAGTGTGTACAGGAGCGGCACTCACCGGCACGAGCGCGGCGAGGTGCGGCGGCAGCGGCAGCGCGCGCGGCGGCAGCGGGTGTAGTGTGTACAGGAGCGGCACTCACCGGCACCGTGTGTAGTGTGTACAGGAGCGGCACTCACCGGCACGAGCGCGGCGAGGTGCGGCGGCAGCGGCAGCGCGCGCGGCGGCAGCGGGTGTAGTGTGTACAGGAGCGGCACTCACCGGCACCGTGTGTAGTGTGTACAGGAGCGGCACTCACCGGCACGAGCGCGGCGAGGTGCGGCGGCAGCGGCAGCGCGCGCGGCGGCAGCGGGTGTAGTGTGTACAGGAGCGGCACTCACCGGCACCGTGTGTAGTGTGTACAGGAGCGGCACTCACCGGCACGAGCGCGGCGAGGTGCGGCGGCAGCGGCAGTGCACGCGGCGGCAGCGCCAGCACGGCGGCGCGCGCGCCCGCTCCCAGCCGCTCGCACACCTTCAACCACCCTTCCCACGCCACCTTGTTGTTCCACACCTGTACCGAATACAATCAATACATCTCCTTTACCAATTACCAAAAACCTAGACTGAAAGGCCTCCGAGATTTTTTAAGGCGTTATTAATTAGTATCTTTATATTCAAGTAAAACAGAAACTTAGTATCCTTTGTACGAAACATTATTTGGGGGGTTATCACTCACGCCCATAGGTAGAAACCTATCCCTACACGATGTGGTGCGAACGAGTGAACGAAAATAAAAATTAGTAGAGCCTAGCCTAGAGCTTTGGAGCCAGCAGCTTCCTCCTTCATTAACCTCGGTATTGGCGGTCACGGATTCCACCTTACCTCTGGAAAACCTAGGTAAACTTGCCGATAAGATTTACGACAATAACAGGCTAACCGAGCTCGCGACTATTTCAAAACAAAACACAGAATGTAGCACAATGAGTGAAATATCTGCGCAATTAGCAAAAATGCAAATAGAAATTAATGCGCTTAATCGAAAGAAAAAACAACGAGCCAAATTTCATGCTAACTACTGGCCTAGACAATGTAGGTCAGGTTCGTATGGAATGCCATATCAGCAACGTTATTCTAATAATAAGTACACATTGATTTTGTGGGACCACTACCGACTTCTCAGAATAAACGTTATCTTATTACTATGGTAGATCGCTGTACATCATGGCCTGAAGCATTTCCAGTATCAGAAATAACGGCAGAATGGAGCAGTTTACAAAGGATGGATCTCAAGATTTGGGTGTCCAGAAAAGATCACGACTGACCAAGGCCGTCAGTTCAAGTCCAATTTATTTCACTCTCTAGAAAGACTAATGGGAATTGAATAAATCCGAAGTACACCCTATCACCCCCAATCAAACGGATTAGTTAAAAGATTTCACCGGAGCAGCTTTGATGGCTTGTGAAGCGGGATCGAATTGGGTTAAAGAATTACCAACAGTCTGACTAGGCTTGCGAGCAACCCTACGGGATGACACAGGCTACAGCGCAGCAGAGATGGTATATGGATCCAAAACGCCACTGAACATAGATATTCACCAGAATAATTTATTAATCAACTTCGGGAAAATTTCTCCCATAGTCAAGATACCCAAGTGACGCGTAACAAAACAGCATATATCTATAGATCCAGATCTATTCAAGTGTTCGCACGTATTTGTTCGTCGAGACAGGCTAAAGAAGGCATTAACACCCCCTTATGAGGGACCATTTAGAGTCGTCGAAAGAAATGAAAAATATTTAATTATACAATGTGTAGACAAACAAGTCTGTATATCTACAGACAGACTCAAACCGGCCTTTATAAAAACTCCAATAATGACATGTCCAATACGTCACGCATCAATATTAAACAAGATGAACAGATAAAACAAGTCAAGACGACGCGCTCGGGATGAATTATAAAACCTACGTTTTTATCAGCACGCTTAATTTTTTTGGAAGGAGGGAATGATGTAACAGATACGATACAACACGTTCGTGCTAAGATATGTTATCACACCAGATTCTATCAAGCGCCATACACGTAAATAATTAGTATATAAGCTTAAGGAATTTCCCAGTAAAATTACAGTTTAATAAACACATTTAATAACCGATGTGTGACTGTCATTTAACCAACGTAATAAAAGGTATCAGTAGACAGTTGGACCGACCTCCTTGTCGACGAGCAGCAGCAGTATCTGCTGCGCGAGCGCGGCCACGCCGGGGTACAGCGTGAGCGCCTGCAGCACGGAGCGCATCAGCAGCACCGGGATCTCCTCCTCCTGCGCCAGCCGCTGCAGCACCGCCGACACCACCTAAAACACATGCTCTTCTATCGTAACATACGAGACAAGCAGATGGTTCTCCTGATGGAAAGAGTCAACCATCGCCTAGAGACACCAAAGGTAATAATGGTGCGTTGCTATCTTGTGGCGAGGTCTTATGCCACATGCATAAGTTTACCGGCTACCTTACCCTCCAAATCGTAAACCGACGGTGACAATCACTGACGCTATTGCAGCAGGAATAGGTAAGGCGGTGGTACCAGTGCTTGTCACTATCTTGTCACGGTTAGAACCAGATAACAAACAAGACGATTGTTCTAATGGAAAAAACAAACATTGCCTATAAACACCATAAACGTTATTGCTGCTATGATATCCGTGTGGCAGGGATGGAATGCCAACGTTATAAATTTACTTTACCCTCCAAACTGGAACACGACAGTGACAAGCATTGACGCTATGCGGCAAGAATAGGTAAGGCGTTGGTACCAGATCCGAGCGAGACAATGCAAAACTCTACCACCTAGTACACATTATCAAAAAACTTCACGAACGCGTTAGAAAATAGATATTTGGTAAGGAAAATTATTGTAGATTCGCGTCAGCAACATATTAATATTTAAGGTATTCTTTAATAAAAAAAAGTAAAAAATTATAAATATACATACATCCTGAGTGAATATATGCTTTTCCGCAAAACACAGCGCCGTTGCCTTAATAATGTGCTTGAGATCTGCCTTGTTAGGATCTATGAGATGAAGTTCCACCAGCAAGTCTTCAGGCGAAACTAAAATTTTAAAACAAAAACATTAGCAATAAATTATAACTTTAAAGTCCATCCCATTGAAAAAACCTTGTAAATAAAAACGTAAATAAAAACCGTAAACAAAAACTACTGAATCAAAATGACGTAAAAAGCACAAAAAAAAAACTATTTGAGATTTGTATTTTTTATTGCCTTTATAAATAAATATTTATAAACGCATTAAAGTAAAAAATCACAGATTAAAAAACTAGCGAACTTCTGGTGGTCGAAATTAGGTCATATTTTTTTTTATATGTGACCTAATTTCGACTAACAAAATCGACCAAATTTCTATTTTCATATCTCCTACATGTAAACGGTAAGTACGCCAAATTTCAGATTCCTCCGTTCGCGAAGCTACCAAAGTTTTTGTTTCATATATTGATATATAGATATTGCAATAATATGTTTAGTTTATAAGTATTATGTGTGGCGTCCATTTTGGTTTTTATACACTGCATTATAGCAGGGATGTGGAAAGTTTTTAAGCAACATTTTTAATTGTAATATTAACAGAGCCACTCGTTGATGTCATTTAATAACTGTCATTGTAATACCTAGAATTAATGTTTATATTATAAATCATAACTTTGTATTATGAACTTTTACAAAGAGTATTTACTAGGATTTAATAAATTTATTTCACTGACATTGTCTTGTGTCTGCTTTTAGATAATGTTGAAGGCTAAACTGACAACCGAAACATCTCTGAAATATTCATTTAATAGTGTTGTTTAGAAATTGTTTCCATTCCTGCTTTATCACAATTATTACTTATTTATTATTTATTATCTGAAACGTAATTCGAGATCAAGAATGTAAAAATATAATATATATTTTTACATTCTTGATCTCTATAATAAGGTATACACGACATTTTTGTAGGCAGTCTAATTATCATGACGCTTTGATTTATAATAAAAATATAAAGTGACTGTTTGATAACCCTGGGATCAGGAAAATACAACAAACATATTAAACACAATAAATAAAAGATTAAAAAGAAATGAAACCCCTAACGCAATCCCCCTAAATCATAACGCAAAAGCAAATTCAATCATGACAAACGTCAAAAATCGAATGAACAAACAAAATGGCGACTAGTTAAAGATGTCTTCTATAGACGTTTGTCGAATTATTAGAATACTAATATTTTTAAAGTAAAGCCTAATGCTTAGAGCTTCTTCTTTATTATATCATAAAAAAATGGACAAAATATATTTCAGAGTTAAGTTTTATTATTGGTTCATATGTTTGAGTATTTTATATAGAAAATCTATACACACGCACACATGCACACGCACACAGACGCGCACACGCACTCACGCGCACGTCACGTCACGCGCACAAGCACATACGCGCACGCGCGCATTCGCACACGCGCGCACACATACGCACACACATACACACACGAGTAAATGTGTGTAAAGTTACTAATGTACTTTAGAAAGAAGTTACTAAAGCTGTTGAGCCTTAGGGAAGGATCTAACCTCTATAACACGGGCTGTCCTAGTATAGAAGTTAGAGTTTCAGAATGATATTTCCATGTACTGTGTAATAAATAAATAAATAAAATAAATAGAAAATCTAGTAGGTAAGTAAGGTATACATATAATTTTTAATTATATTTTAGTAGTTTTTGACAAACCACATAAGCACGGCTGTGATATTAAATTGGCTACACAATTGTTACATTTTTTGATCTCGAGTTACATTTCTTATTACAGAATGTAAGTTTCAACACAAATTTTTTTATTAATAGTCCCTTAGTAGATGTCTGTCCCACCGTTTTTTATTTACTTTTGAGGGAGTAAATTTATACATGGCGCACATAGTCGTTAGTATTGACCAGCACAGACAGTAGTCTGTGCTGGTAAATGCTAACGAATCAAACAGAGCACTCTCGTTCAATGACGTTGTGCGTAGAATATTGAGGTGCAGCTATCTTGATTGACAGTTGTTTTTTGCCTGCGATAATATTCTTTATCGGCTAATTCTCATAGGCTATACAGTCTATTTATTGTTTTTCCTAAAACCCATCTACAGTATACAGTTATTTTATTTAAATTAATTAAAGAAAATATATTGTTACGTACTTCGGGTTCGTAGATTATTCGTATCAATATATTAATATTGACTCTTACAGTAGCAAAGACAGGTCATGATTTTCTTTGATCCATACCAACCAAGCCATTTTACAGTTGCAAATTTTCACTGTTTCGACAATGCTAAGGAATTTATAGAATTAAAAATAAAATAAAAATTAATACTTTTATTTTGTACCTAGATTTAAATTTATTTAATTACATTTGTTTGCATGTTTGTAAGGTTTTAAGGCCTATAGACATATGACCCTTTTAAAATTTTATTTTATCATATTGCACCAATTACATAAGTGAAGGCCAGAAAGTAAGTAAGTAAAACGCCCATGTGTATTTTGCATTTCGAGTCAAATAAATTTCTTGATTTCATTATATTTTTCATTGCTTCATTTATATGTGTTTTGGCACACGAAATTCTTACAAAGTTTAGTTGGACTGAGACTTTGCAATTTACTGCATGCACTGTTAATGCACTGTAACCACTGTTTGCGTACTATATCGGTCTTTGGAAAACAGTGAAAAGTAACGTTCTTTCGTTCACTCACACAATTTTTAAACAGCACTCTCGAAACATGGTGCAAACAAGAAAATTGAGTTGGTTATAAGTTTCAAATTGAGAAAACTACCTTGACATACTGACAGTTGACACATGTCACATAAGTGACGACAACTTGCGTGATGCCATTTTAAAGAGGGGAGTACGAGGGGAGAATGGGGGCGGAAACAACTGTCATTTAACATAGCTGCATCCATGGACTACACGGTCTATTTTTTGTTTGTTTATGATTGTCGCCTGTGTTGACCAGATTGAGAAAAATTTTTCTCATTAACAGATGGCGCGCAAATAAAAACTGTCAGAAGTGCATAAAACTCAACATTTTATAATATAAAACCGTTACAATCGATTCCCCAAATCCCAAAAACCAGTCGTAGCCCGAAAACTCGTGTCACAGGTTAGATTCACAAATGGAAACACAGAAATCAACTTTTCAAATATATAAACTACTTAGGTTAGTAAAAATGTGTCCAAATTTTTAAACCAGCTAACTTATCCTTTATTTGGAAAACCGTGAATGAAAACGTTCAAGTACTTACAAATTATATCTGAAACTAAATATATTATAAATTAAGAAACATTTTGTAATATATTGGTAATCTAAAAGAGAATGATGAATGTTCATACAAAGTTTGCCTATAAACCAACACCGGCTGTTAGGTGCTTACCATTTTATAAGGAATCAACATTGATATAAAAACCCAAGATACACGATCAGTGTCTCAAAAGCGTCCTCTAAAAATCAACAAAGAACCCCATTGAATAATGTATGAAAGGAAAGGTAGGAAGGTAGGAATGTTCTAAACATTCAAATAATAGTATATCAGCAAAACAGACTTACAATGTTTTCGTATTAATAATTATTATTAATTTTACATTGCTACTATTAAAATTACACAGGTCAAAACATTTGATTCCATTTTTGTCTTTTTTTTCTTGTTCATACTGCCTCGTGCGTTGTGAGTTTCGACTATTTATAACAAATATTTTCTTTTTCTATTTTATATAATATTTCACCTTAATCGTTAACTTATTCTTATCCTTACTACTTAGCATATCCATATTCTCCTAACTTATACTGTTTGTCATAAATAAAAGCGGGAACTTAAGGCGATTCTCACACTGCCACGCATCACGCAGCGTAGCGCGTGTATGCGTGTTCGAACGTAGCTTGTAGGTTTATATAGAAAACACGCACAGTCCAACACACGAAAAATGCACCTACGAGCGTTCATAGAGATCACGCGCATACAAGCGGAAAAACATGCACACACACGCGTGGGTGCGGCGCGAGACGCAACCGCAAAATATACCGAGTCCTGCAGTGCCGCGCGTGATTTTGGAAGGGCATGATGTGTGTATTTTATAAAATGGAATGAAAAACCCGCACGATGATGCAAATCTGCACTCCCGCAAGTACGCGCGTAGGTGCGTCGACACGCAACATGCAGCGTAATGTGTGGCAGTGTGATAATCGCCTTATGGCCGAAAATAGAGGCCCTTGCTTAATTAAAAGTAACTGTATATTTAAAAGGTTTAGGTTATATTCTTATTGGATTTTAAGCAGATCATCAATTCCTTTTTAACGTTTAATATATTATGATTCTCCTCTGTACTATAATACAGGTTTTAGTGTTTAGCCATATACCGAAGAATTCTATACTTTACACGTCAATGCACAAATTATTTACTGTTGCCTTTTTATATCGTAGAATTCCAAACAAATAGATTTATTTCCTGGTGGACATTAAAAATTTTATTGGTGCGTTATACAAGACAGTTGTAGACCGTGGCCCCAGGAACACATTCAAACAGCTTCATTTCGACGAGACGCCAACTTTTTTGTCTTCGAAAAATCTCAAATCGGTAACTAATAAAGTTAGGGAGGTTCAAATATGTTAATTTGGTGTAAAAAGAATATTGATCAACAACAACAATAAGTTTTTTACATTAATCGCTTGATTATTTTATGGAAAACACGAAAAAACTTTGGTCCTACACATTCGATTGTTTACCTGACGAGTTCTCCACTCTGAAGATATCGGAATCATGAGATTTTTAAATTAAATAAAAAATTAGGCTGTTTTTTTTAAAATTTGAATTTAAAACAAAAAACACCTAATTTTCTCACAACAGCTTTTTAATAATTATTATAATTACAGGGTAACTTTGTCCTACACGTAAAGTGGAAACTTTTCTTATTCCAACACTCTCGTTGAAACTAAGCTGTTCACAAATATTAAGCTTGTTATTAAAAAAAAATGTTCCTAGAACCACGGTCTACTATCATCTCTAGCACAGATGTGTTGTGTCCCGTTACAATTTTACGGCTAAGCCACTGAACCGATTATAATGAAATTTGACAAGAAGATAGTTTCAAACCCGTGTTCAAAAATAGGCTACTGCATTTTTTCGAAATAGGGGATGAAAGTTTATATATTTTTTTAAATATTAATGACTTGTTATGAAGGATTTATAACGTTATAATATTGATATGTTTGCGTCGTCGTGATTGGTTATGGTATATGATATTATCTTCTAGCGTTACTTGGCGAACCAATCACGAAACAGCATGAAACGCAGCGAACCAATCACGAAACAGCAAACATAACGATATTATAACGTTTTAAATCCTTGCTTGTGTATAATAAGCTGCGAAGCTAAGAACATCTATGATGATTATTATAAAAAAATATATCTACCTGGTAAGTCCTCATTGTGCGGATTGTGGATACCGAGGAGCTTATTGAACACCTCTCTAACAACAACTGGGGTTAATTTGATCAACTTTGGCAAAGTTGCGAGTATCTGAAAACAGATTTTTTTTATAAACGACAACATATAGAGAAGTATGTAATTTAAAAATATGTTTTAAATAAGACACAAATAGAACATGTTAAGACAGTTGTCCTATTAAAGACGACTGTCCTATTAAAGAAATAAAAACAACCGCCTATTATAACAATAATAATAATTATTATCATTGCACAAATTACACGAACTAATCGAATTCCAAAGCAAGCAAATATTTACTTGTGACATGGGTTTAATCAATTATACAATATATTACAAGGGGAGAAGGAACGGGCAGAGGACTACATGTTCCTTCTCCCCTTCTCTTATCCCCCTCCTCCCCTACCACGACTCAGACAAATGGCAATTTTTAAAAATCGTCTACACTAAAGTTTAATTAGAGTTTTATTTTTTTATCGTTGTCAGTATTTTGCATAACCGTTTCAAGTGACAGACAAAGGTAGCCCAGGAAATGTTTTAGGGTTGATAATACCTGTCTCCTGTATTTTCTGACTGATTTACCAGTTTGCCATCATATCATATCAGCGAACTCAATATACCTTAGGAATTGTAACTGCAAACAAAATCCCGAAGTTTGTTTTCTTTTAACAGCTAGTTTGTTTTCTGTTACCATCACGAAATAATGATAAATATATTTCTAGTAAGTATATATTTTAAAATAAAAAAAAAAACAAATATTAAAAATTAAAATCAAATATTAAAAAATATTATTGTGTTATTGTAGTGTTATTACCCCTTACGCACTTCCCTTTATTAGCTTCCCGCTTTCTTTAGAGTTTAAGAAAGTTACTGATTTTGCCCCGATTTTCGAAAATCCTCGTCCTAGGAACATTTATTTATTTATGAATCAAGTTTTATAAAATTACAGCCTTTCAATTACTAAAATTATGACATTCACAACGAATCTTTATATTTTTAAAATAACTTTTAGACTAGTGTACTGATGATGTTAAAAAACTGTGTCAATAAACTAAATAAAATTTAATGTTTTGCTTTGCTTGATTCATTCAGGATTTATCTTTTTTTTTTGAAAAAACATGTAATTTTTTTCTACTTCGCTATTTTTCAACCGATTGATTTTGTAGAGCTAAGACAACATTTTAGAGTTCAAATATTAAGTTGAGTTGAGTGCCATTTAAATGATCAATATCGATCATCGTTTTGAAAATATACAACTGTTCAAAAACTGAAATACTCTCATTTTTAATAAACTTTTGAGTTTTGAACCCTTTGAGTTCAAAAATCTATGCTTTGGTATACTTTTTGCTCCTTTGAGCTTAAAATACCTAAATTTAGCGGGAAGACAGAAGTTTGTCACAAGCACTTTTTTTTTGCCCAGCCCCTAACCGTCGAGTCCGACCCGTGCAATAAGGAACTTCGTCCAATAATAATATTATGTAAGAAATAAATATTAATGTTATTTAAAGTATCTACTTTATCTACCCTAAAATGAAATTAATAGAGCTTCTTGGTGTACGTTTAAGTTATGAAACTACTTACGTTGAATCTTGTGTAATAGGACCTAAGTGACGAATGATGTGGACTCGCAACAAATAACTATTGCCGTTGTTTCGTAGCTCTTTAGTATTTATTACATGTTTTGCTTAAACTCCATAGCATTTTATCTTTTCAAAAAGGTTTTTATAATACCATCCATCTGACTGACGTTTTTTTATAGAAGAGGGGGCAAACGAGCAAGAGGTGCACCTGATGGTAAGTGATCACCGCCGCCCATGGACATCTGCAAGACCTCTAGTAGTGCGAGGCAAAAAGTGTCGGGAGAAAAGCACAGTTGTGGATTTCCAGACATCGAGATGGTGAGAATAGAACTTCAAATTTTTATGCGATGTTCGATGGTAGAATTCAGCGGCAGGAATTAATCCAAACAACTCATCGGAACACTCCCCATAATAAATACGATAGAAGACGCAGAGCGAACCTACAACTCTGCGTAATGCCAGAGTCAAGCTGTTTCGAAATAGCCTGGTCGTCATCGATTCGAACCGCTCTACGCTGAATGCGATTAAGAGGAAAAAGCTGGTACTGGGGAGCTCCGGCCCAGAGATGAGAACAGTACTCCATGTGAGGCCGAATCTGTGCCTTATAAAGTTGAAGGCGATGGGCCGGCAAAAAGTACTGTCTCGCTCTGCTGAGCACACCGAGCTTTTTAGAGGCTAGTTTAGCCTTGCCTTCCAAATGACTGCTAAACTGAACGTAATTCGATATGTCGACTCCCAAGATTCCGACACTAGCTGAAGCTGTCAGGAGAGTCCCCAAGTCGAGGTGATACGACAAAGGGTGCCTTTTTTTGCGGTGAACACGCACAGCTGTGTCTTCTTGGGGTTAAAAGTGACCAGGTTTTGACGACCCCATTCAGAGACATCGGTAAGTCGATTCTCGACTTCAGACACAAGCTTGTTTCGGCACTCTTCGACGTGTTCCCGAGAAATACCGCTTTGGCTGGAGTATGTAGCATCACCAGTACTGTCATCCGCATAGCAATGTATGTTACGAATTCGCATCATGTCATTGATACGCAGATGAAACAGTGTCGGTGATAGCACGCAGCCTTGGGGAACACCAGCATTGACATATTTAAGGTCGGAGCACGCACCATCGTCAACGACCTTGATGCTCCGCTATGTCCAAACTGCCAACGCCGAGCCCTTGGACTCAACTGCTTCCGCCCACCGATGAGTTAGGTATACTAAAAGGTCACCAGCTGAACGGCCGCGACGGAAACCGTACTGACGGTCGCTAATAAGCTGGTGCTCTTCTAAATATTTGAGGAGCTGAGAGTTGATGCTTGTCTCGATAATTTTGGAGAACAAGGAGGTTATGGCTATGGGCCGATAGTTAGACGGATTAGAGCGATCTCCCCTTCTATAAATTTGGTACCACGGCGAGTGAGTAGGAGAGTCGAAATAGGCATGTTAATACTGGCGCCAACTCTGGAGCACACACTTTTAGCACAATCGGAGGGACTATCCAGCCCACTCGACTTGTAGATGTCCAAAGAAAGTAGTGCTTTACGCACAGTTGACTGCCGAAATTGAAGTTCTGGCATGGAACGGAATGAAGCCATGCATTCCCTTGGTCATCCAGAGTTGAGTTGGCCGCAAAGAAGGAGCCCAGGAGATCGGCCTTCTCCTTTGCGGTATGGGCCAAAGAGTCATAGTCTCCGTGCAAAAACGGAAGAGAGGGCTGTGAGGAATTCTGTAGACAGCCTTGGCGAGAGACCAGAACGCACGGGTCCCTGAAGGAAGGCGAACTAATTTCTCGCCAACTCGGCCTATGTGTTCAGATTGTGCCTTGGCGATAGCTCTTTTAAAGTACCTCGAGACGGAATTGTACTCCTTAGGTAATTTACTGGTTTTTTCATCACAAGATGCGGACGCTGCAGCCCAAGTCCGGTAGCACTCCTGCTTTCGGCGTGAAGCCGTTTTACAGGCGCGATCAAACTAAAGCTGAGACTTACCACTAATTGGTACCGCAGAAAATAGAATGAAAAGTTCCATGCCCTGTAGCACCACACCAGAGTCAGCGACTACACTCGGATCATCCAGCAGGAAGCATAACCGCCCCCATGCGTAAAACGCAAAAAAAGACCGCATCCCGTCCCAATCTTCTGACCTATAGTGCCAAACGCGACGACAGCCTGCTAAAGGAGGCCGTGATAGGCGCGAAACCGACACTTTATTCCGGATCAGGCAGTGGTCTGACGAACCAAGTGGGACGTCCACAGATATCTGATAATGGTCCGGATGAGAAGTCAGCGGAAGGTCCAACAGTGAAGGCGTTTGGTCATCCACATCGGAAACTCGCGTGGGCGAAGTTACCAGTTGTGTAAGACCATACACCAAGGCAAAATCGTGAACAGACCTCCCCGCATGATCGGTGGTGTGCGAACAAAGTCATTCGGCGTGGTGGGTATTAAAATCGCCCAAGATAACGATCTCTGCGGAGGGCGTCTACTCTAACATCTACAGCCGTTTGTAAATGCTCAACGAGCCGGTCAACTTCGGTATTCCCGCTATGGGACCTGTATATGCACGCGTAGCTGCGTGGATGGTCGTCGCAAGCTACGCGTAACCAGAGGATGGATAGGTCCTGACCTTTAAATTTGCCGACGCGCCGGTAACAGATATCTTCTCTGACGTATGCGCACACATCAGCCCGAAGTACAAAGGAATGTTCCAGTTTGTACCCCGGCTAAGAGAGGTAGGAAGTATCAGCCGGAGAAGATAGATATGTGTCTCGGTCAAGAAGAGCAAAACTGGCTTCACCGTCTCGAGATGGTAGTGGACGGCGTTCAAGTTGGAATGAAGCCCCCTAATATAAAAATCCACAGTAAGCGCGCAATTTGATTATGTAGAAAAATAAAAATATAACTGATTTAGTATGTGTTTATTTTCTTGGTTAGGCCGAATACTTTTCAATCCACCCTCGTATAAGGTTTGCGTCAATGCATTCCATACTGTGTCCCAACAGTATTGATTGTTTTTCTTTGAACCTTTTAATTACTTTATTTATCAGAAAACAAATAAAACACCTTTATCAATACTTGATTTAATCTCCAATAGTTGCAAATTCTAGATGACGCCGCTACCGCGTACATTTCCTATAGTACAGATAGTTTGTACTAACACTTACATAGAATACATACCTCTTTTTTCGATAGTCCATTGAGCACAGGAATAAGAAATCGCACGTCGGAAACTCGTGTGGCGTACAGTTCTCGTACTTGTGACACCAACTCCTCATCAGGTGGACCTGAAGGTACAATGTGTTGAGTTTCATGACAAATATCGTTATTTTTAATCTCCAAAAGTTTCCTCCTTGTGTTGTGGTGTATAAGGATGTAGTGTCTCACCGCGCAAGCAGGCGGCCAGCAGCGTCAGTATGTAGTGGTGTGTGTGATGTAGTGTCTCACCGCGCTCGGCCAGCAGCTGCAGCACGCGGGTGAGCAGCGTGTCGGCGCCGCGCGGGCAGGCGGCCAGCAGCGTCAGTATGTAGTGGTGTGTGTGATGTAGTGTCTCACCGCGCTCGGCCAGCAGCTGCAGCACGCGGGTGAGCAGCGTGTCGGCGCCGCGCGGGCAGGCGGCCAGCAGCGTCAGTATGTAGTGGTGTGTGTGATGTAGTGTCTCACCGCGCTCGGCCAGCAGCTGCAGCACGCGGGTGAGCAGCGTGTCGGCGCCGCGCGGGCAGGCGGCCAGCAGCGTCAGTATGTAGTGGTGTGTGTGATGTAGTGTCTCACCGCGCTCGGCCAGCAGCTGCAGCACGCGGGTGAGCAGCGTGTCGGCGCCGCGCGGGCAGGCGGCCAGCAGCGTCAGTATGTAGTGGTGTGTGTGATGTAGTGTCTCACCGCGCTCGGCCAGCAGCTGCAGCACGCGGGTGAGCAGCGTGTCGGCGCCGCGCGGGCAGGCGGCCAGCAGCGTCAGTATGTAGTGGTGTGTGTGATGTAGTGTCTCACCGCGCTCGGCCAGCAGCTGCAGCACGCGGGTGAGCAGCGTGTCGGCGCCGCGCGGGCAGGCGGCCAGCAGCGTCAGTATGTAGTGGTGTGTGTGATGTAGTGTCTCACCGCGCTCGGCCAGCAGCTGCAGCACGCGGGTGAGCAGCGTGTCGGCGCCGCGCGGGCAGGCGGCCAGCAGCGTCAGTATGTAGTGGTGTGTGTGATGTAGTGTCTCACCGCGCTCGGCCAGCAGCTGCAGCACGCGGGTGAGCAGCGTGTCGGCGCCGCGCGGGCAGGCGGCCAGCAGCGTCAGTATGTAGTGGTGTGTGTGATGTAGTGTCTCACCGCGCTCGGCCAGCAGCTGCAGCACGCGGGTGAGCAGCGTGTCGGCGCCGCGCGGGCAGGCGGCCAGCAGCGTCAGTATGTAGTGGTGTGTGTGATGTAGTGTCTCACCGCGCTCGGCCAGCAGCTGCAGCACGCGGGTGAGCAGCGTGTCGGCGCCGCGCGGGCAGGCGGCCAGCAGCGTCAGTATGTAGTGGTGTGTGTGATGTAGTGTCTCACCGCGCTCGGCCAGCAGCTGCAGCACGCGGGTGAGCAGCGTGTCGGCGCCGCGCGGGCAGGCGGCCAGCAGCGTCAGTATGTAGTGGTGTGTGTGATGTAGTGTCTCACCGCGCTCGGCCAGCAGCTGCAGCACGCGGGTGAGCAGCGTGTCGGCGCCGCGCGGGCAGGCGGCCAGCAGCGTCAGTATGTAGTGGTGTGTGTGATGTAGTGTCTCACCGCGCTCGGCCAGCAGCTGCAGCACGCGGGTGAGCAGCGTGTCGGCGCCGCGCGGGCAGGCGGCCAGCAGCGTCAGTATGTAGTGGTGTGTGTGATGTAGTGTCTCACCGCGCTCGGCCAGCAGCTGCAGCACGCGGGTGAGCAGCGTGTCGGCGCCGCGCGGGCAGGCGGCCAGCAGCGTCAGTATGTAGTGGTGTGTGTGATGTAGTGTCTCACCGCGCTCGGCCAGCAGCTGCAGCACGCGGGTGAGCAGCGTGTCGGCGCCGCGCGGGCAGGCGGCCAGCAGCGTCAGTATGTAGTGGTGTGTGTGATGTAGTGTCTCACCGCGCTCGGCCAGCAGCTGCAGCACGCGGGTGAGCAGCGTGTCGGCGCCGCGCGGGCAGGCGGCCAGCAGCGTCAGTATGTAGTGGTGTGTGTGATGTAGTGTCTCACCGCGCTCGGCCAGCAGCTGCAGCACGCGGGTGAGCAGCGTGTCGGCGCCGCGCGGGCAGGCGGCCAGCAGCGTCAGTATGTAGTGGTGTGTGTGATGTAGTGTCTCACCGCGCTCGGCCAGCAGCTGCAGCACGCGGGTGAGCAGCGTGTCGGCGCCGCGCGGGCAGGCGGCCAGCAGCGTCAGTATGTAGTGGTGTGTGTGATGTAGTGTCTCACCGCGCTCGGCCAGCAGCTGCAGCACGCGGGTGAGCAGCGTGTCGGCGCCGCGCGGGCAGGCGGCCAGCAGCGTGCGCAGCGCGGGCCGCGTCGCCTGCCGCAGCGGCGTCTCCAGCGCGCGCAGCACCACGCGCTTGGCCGACGCACCCGCGATGCCGTACACGCGACCCACCTCCAGGATCAAATCTAAACGCAATATAGGTACATATGGATGAGTCGTGGAGGTAAGGACATACCACATTGAAAAATTATTATACAAAATACTATTGTCATATTAACGATTATTCACACATGAACCTCTAAGGGTGTAGACAGACAGACTGCATTTTAACTGCAATCCGACTGCTAAATGGCAGTTCAGATGCAGTTTGAATGCAGTTGACAAAGCAGTCGGATTACAGTCGGATTGCAGTTGAAATGCATTCCATCTGTCTACACCCTAAAGTTAAAAAACTAAAACTCGATTACTAAAAAGCATTACGCTTTGTTACTATACATCTGTATTACGTTGAATTATTCTAATGAACAACACTATTGTTTCTGAGCATAAGAAGAAAAACATTTCACACGATTTTGTGTTTTAGTGTTATTGTAATAAGAACTAGAATATATTTTTATTTATAACATATTTTGAACTAAAACAATTAATCCCTTCAACTAAATTAAAAGTGATCGGAAAAAATGTACTTAAAGGCGCAGGTTACATGATAGTTACTATATTATACATCACGGTCACGTTAACTTGACGCTTGGCGTTGATTACGTCATTTGATGCAAAACGTAACAATAATGTCCAAAAGCAATAGAAAACAACAGAAAACTAGCCAAATTATCGTTGCGCGTATCGGTAATAGAGGTGAAGGTAATACTGAAACATTCCGAGCGAGCTAAGGAAATGCGGGGGAAGCGGGCGGGGCCTCGCATTCCAGAGGTGCGTCAAATTAATGTGACCGCGTTGTATATCGTAATTATAGTTAAATGTAAAATGACACACATCTGTTGTTTAAATTCATCATCACAGAGTTCATCGATAATTTATGCATTTCTCTGGATTTTTTCAAACGAATATTATATTATGATCTTATTATAATTTTACAATAATAATTAAAAGGCATTTTTCAACTCAATGAAATGAAAATATTTAGTTTCCAATTTTAAAATTTGGCCAGAGCTTTAAAAGTAACCCTATATAACGCAGTCATAATATCTGTTCATCATAAAAGGTGATGCCACTTACATTGACGCACGCGCGTGCCAACTACTGTCAAGCTGGCGTCTTAACTGTGGCGGTTGATGCCCCGTGCCATGGAAAAAGAATATCTAGCCTAGCCAGGCAACCATCGCCTATGGAAACCAGAGATGTTAATGGTGCATCGCTATCTTGTGGCGAGGTCTAATGCCACATGCATAAGTTGCACCCAAACCGGAACACGACAGTGATAAGCACTGACGCTATTGCGACAGGAATAGGTAAGGCGGTGGCACCAGACCCGGGCGAGACAATGCAGAACTCTACCACCTAGTATCCACGATGGTAGTGACTCGTATAGCCAATCGGTCGCCTTTTACGACCTGCCTGGCATAACGGCAGTTGGCCTATTCTTCAAAGGAGCCCAGGACCAACCAGCCGATAAACTTATGCATGTGGCATTAGATCTCGCCACTAGATAGTAACGCACCATTCACACCTTTGGTGTCTATAGGCGAAGGTTGACTCTTTCCATTAGTAGACCTATCTGCTTGTTTGCTATCTTATGACATAAAAAAAATCACACAAATGTTTGTCCCCATCGGGAATCGAACACGAGCCCCATCGATTGTGTAGTCAGTCACTAACCACTCGACCAACGGGGTGGTCAATGGCTATTAATTTTAACGAAGTTTTCACTTTTTTGTGTGGTCTTAAACAAACAAATACTTTTTATAACATACAAGCTGATGACTCTCCGGATGAAATGACATAACAATCACCTGTAAATACCAAAAATGTTATTATTGCATTACAATAAAATTAATGGTGAAGACAACCACCAAATAGCATCGAGCTATTGCAGTAGAAGAAGATAAGACGGTGGCATCAAACACAGATGAAACGGTGCAAAATCTACCATTTAGTGATGGTAGAGATTTCGATTGCCATTTACAAACTGCTAAGACAGATAGATGGTAGGCAGATGGTCCCGGTGCCTCAAACCAACCCTGTAAAAAAGGACTTACCTTCATTTTCCGGGAACAGGGCTATCACCAAATTCAAACATAACTTATAAAGATCATCAGTCCAGGGCCGATTGAAGCGCCTCATTCCGAATAACTCTTGTGGTGGTGTCGACAGCGAAATAAAGCCGAGATACAAGAGCGCGTGTTTCTCGATCACCTTCTTAACGGCATCTGTGCCACGTTTGTATATTTTCACTGATGAATTCAAAACAATATCACGGATTTCTTCATTTTCACTCACTGAAAAATTTTAAAAACGAAAAGGTTTTTTTATACTAATAAATGAATTTTATTTCAGGTACGAAGGCCCATTGATCACACGTTATATCACAGTATCTTCACGCCCGTATCCCCGAAGGGGTAGGCAGAGATACCACAAGTGCATCTACGATTAGCCAAAGATACTTGGTCCCACAATGTGAAAGGTGGCATCCTATCGCCAACCTGGCACTTTGCAATCCCGGGCAACTTTGTGTTTATCAAGAAACTAAAAAAAACACTTAAATTGTTTTAAAACTAAGTCATATGACTTAGAATACAAATAACCATTTTTTTAACGGCTGATATAGAACTAGCAACCATCTCGCTTTCAGGCCTAACAACACCTTTTCAGTAGTCGAAGCCTACAAAACAAAAAAAAGATAATCTCCCCTAATTACATTTTCAAGGAATGGGTATCAGGTGTCATTTCCTATGTTCACTCGATACTGGCAGAGTTCACTGATATTTGCCATTCGCATAATCAAAAAACATGAATTCAAACTTTTTTCAACAAAGATCAAATTCGAAATGGATGGGATGGAACCAGCAACTGTTTGCCTTCATGCCAAATTAAACACTTCCAGCAAAGTCATGTCAAATTTATCTTTGTTTAAAAAAAATAATTATTAATGTCGGAATTACACTGTTTTCTTTATTTTTTACTAGTGACCTAGATTTTCTATAAACAATATCTAAGAATGGAATTTATTGTTATAACAACAAAATCATTTGTCCAAACGGTTGAACCTGCAGGTAATTCCTAAAAGTGATTTTTGAAACGCATCTTTTATTATAAAATTTTTGTGATGGCATTTTTCAAGAGCAATAATTGTTATAAGGTGTCAAAAATTGATTGAATCAGGTATCTCAAAAAAATACTTTTTTGCAAATTTACTAAAGTTGGTATCTTTGAATGACATGATGAGTCATTCATTTTAAAAAAAATATTATAAGTTTATAATTAAATTTTTTGTAGTTATTACATAAAATTAGATTTTTTATAAAATTAAATAAATATACCATAATAAAGGTCAAATTATTTACGCCAACCCTCTTGGATGGTATTTGTTAATACATTTGAGAGTATTAAAGTAAATTTCGCATTCGAAAAAGAATGTGGAAAAAGCAAATATAGAAAGTTATACTTACATACATGACAAACTAAAGATGCCACATATTTATGAGCACGAGGAGGTCTCATAATACATAATTCCTCTAATAAATCTAAAGCCAAAGTCGCTGATTTATCTTCAGTTACCAAATGTTTCAAATAGTCAATCGCCTCATCAGTAATAACTGGTGATTCTGTATAAATTCTTCGCAATAACACATCTTTGTTACTCTCAAGTAATGGATCCCCATTCTCAGAAATTTGCGTTACCATAGCACAGAGCAACTGATTATAATTCTGATCATGTTTTTCATTGTGTTTGGATTGCAGTGTAACTGGTAACCGATTGAACCCCTGCATAATTGCATACTCTTCATATAACCAGGATAATGCTAGGTCCAGTCTTGCTAGTGGTTCTTCTAATATATAGTTAAGTACTAATTCTCGAATTTCTGGTGTATAACTTGATGCAAATATCGTGATAAATTTAGAACGAATCTGAGTAGCTCCACCTATAATACATTCTTTTTCTGCTCTGAGAATTCTTCCAATTGCTTGCAGCATTAACTTTTCTTTTATTTCTTTTGGAATGGGTCTTGTTATTTCTTGTAACTTTAACAGTTTTACCCTTTGTTTTAATTTGGGTATTGTGGGTGTAGGAGGAGGTATTACTTTTTCTTTTTCTTTGGCTTTTCTTTCCTCTTCTTTTAAATGATCCTGTCTCGTTTCTTCCATTAATTTAGATACTGCATTTTCAATTTGTCTATCAGCTTTTGTAGATTCTTGAAGTTTAGCAACTGCATTTTTAAGCGTATTTTTTTCTTCGTCATCTCTTAACAATGGTATATTTGTGGGCTGTTCAGATGGAATCGGCAAAGTAGGTGCTACAGTTTCTTCTTTCATTAGGGAAAACAAGAGTTTAGCAATATTACGTTTTTGTATGACACTTCCTGCATTTGGTATAGGTTTATAATTAGTCACGAAATTGGCAGGCATACTGTTTGGTAAATTATTACGTAAAGTAGTCATCACAAGATTAACAACATATTCCACTTTATTGAGACCTTCAAATAAAGAATCTTCTGTAGCAGTTGCTTTAGTTATACTTTGTTGGCTATTGTCATCATCAAATAAATTAAAATCACTCCTACTATTACTATTGCTATCGCTGCCTAGACTATTGCTTTGAGGAGAATCAACTCGAAATCTCTTAGCTGGTGTATCACCATTTTTTATTTCACCTAATCGTTTATTTCTTTTGTCTTTAGGAAGTGCTTTGTTAATTTCCTGTGGGGTCATTCCAATATCCAATAACAACTGCGTAAGTTGAGGCATCATGTCATTCGAAGATGGACTTTTTATCAGTATTAAAAGTTGCATTTTAAGATGTTTTCTAACAGAATTAACTTGTGACTGTGATAGTGTTGGTGGCAAAGTTGTGTGTAAATCTCCTAGAGCTTGCACAACCCTCGGCAAAAATTTTACTCTAAGCTTTCCCAGTAAGCAAAGAGATGTCATACATGCCATTAAGTTGACACTTGAAATGTGTTGTGAATTATGGAACTTGAGAAGTAACTGGAAGATATGCCTGACAAAAAAAAAACAACAAAATATGTTTTATTATAACAAAATCAAATGCGATTGCCTGAATGGCATAATTGTATTTGTCTTCTTAATCTCGGAAGGCTTGTTGGGCTGAGATTGTGAATTCACAGCTTTGAATTCATAATCAGGTAAAAATCATATTTTCATTTACTCTGTCCACAAAAATTTTAGCAGCCATCTGGTATCTGTTGTTATTATAATAACATCACTATATCTCAGACGGCAGCACATCGCTTCATAGGGCTGTTGTATATGCCAAGTCATAAATACATACCATTTTCGATTATCAGCACAGGAGATCGTAAACCGTTTACCCAGTAAATACACCACTATCAAATAATGAATCATGGCAAACCTGCCTAACAACGTTTGATTTACTTGGTCCACTATTGTAAGCATGAAGACACATGATTTTACTTAAATACTAAACCATTTATTTTGAGGTTCAAATCTGTCCATATTATAAAGTATATTAAAATGCACCTAATTTATAAAAATTTGGATTACAAAACAATTGATAATTTTTATTTGCTATTACATATTATCTTTTCCGATTTAAATTCAGTAACCCATAGCTTAACCAACTCTGCATCAACAGTCTATGGGAAATGAATGTTGTTTCTCTAAGTGTTTTGTGAAAGTTGTAGCATCTGGCATAGAATTTTAATCACCAGCCTTCAAGTATGTAAAATATGTATAATACCACACATATTTAACAGGCCCATAACCCTATTGATTTCCCCACAACAGAAAAAATATCCACTTCTGATTACACTCTAAATAAACACAGTAGTCCTAAACTTTTACTATTATTTTTACTTTTTTTTAGTGTTGAGAAGGAAGCACTTGACCATGATCTTGCCTGATGGTAAGCTAAGATGTGGACCAAAATGGAGCGCATTTCAATAGAAGGTATCCATTCACTCTTCTCTTGAAGATCCTCAGATTGTACTATACTAATTTTCTAATCCTTTTCATGTGCAGCATGAAAGTATCAAAAAGATAAAACATTCATGAAAGTTGAAATAAAAAGTTGTAAATTTTTTATTTTACTATTTTTAATATCAAAAACTACTTCTGTAGTTTCTAGCTTTTATTGATGATTAATTGATTATTTTCTTGCTCTCTTTAATTGACTTTCAATTAAATAAAATTACTAGACATACAATAAAATATGATCTAACCCCTAATTAAACAAATTATTTGCTTGTTGTGTGGGTTAGTCAAGAATACTAAATACGTATATTTAATAAAATACTGAAAAATATTTAATAAACACCCAAACCCAGAAATACAAACATCTAACACAAATATTTGTCCCTATCAGGAATCAAATGATTGCATAATTTTGGTAATATAGATGATACAGCTGTAATAGATATTAATGCATTGCCTTATTCTCTATCCACTATCATTGTTTTTTGTTTTAATGACACAGCAAACAAAGAGGGGGCTCTCCTGATTTTATAAATAGACATCAAAAATTTTAATAATATTGTTACGTGCTTCGGTTTCGTAATTTGCAAGAAAACGCCACTTATATTAAAACTGTGTATTTACAACGCTAAGGTACAATACACTACGATAAAATACGTGAATACATTGATAAGCTAACGTAAATACACTATACACACTTGTCACACTCACTGTTCTAACACTAAATCGACTTGCTGAATCACTAAAACACTTCTCGCTTCACACTGGTCGCTCGTGCTATCGTTTTCGATCGCTGTATAAAAACTGTAGTTTTTATCTCTATTTGTAATCACATTCCTATTTATACACAAGGTAAAGTTCCACATTATTCCCGAATCCTCTACCAGGCTAATCGTAAATAAGTTATTGTAAACAAGTCCTAGTAGACACTATTTTCACCCTTATGCCTTAGGCGACAAGGTCAATTATGGCATAACTATTCGGGTAAGGGTCGACGATTTATCAATAGAGGCAGCCAGTCTCTTTTATTTCTAGAATTTTCCAGCGTTTTAATTCTTTACCTTTCTAGATTAATTGTAACAATATCTTTTTATCCACATGACTAAGTTGTTAAGCCACATGTACAAGTTTATCTTCCTCTGGCATTAAACATTGGAGTAGTAATAGGAAGGCTGTAGCAATTCTAGGTACTGCCAAATTTTACTATTCAATTAGTCAGTGTGTGTCAAACCAGACATAAGGGAGTTTTTTATATAAGTCATAAGATAGCAAACAAGCAGATGGCTCTACCGATGGAAAGAGGCAACCATCGCCTACAAACACCCAAGATGTTAATGATGCATTGCCATCCTTGGAGTCTTAATGCCACATGCATAAATGCCATGTGTATTTGGCAGGAATAGGAATAAGGTGGTGGTACTAGACCCAGGCGAGACAATGCAAAACTCTACCGCCTATTAGCCACCATATTAGTGAATTTAATAGCCAAACATTCACCTTTTACAAATTGTCTAACAGCACTCTATTCCTGGCAAAACAGAGTCTATTTTTCAAAATTTGGAACAAAAGGGGGAAGCAAAACAAGTTCATAAACTTGTGTGCACAGATTGGCCCAAAGCAACAATTTTAATATATTTTTTAGTGTTAAAAAATCAGTACAAATATTAATTATAGTTCATCTACTAATTTTTCTCTTTTTATATTAAATACAGGTTTGAATACAGTAATTTTTTTTTTTTAGTTGAAACTAGTTTATCACTCACTTGTACTTTTATTTCACTATTATGATACACTAAATTATATAATTTTTATCTAATATAAAGGATATTATATCTAAAACTAAACTGTCAGTAAAGATTATTACGTCCTGAAGATGCTTTAAAAAGCGAAACCGGTCGATAAAATTATATAATTTAGTGTATAATAATAGTGAAATAAAAGTACAAGTGAGTGATAAACTAGTTTCAACTAAAAATGATGGAATTTCACCAAGTGCCGACGATTGACAGTGTAAAATCTATTGTATACAGTAAGTAAACTTACTCTGATTCCTCTTCTAATGCTCGTCTTTTTATAAATGGTAAATGTGTTGGTAGATCATCAAGGGAAAATCCGTTAATACTGTCACTTCCAGAACTTTGCATCAGAACTACTTCTTCAAGGAATTTAATAGAATGCGTTCGAATACCTTCATTGTCACTATCTATCATGTTGAGAATGAGGAGCTAAAAATAAACCATAGTATTTTAAAAACAATACATTTTAAAAATTTCCAGTAATTAAGAAAGCAAATCTTTGCCCCCTAAAATATGGGCAAAAATTTGCTTTACAATTGCTATATATATATATATATATATATATATATATATATATATATATATATATATATATATATATATATATATATATATATACAGTAGCGCTCAAAAGTATTTTGACAACATAAAATTTTTTAATATTTTTTTAAAATAAAAGCCTATCGGAAAATGTCTTGAGTATAATGTAGAGTAGTGTAACTGCGACTATTTAAGCGTATAAAATTACAACTTGTTTGTTTACACATCGCGCCGTCGAACGTACTTGACTTACCGTGAGCTCAAAAGTATTTTGACACGCATTTAACTTTACAAACTCTCGCAGATTACTTGTTCCTTAGTTTTTATTTTTACGTAAATTTACTTGTTGTGGTTACTTCAATATGCCTAAGTGCAAGGAATATTCTAGTGACTTCAAAAAAGCCGTTATAAATGCATTAAAACAAGGATTGAAACAAACAGAAGTTGCCCGTTTGTTTAAAGTGTCTCGACAATTATTTAGCTTATGGATAAAGTTTATAACAAACGAAAAACCGTCGAAAGTAGCCTCGAACAGGCCGTCCAAGAAAAACTTCTTCTTACATCGATCATATTATAAAAAAGATATCAGCAAATGATATACGGATATCCGCTGTAATGATAAAAATGAATTAAAAGAAAAATATAACGTAGATATTCCTGTTTCTACTGTCAAACGACGCTTAAAGGTCCTAGGGTTACATGGCCGAAGACCGGCTAAAAAACCTTTATAATATCGAAAAAAAAAACAGGAAGTCTCGTCTTGAGTTCGCGAAATGGCATATATCGTGGTCAAGTTTAGAGTGGTCTAAAGTTTTATGGAGTGACGAAAGTAAATTTAATTTAATGACATCTGATGGTATCAAGTACATTCGGCGTCCAGTAAACAAAAAATATGATTATCGGTATCAAATACCCACAGTTAAACATGGAGATGGTAGTGTGATGGTTTGGGGATGTTTTTCACGATCTGGAGTTGGACCATTAGTTTGAATAGAAGGAAAAATGGATCGGTTCATGTATGCAAATATATTAAAGTCTCAAGTGTTACCATATGCTAAACATCACATGTCAGCTAAGTGGTATTTTCAACAAGGCAATGATCCCAAACACAGATCAAAACATATTAGTGACTTATTAAATCGTGAAAAAATTAAAGTTCTTGAGTGGCCAAGTCAAAGTCCCAACTTAAATCCGATTGAAAATCTCTGGGAAGAATTAAAACGTAGAGTAAAAACCAAAAATTATTCAAATAAAAACGTTTTGTTTGAAACTCTAAAAAATGAGTGGGATCAAATTCCAATAAGTCGATTACAAAAATTAATCGACTCAATGCCGGAGCGATGCAAGGCTATCATAAAGGCCAAGAGATATGCTACTAAATACTAATATATTTTTTACTGTAAATTATAATTATGCATTAAATTAGTTTTTTTTAAATGTCAAAATACTTTTGAGCCACCATTTTCCTTATATTTAAAAAATTAAACTTTCTTTTATTACGGATAAGAACTACTTTGACACTATTCTGTAGTTTATTCAAAAAGTGTTAAAAAAATAAATAAATGATTATTGTGTTTCATATTTATTTTTAATTAAACCATTAAATGTGTTTGTCAAAATACTTTTGAGTGCTACTGTATATATATATATATATATATATATATATATATATATATATATATATATATATACATAAATATATATATATATACATACATATATTTTTATGTAAGACTTGATGCAAAACTTTTTACATAGAAGTCCGATTTTGATAATTCTTTTTTTTATTGGAATAGGTATATCCGGAAGGTGGTCCTATTTAATTTAAACAAACAAATACACATAATAAACAAAATTAACCATAACACATAAACAAAATTAACCATAAGGGTACAAAAACAAGAGTGATTCGATTTTGATAATTCTTCTTTTATTGGATAAAGTTGTCTGACATATAGTTTTTAAAAAAATTTATCCAAAATGGTTCGAAAACAGAGGATAATTGATTAATTATTCACACTGATTATAATGGATGGATGGATGTTAAAAAGATATTAGAACAATAAATTTACAATAAATACTGCAATATTTGCTTTACATTAATTATCAAGCAGCAACATATCTTGCAACATATGTAAATAAAATTTACTTCTTTGTTATTGAAACATAAAAATAGATAGATATTTGTAAGAACTTAAGCTAACTATCAAAAATTGGCAGCCAAACAATCCATGGATTAGAAACACACATACACTTGTAGCCATTAATACTAGTATTCCTGTTTTGACCATTATTTTTAAGGATATCATAGTAATCACTCACCCACCGACATCAAATATGTTTATAGTACATTGCTATCCATGTAGTAAAGATGTAAAGAGGCAACCATTGACATCAAAGATGTTTATGGTACACAGCTATCCATAGGGTAAGGATGTAATGCCACTTGTATTAGTTTACTGGCTATTTTACCCTCTAAATCTGAACATGGCAATATCTAACACTGGTGCTAATTTAATGTGAATAACATGTATACCATACAATATCAAATTTAGGAATAAATAAAAAATATATTCTAATTTTGGTAATACACTTATACTGTTTCACAAACCACTTTTAATTTAATCAATATTGCCAAGTGACAACCGATATCGCCTTACTTACCTAAGATACCTATTACGAGGCTTAATCTTAAAGTCTTGTAGCCCTGAAGATGCCGTAAAAACGAAATTAGTTAAATTAACAGTGGTTTGTGAAACATTACAAGTGTATTAACAATTTTACAAATAGAATTTCAAATGGACAAAAAGTATAAAATATTTAAAAAAATGTTACCTTTAATTTGGTTAGATGATCCCACACAAATTGTATATCTTTTAAATCTGTATTAGGTTTACAAATCCATAGCATTGTGTTCCTATATACAATGCTAGCAGCTTGAATTGCTCTCTTCTGTACTGCTATGACAGTATCAATTACTAATAGCTGTAGATGACTTATGATTTTTGGTAAATAATTTGGATGTGATTTGCTGCAATAAATCAAAATATTATTTTAGTTCTGTTCTCATGAACCTATTATTATTTAGAAACACAACTTTAGTGTAATATATTTTTTATTAAATGATATGGTAGATTCGAGCACACTTAGGCAGGTGTCAATGGGCCGAGCTGCATCACAAAAATCCGTCTCTAAATTCCTTTCCTTTTGATATGTATGAACGCACACTACAGCGTGGCGCATCAGAACAAACCGAGGCGTATTTTGGTGAATGCGATGCACCCCGGCTCCGTCCCAAGTGTGCTATGGTGAGCGGAATTGCTTGCACATTTTGCTTCATGTTTTGATTTTTAATGTATAAAGTCACATAATTATGGATGAAGAATGATTACCAATTTTAGATTAAGGCTACAATGAGCTATATAATTTGCAACATCCATATAATGAAGATCAATAAAGGAGAACAACATTTGAAAAGAAATATGGAAATGTGCTGTGTTAAGATGCAGCCCATCTCAGTGTACTCAATCCTTAAACATACCAACTGATTGTCTGATGAAGGTGATAGTTATTGCTAATGAACACCTGTAACATAATAATTGACCAGCTGTGTGTTGGCACTCGGTGAAATTCCTTATTAGACACTATTATTATTGTACTTGTACTTAAATTTCACTTCTAGCCGGTTGAGTAATGCATTAAAAATATATGTTTAGATGTGAAATTTAAGTACAATTGCAAAAATAATAGTGTCTAAAAAAATGCTTTGATCTGCTTTTTGATGGATCTTATGATATGATCAGGTGACTTTAATATAGATATTTTAATTAACAATAATTTGACATTAGAATTTAAAAATATTTTACACAATTATAATATACAGCTGCATATACATGAACCAACTAGGCAAAAAAGCTGTATAGATAATATAGCTAGTAACATTATAGAAACTTATAGTTCATTAAAGCATTTACAACTATCTGATCATAACACCTGCCAAATAGTCCGTTTTAAGATAAAAAATTCAGGCGGTAAAAGGAATTCATTTTATATATTTCGGAGAAACTATTGCATCGAAAACATGAAAAAATTTAAAGATTGTTTGAAAAATTTAACTTGGTCGGAGGCTAAAGAAAAAAAGGATATTAATGATAGCTTCTATCACTTTCATGAAATGTTCCGTTTGTTTTATTATCTTTGTTTTCCAGTATGTAGAATAAAAATATTACCCACTAAATATAATCCACAATGGATAACCAAAAGTATTAAAGTGTCCTGTTCAGAGAAAAGGAAGCTTCGTTATAAATGCTATAAAACAAAATGTGTACAATTTAAAATTAACTATTATAAATATTCCAAGATGCTCAGAAAGTGTATAAATGTTTCAAAAACTTACGTTCACAAAAAAAATATTCTAAATTCAAAAAACAAAAGTAAGACTCTATGGAACATTATTAAGAGTGCAACAAATACACCACAGAAATCTAAGTATATTAGTACAATTAATTATAACAGTGTAGAAGTTATAAATCCGAATAAAATAGCCAATTTATTCAATAATCACTTTATTAAAACAACAAATAAAAAATTAACACATGAGAAAAATCACTACATAGCTAATAGTTAACAGTATATTCTTAGCTCCGACCACCGAAAATGAAATAATTAAAACTATTAACCAACTTAAAGAAACAAAATCGGCAGGTTATGATATGATAACAACAAAGGTTATAAAAAGCGTTGCTGACGTCATAGCCCCCATACTTACTTGGTTAATAAACAAATGTATTACACAGGGAGTCTTTCCGGATAGCTTAAAAATGTCAATAGTAAAGCCCCAACAAGTCAAAAAGAAGTAGAAAATTACAGGCCAATTACGTTAATACCTATTTTAGCAAAGGTATTTGAAAAAGTGATATATGAAAGACTTAATAATTTCCTAAATAAACAAAACATTATTCATAAAGAGCAGCATGGGTTTCAAAAAAATAAATCAACTACACAAGCCGTGTTCTCCCTAATTAAGACTGTAACTGAGAATATAAATAAAAAAAACCGTGTTGCAGTCGTATTTTTTGACATGTCAAAAGCATTTGACTATGTAGACCACAATAATTTATTGGCAAAATGTGAAAAATACGGAATTAGAGGAGTAGCACTGCAGTTAATTAAAAATTATCTATCGAACCGTAAACAGACTGTAGAAATCAATAGAATTAATAAATCTGAGCTCCATACTTATACCTCAGACAGTCTGTATAATGAATGCGGTGTTCCTCAGGACAGTGTGTTGGGACCACCTTTTTTCGTCCTAAATATCAATGATCTTCCTGATATACTACAATACAAGTGTATAATGTTCGCTGATGATATTGCAGTTATAGTAAATAGTGATCATAAATCATTGCAAGCAGAACTCAATAAAACAGTAGAAATAGTAATTAAATGGCTACAGCTGAATAATTTATATGTTAATGTAAATAAAACTAGTTTTATGCAAATCAGACATCATAATTAATACACGTAGACTTGAATTAAAAATTGAATATAATAACCAATATATCACTGAAGTTAATGAAGTTAAATTTCTGGGAATGTACATTGATTGTCATTTAAACTGGAATACACATGTTGAAAAATTGTGCAGTAAAATAAATAAATATGTATTTGTACTAAGAAAAATTAGACAAACCGTAGGCAAGGACGCTGCTTTGACAGCTTATCATGCATATGTAGCTTCCTTGTTGAGATATGGTCTAATATTATGGATGCCTTCTTGTCAAATTAATAAGGTTTTTTAACGCAAAAAAAATGCATACGGGCAATATTTGGTGCGGGTCCATTGGACAGCTGTAGACCATTATTTAAAAACAATAAAATCCTGACATTAACTAGTATGTATATTTTGGAAATAGTTAACTTTATTAATAAACACCCGACTTATTTTAATATGGCCAGAGATAACTCGAGACTTGCGTATCGAGACCCTACTAGACTGCTTATGCCTCCTTGCAAATCATGTATGTACACGAAAAATTGTTATATTATGTGTCTAAGAGTGTATAATCAATTACCAAGGCAAATAAGAGAATTACCAGTCACAAAACAACTACATGTTTTAAAAAACTGGTTATTACAAAAAAACTTATATAGTTTAAAAGAATTCTTTGATATTAATTGAAAATAGCAAAATATATTTATAGCGTTTTATTTGTGTAATTGTACATTTGAACTTAAAATATATTTAAAAATGTGAGTAAAATGAATAACTTTTATTCCTTAATTTTTATTTAACATAATATATCTGACATTTTAATTTTGTAGTTAATTACTAATATATATACATTTTTAAATTAAATTTTTGACATGGATTTTATCTCTGATTATACATAATAATTGACTTTAACATGTAGGTTAGTAAGTAGGTATATTAAGTTTGAGTATTTAATAAGTTTGTCACCTATTCATAATCAATAGGTGAATAAGGGTTGAGAAGTAATGTATTTTAAATGGAGCTTCTAAGCAGAATATCTTATAAAATTGCCTAATCTGAATCTAAAATTAATGTTAAATAACAATATTATCCCCTTGAATTATTGAATATAATTTGTTACAATTATATATAACTACCATAATGTTTTGACATTGACATACAAATTTTAACCAAAACATTATGGTTTATTGACTAAATGTGTAGAACATATTATTGTACACACATTTTAGGCAAATAAATATTATTATTATTATTATTGTTGCAATAAAATAAACCTCCTGTGATGCCTTCTGCAATATATACCCTCCAATGACAGGAGGGTATTATACTGCAGTAAATTTAATTTTAACCATTATTAGTACCTAGAGTGCCTAACGGTTGGGTCGTTTTTCCCGAAAATCCAAAATCTCAGTAGCACCTCGGAGTTTGGCAGGTGGTGTTTTTTACATCATAAGATAGCAAACGAGCAGATGGCTCTCTTGATGGAAAGAAACAACCATCACACATAGACACCAGAAATGTTGCCCCATGCATAGGTTTACTGGCTACCATGCCAGTTAATGCTAATTTGAATGTTTTTGTATATGATTCAAATGCTAAATTATGTGTCAATAAGTATTACAGGGCAAATTATGCGAATTATTCTAACCCCAAAGTAAGCAAATAATTTGCTTCTGATAATGGTGTTAGTTAACAAAATAAATAAAAATATATAGTCTAACTGGTAAAAGGTACATATTGAAAGACACAACAGTTAATGGTAATAAGTAAACAATAAAAGTATAATAAAAAAAATATTGCTTAACCACATAGTAAACCTCAATAAAATAAAATAAATAAATAAATAAATATTACTGTACAAAATTACACAAATTGATCTAACTTTACCTGTGTTGGTTCCGAGCTCCTTTGAAGAAAAGACCAACTGCCGTTCTGCCAGGCAGGTCTTAAAAGACAAATGATTGGCTATGCGAGTCACTACCATCATGACTACTAGGTGGTAGAGTTTTGCACTGTCTTGTCTGGACCTGGTATCACCAACTTACTTATTCCTGCCGCAATAGTGTCAGTGCGTCACTGTCATGTTTCAGTTTGGAGGGATAAGGTAGCCGGTAGACTTATGCATGTGGCATTAAGCCTTGCCACAAGATAGCAAAGCACCATTCACATCTTTGTTGTCTGTAGGTGATGGTTGACTCTTCCATTCGGAGACCGATCTGCTTGTTTGCTATCTTATGACATAAATAAAACTTCTTTCTGGGGCACTGGATAAGATTCTACCGATGTTTTTTAATTTACAGATATATATATATATATATATATATATATATATATATATATATATATATATATTATTAGTGAACATTTAATCGATGGACATGACAAAGTACAAAATTTTAGAATGCCAGGTTTCATTCTATAGAGAACTCTTCTTCATTGAGTGTAACACAGTTATTTATAAATTAAAACACCTCTTTAAAATATAATAATTACTTTATTGAGCTAAGATTGATTGAAATGAGTGTGGGTACATGTAAAAAGGTGTTCGAATTTTATTACAATTAAACCAAACTTATTATTTTTACATATGAAAAATAAAATTATAATGATGTGTACAATTAATATTGTGGTTATTGAGTTAAAATAAGTTTTTAGATTTATTACCTGCTGCGTACCTTAACTGGCCAAATATGTAAGCCTTCAATAATAATATTTACTAGATAAGATTTTTAAGTACCATATTTGATGCAGTCACGGATTAAATGGATATGCCTTTCAAGACATAGTCTTAGTTTGACAGAGTAGCTTGCAATTACATACAGAAATACAGAGTTATACTACTTTACCAATGAAATAAAATCACTTCAAGGGTAATTTTTAAACCTTGTCATCTCATTCGGTATTCAACCAAAGTAAAATTTTACTTTAGTCGAAGCATTTGGTATGATAAAACAGTACAACATGGTTTATTTCTATTTTTAATTACTATATAACCTACAAATATATGAAATTTTGACAGTAATAGGAGCGATTGTGCGGTGACATGCTTCCCAAGCGGATTCCCAATGGGGTGTCTACTAGTATTCATGTGGTCTGTGGATGCAATATATGAATTCATGTCATTATTTTATTTCGCCTTCTATAACATAATTGGTGGAATTAAATGTTATATTGACACTTAGATCACACCATGTAATCCTGGCGAATTGCACTATCTATTCTGATTTATGATCATTTGTAGGGTAAGGTAGCTGGTAGACTTATGCACGTGGCATTCCCATTTTGCCAGATAGCAACCCACCATGAAAATCTTTGGTGTCAATAGGAGTCTCTTTCCATCACGAGCCATCTGCTTGCTTGCTATCTTGTAATATAAAAAAGTTAAAACAGCGTATGAACTTTCAATTATATTCTTCCATCTTTTCATCTACTCTTGCTACCTAGGTTGACAATGCATCATCTTTAGTGTCTACAAGTGAGTGTTGTCCTTAACATCACAGGAGTCAGTTTGCTTAGTTACTCTATGTTATGAAATAAAACATTGCCATAATTTATGTAATAAAAATTTGTTAACTTTTGTAGAATAACAATTCATTTATTACAATATTTTGCTTACAAACTTTCGAAGTTAGTTTTACCTTATAAATACTTCCTATTCAATTTCAAATATATTACCTTAACTCCTCGATGAAAGTTACAACTTGTTTTTTAACATCTGGAGTCTTATCACTCACAAAACTTAAGATATTTTCCATATAAACTGGTATCATTTGAGGTAGAGCATGAAGCAAAACTTCCAAGATTTTCCTTAATAAATTTGTCTTCTTCGGGCCCTCCGACATTCCAGCTTCGTTTATCCATTGTACCAACTAATATTAACAATAATTTATAGTTATATATGAGAGAATGCGGAAAAATAAGATAAAATTGTTAAAAACAAAGTAATAAGTTGGAAACACACCTGATTTTGTTGATATTTTGTCGACATGGTATTTAGTTTTTATTAAGTTAAATCAATAATAAATTAATTAATATTCAACATACAGCTTACATATTAAAATTATTTTAAAACACTCAAAATATAAAAATTCACGTTTGCAACGCTTTATTGAATAATCTGACAAGTAACAAGTGACAACAAAGAGTTCTGAGTTCTTGCTTCACAAGCCTGACAACTTCAAAAATGAAACTTCAATGCTTCAACCTAAAACCATAGAAAAGGTCAATGCCTAAAACCGAAACGCACCGAAACGCCAAAAACCAAAAATGTTTTCTTATTAATCTGTGCGAATGGCCAAAAAGTTAGGCTTATAGAAAATACTAGCTGTTGCCCGCAACTCCGTCCGCGTGGACTTCGTTTACTCCGCACAGCTCCTCCCCCGTAGGTGATAGCCTGATAATATGTAGCCTATATGTTGGCCCAACCTGTTAGTAATATTCATGCAAAATTTAAAGTAAATCCATGCAATACTTTTTGAGTTTACCCCGGACATACATACAAACAGACAAAAATTCTAAAAACTATATTTTTGGCTTCGATGTCGATTGTAGATCACGCCCCAAGTATTCTTTTAAAAAAATATTCAAAGTACAGTTTTGACTTTCCTACGATTTTATTATATGTATAGATGAACATAATACCTAGGGATTGAGAAAGATGCAGTTTGCCAACTTTATATGTTAAAAAGTCGTTAGCGTAAGCTTGAAAAGTCGCTAGATGTCGCTAGCTACGGATAAAGCCTAAAGGTCAAAAGTCGCTAGAAGTCGCAAAATGGTCCCAAAAAACTGAGCGTTCGGTAGAACACTCAAATTTCAAATATACAATATCGTAGAAATTCACGCGGGGATTCCTCTCTCTGTACACAAGTACAACATTGGAGATCCTAAAAAACTGAGCGTTCGGCAAAACACTCAAGTCTCAAATATACAATAGGTATCGTAAAAATTCACTCAGGGATTCCCCTACTCAGTACACAAGTACAGCATTGGGGGAATCCCGGTTTAAGCATAAAAGCCGAGCTGCACAGTGTTGGGAACATGCTGTCCACATGGGTTTACAACAGTGTAAATACTTGTTTGCAAATAAAATTCATCTGAACTCTACCAAGGTCACCCGTTTTGGAAGCTTGTTTCCAACAGTGTGGCTCAGCTATAAGAATTTATGATAGAGCTCCGAAATTAGATAAATAGTAAGTATGAAATTTCCGTTTTTCATGAAATTAATGAAGCTTTTTTTCTACTTTTTTTATTACTCTGTCTAGAATTTGTCTCATTCAAAGGCTACCTACAAGTGGAATAAAGATAGAATTGTCAGAATGATATCCGATTTCGGAACGAAGTTCTGAATATAGAGAACATAGATTTCTGGGCTGAGATCTTGCCCTATTTTATGGAGGTTAAAATACGTATTTATTTTTTTATTTGAACTCTAGAAGTCGTAAGAATAGTCGCTAGATTGTTTTGTCGCTAGACACATAATTTAAGTCGCTGAAGAAGACGAAGATTAGATTAGCGACAAAGTCGCTAAATTGGCATCACTGGAAAGATGACTATAATGCCATCTGGTAGGGAAAATCAGAAATAATGTGATGTAAAGGACAAATTGGTATTTTGATGTAGTGCTAGAACAAGCGGATGAGTTTGTATATCTTGGATGTGCTTTTAGCAGGGATGGAAGGTACACCACTGATGTTGAAAGAAGAGTGTGTGCAAGGAACAGAGTGAATAGAGCGTTAGGGAGATTACTTAATAGCACAATTTTAAGTCACGGTGCCCATCTAGCCCTGCATAATCATGTGCTTATCCCAACGCTATTGTATGAAAAAGAGAGTTGGGTATGTCACAAAGAGCATGAAAGTAAAATCAACACAGTCGAGATGAGGTCGCTAAGAAAAATATGTGGTGTGACACTCGCGGACCGGGTTCGTAATGTGGAAGTGAGAGAGAGGTTAGGTTTGAAAGAAAGTGTCGGTGTAAAGATGAGTAAAGGCTTGCTCCGTTGGTTCGGACATGTAGAAAGAATGGTAGATGAAAGGTTAACAATACAGATATACAATGCGAATGTGGAAGGACGTAAGTGCCGGGGAAGACCAAGACTGACATACCACGATCAGATTGATCGAGTACTGTCCGAAGGTGGTATCAAGAGTCTTTGCAACCGGCGTGTGTGTATGAACAGAGTGTTGAATGTGGAGGAAGCGAGACAAGCCTGCAAGAATCGTGATGTATGGCACTCGGTTCTCTCTGCCTACCCCGTAAGGGATCTGGTGTGAAGATATGTATGTAGATATATTGAGGTACCTATATACTTAAAGACGTAAATATTGCAAGTAAAAAAGAATCTATTTTTTCTCAAAAAATTTGATGTTACAACAAACTAATAGATGTACTTGATATTTTTAAATATTTCTGATATTTGTTTTCTATTTTTTCTGTTAAATTCCACAAAGTTTTAAATATTCTTCAAAAGGCTTAAATGTTTCTAGATTTCACTATTTTCGATACCATACAATTAAATTTTTTTTTAAAGAAAGAAGAAAGAAAGTAAATATTTATTTGCAAGAATATGGGTGTTATAAGATGTTAAAAATAAATTAAGTTACCGACATATTTTACCAATATATGGTGTGCAAATATTTAAAAAAATATCATTATATAATATTACATTTAAAACTATAAATTGTATCGATTTTTCAGAATTATTACCGGATCGGAACGCGGCCACACACTGAGAAGATCCGGCGGAAGAAACTCAGCGGGCTGGTCTTTTTTTCTCTATTTTATGTTCTTGTTATAAATATACAAGGATGATTCCATATTACAAAGTTATTTTTATAATTACAAGTTTCATATTTTGAGTAATTTTTTTTTTATTATTTACATAATGTTCACCATTTACAAAATTTTTACTACATTGAAATTTTTTTAAGGACAATTCAACAAACTTATATTTCTATCCATTAACATTTAATTTTATCGGCTAAAAATTCTTTAATATCACAATAAGTTTTATCTAACAGCAAATCAAACAACATTTTGCGAAATTTATTTATAGGCAATGATTTAAGACTATCAGGAATATGATTGTATATAATAATAGACATACAATGCACATTTTTTGTAAAAATATTTAATTTTTGGTTAGGCACATATAATTTCTTACTATTCCTAAAATATGAGTTACCAGTGACTTCAGCATTTGTTTTAAATAACTTTTGGTGCTTTTTTACAAATACGCATACCTCTAAAATATACAAACATGGTAAGGGAAGAACCTTAAGAGACTTGAAAAGTGGTTTACAGGAATGTAACTGATTAACACCACATATTGCTCGAATACATTTCTTTTGGACTCTAAAAATTCGTACCAATTCAACAGAATTTCCCCAAATAGGAAATCCATATTGTAAATTAGAAGAGACATATCCATGATATGCTAATAGGGAGGCTTTTGCGTTTCCTACTGCCCTTAGTCTTCTCAAGACATAGACAAATCTATCAATCTTATTACATAGAGATTCAATGTGTGCTTTCCAATTACAATTTTTGTCAATAATTATTCCTAAAATGTTTGTATAATCTTCATCATCTATATTTACTTTATTTAAAAATATATTTGTGTTTTTGGTAATATTACTGTGGTAGTTCTGAAATTCAATTAATTTTGTTTTAGTTACATTAACTTTTAAATTATTATTAATTAACCAGTCTGAAACTTGGAATAAAGTTTCGGTTGTTTCATTTACCAAGTCTTTTTTATTTTTATATTTAATAAGTAGGGTAGTGTAATGAGCAAATAAAAAGCAATCACGTTGTATACTATCAGGAAGATCATTGATATAAATTAAAAATAACAAGGGTCCTAAAACAATGCCCTGTGGTACACCACAGTTGTTAACAAGGTAGTTTGAAGTATATATTTTTTTACGGTTTCCGCATATTTTAAATATTTCAACACATTGTTTCCTATTCTCTAAATAACTCTTTATCCAATTTAAAGACTTTCCTCTAATACCATACTTTTTAAGTTTTGATACTAAAATATTGTATGAAACAAAATCAAATGCCTTACTCATATCCAAAAATACACAAAGTGGATACATTTTCTTATTCAGTTATGCTCTTTACTAAATCAACACATGCTAATGTAGTAGACCTACCTTTCCTAAATCCATATTGATTATTTTTTAGTAGATCAAAATCAAGTAAATAATTATAGAGCTTTTCATACATAATTTTTTCAAAGATTTTTGAAATGACTGGAATTAAAGTAATAGGTCTATAATTGTTCATATCGCACATATTTCCCTTTTTAAACAATGGTTTGATAATACACTTTTTTAATCGTTCTGGATATTTACCTTCCAAAAATGACAAATTAATTATATGGCTAAGAGGTTTTGATATTACACTAGCAACATTTTTCAATAATTCTGTGCTAATATTATCATAGCCAGTAGCGGCTCACTGAAATTGGCCCCACTTTTTTTGATTTTCAGATTTTTGATATTTTTAATTATTTGTTCGTCGTTTGTTCTTTAATGTTCGATTGTAAAAATTGTTTGTTCGTCTTTTATTTATTTATAATTAATTAAACAAATGATCACCCTTAAGTTGGCCCCCCTTACTAGATATCTTTATTTTTATCACTTAGATTAATTAATTTTGATTAATTATCGTTTGTTCGACGACTATTGGTGATTGTTCGATCATAAAAACAATTAAATTCCCAATTATTATTTATTTTATATCTAATATGCAAACCATTACCTCACGCCTACATTGCGCATGCGCCAGCAGTCTAATGGCGACTGAGCGATGCGTAGTGCATGTTATTACCTATATTTGTATTTCTACGTATTCTTAGTCAGGTAAATGTAGATGAGAATACATGTTCCACTTGAAACGACAACTCACTACAAAATTAAAAGGTTTTGTTATGCAAATATTTTAAAAATTCCGATGAAATTATTTGTTATCCATAATAATCCATCAGTAAATTGCAAGGTTTCTTTGTTTAAAACAGCTAGGGAATTAATGAAGTGATAAGGTGCTTATGATTATTACCACATTCCAAAAAATCCTATCATTTCATCTCCACTATTTTATTGTTCATTAATAATATTAGTTTTTTAAAAGAATTAATTATTAGTTTTATGAAACCTTTTGATTATTTACTTTTATTTAAATTTCAAAGTTGTCTTTTTAATTAAAAGACAATATTGAAACTACAATTAAAATGTCCAAGAATGTTAAATGTATACACTTTTACTAGAAAATAAATTCCTTTTTCTAAATATTATGTTTAATGTCTATTTTTCATAACAAAATTATGTACAGTGTTCAATCCCCATAATTTTTTTAATTGGGAATTTAATTGTTTTTATGATCGAACAATCACCAATAGTTGTCGAACGAACGATAATTAATCAAAATTAATTAATCTAAGTGATAAAAATAAAGATATCTAGTAAGGGGGGCCAACTTAAGGGTGATCATTTGTTTAATTAATTATAAATAAATAAAAGACGAACAAACAATTTTTACAATCGAACATTAAAGAACAAACGACGAACAAATAATTAAAAATATCAAAAATCTGAAAAGTAATAAAATAAGTACATAATTTATTAATAATGATTCTTTTACTACTAAATATTCGAAATGGAGCATTATTTATAATGTCATTTTTTTACATGACATGCACTACGCATCGCTCAGTCGCCATTAGACTGCTGGCGCATGCGCAATGTAGGCGTGAGGTAATGGTTTGCATATTAGATATAAAATAAATAATAATTGGGAATTTAATTGTTTTTATGATCGAACAATCACCAATAGTCGTCGAACAAACGATAATTAATCAAAATTAATTAATCTAAGTGATAAAAATAAAGATATCTAGTAAGGGGGGCCAACTTAAGGGTGATCATTTGTTTAATTAATTATAAATAAATAAAAGACGAACAAACAATTTTTACAATCGAACATTAAAGAACAAACGACGAACAAATAATTAAAAATATCAAAAATCTGAAAATCAAAAAAGTGGGGCCAAATTCAGTGAGCCGCCAGTAGCATAAGTATTTCTCAATGAATGAATAACTTTTTTCACATCATGCTCATCTACTGGTGTCAAATACATGGTTTTACTACAATTTGGTAAAAAATATGATTTTGAAGTATTTGTAGATTTGACTTTTTAATTTCATTATTTTATTTTTAACACTTAATTGTGATATTATAGGTATTTGAATATTGGTTTGCGCGACAACTGAACAGGTAATAGTAGATAGTTTATTTCTATTTACTTCTTCATTTAAGACATGAACTGATTCAATTAATTTTTTACCATTAGTATGATTCTGACTCATAATCCGGTCATTTTAATAGGCAAAAAACAAATGTTATTAATTTTTGCATTTTTTTCCAATATTGATGTTATTATATTATATCACAATGTTTACATCACATTAGTTCCTTTATCTGACACCAAAACGCACTACTTTCGGCAGCGGTGCTGCATCTTTAGTTCGCGCACGATCCTTATATCAATATTTTTGGAACGAAGCTCCTTAGGGTGTAGCTACATATATCGGGCTACGGCGAAGGTTTGTGCTATCGCGATATCCCGAACTGTTTCGCGAAGGCCCTTGACGCGTCACTGCAGTGGGCGTCAATTGCTGTCCGCGGGTGACATATTTAGCGCGGCCAACACAATGTATCTATCTATACAAATAAATAAAATTGGAGTGTCTGTTTGTAATATTAAATTAACCGCTTTTTACTAAATGCATATGGATGTACACACGGTACATATAACAAAATAACATTTTTTTTTTTTTACAATTTTTGTCTGTCTGTTTATTCCGGCTAATCTCTGGAACGGCTGGACCGATTTTGACGGGATTTTCACTGGCAGATAGCTGATGTGACAGGAAGTGACTTAGGCTACGTTTTTCAAAAAAATTTCACGCGGTCCAAGGCGCGGGCGCAGCTAGTTACAAATAAATAAAATTGGAGTGTCTGTAATATTTAAATAGCCGGTTTATGGATGTATACATGGTACATATACCTACTAATATTATAAATGCGAAAGTCTGTCTGTCTGTCTGTTATGCTTTCACGGCAAAACTGCTGGACCAATTTTCATGCAATTTTGCATGGAAATAGTTGAAGATCCGAGGTCAAACATAAGCTATTTTATTTCAGAAATCAATCCCTGAAGGGCTGAAATAGGGGATAAAATTTGTATTAAAAGCTATTTCGACGATATATTTATCTACTCGCGGGTGAAGCTGCACGGGTCAGCTAGTAGTTACATAAAACTAAAAAGTTTAACAAACGGCCTCTTGTAATTTGTTTGCTTTGTAGCGGGGCGCACAAATATAACCTGCGGGCCGCGGTTTGATGACCAGTGATAATTAGACGTCATTATGACGTAAGCAGGTGTCGCGATGTAGTTCGGGCTAGCTAGCGCGAACCTTCACCGTAGCCCGACATATGTAGCTGCACCATTATGGAGCATTGCGGAGTGGTACCTACCCTCTTTTATAAGATAAGGTAAGGACTTGGCATTAATTTGCATATGCAATCAAAATCACAAAGTGAAAAGGTTTCCTTTTTCAACCAGTCTATAGCTGTTGCAAAACTGAGCAATGTGCAATGGTGAGGGAATTTCGAAGAGCTTAAAGATGATAGTGACGTGTTCAAGAATGTTGCGCAGTGTAGTGCAGTGTGCAGTGCAGTAAGTGCAGGCTCATCAGGATATTATGTTCATAATATAGTGATGTACTTCGCAGGTTTTGTGAAGAAGGAAAGTGATATGGATGTAGACTGTGGCACTTGAAGTTTTACGGCGTTTAAGTTACAAACTAAGCAATCGTATTTATAAATACAATGATTTTAGGTTATCGTAGGTATCAAAATAAATCTTCAAATATCGTCCAAGTGACGTGAACTTGAAAATATAGGAAGCCTGCAATTTGACACTAAAGCAAGTTTATAGTGGGTTTATAAAGCCCATGAAGTAGCCTATTGCCTACAATAGCTTATGAGTTATAACTTGTCAGTAAAAAAGTGGGCATTGCCATTGAAAAGTATTGAATTGAATTGACTTATGACCTCGGATGAATAGTAATATTGGTTCCATAGTTATGAATGTTATAACAATGTTTCAGCGCTAAAATACGTTTATGAATAGAAAAAGAACAAGGTGAGTTAATACCTTGTATTTAAAATGATCGTCTTCAATCAAATCTCCTACTATCTATAAATAACCTTGTAATTTTGTTAAATTTTTACTCGTATTTATTATTATTGTTTTAAATTTTACACTTGTACTGTTTCACAATTCACTAATTACATATAATATATACTTTTATTTTATTATGTTTGAGTAAGGCCTGTGAAAACAACTTTTTTTTCAACGAATGCTTCAACGGTTTAAAAATGTAAATTGTGAAATTAAGTTTAAATAAATTAAATTAAGTTGTATAGAGACTCTGGAAATCATCTAGCACTAGAGTATTTGTCCAAACAGAACACATTTGTTCTGTTTGGACACTACTAATCGAATTCCGACTCATTAGTCGGAATTCGATTAGTTTATCTTATTTAGTTTAGGAGTTCTCATGGTTACTTTCCAGTTCCATCATCTGATCCTGAAAATCATCCAGAATTAAGGTGTTTGCGACAAGACGATTAAGGGCTAATCCAAAAACATTACCTCGTTTAGTTTAGGTTAGGTTCATTGCAGTTTCATTATGAAGCTGGATTTTTGAAGTTTTAATGTCACTTTTTCGGCTCAATCTTCAGAGCTTTATCATGGTGAGAAAGAACCTACTATAACAAATGAAATGAGTCCAAACCCGCTATACTAGAAATTTCTATCTGTGGGTTACAATGACACACTTACGGCTCCATCTTCAGGTCTTCGACATTATATATAATGAAAAGTACACGTCATCAAAAATCCATCGGGTCCGCCCTTGAACATCTTATCTATTTCTACATTTTACGCGTGAGTTTCGGTAGCACTTTTTTAGCTCCATATTTAGATCAACATCAGCACTAATCAAACTTAGTACTTTTAGCAACTAAACTAATGAGTCCAAAGGTTATGCTGTTAAAACACTGCGTCAGAGAGTTCCAGTCCCTACGTCCAGACTACCTCATGAGCTTTGCTGGATGGTACCAAAGTATTGCAGTGTCACTGAGATTTCACAAGCCTGCAAGTTTTTGAAAAAACGATATCAGAAATTCGTTAAAAAGTTGCTTGCATTATTTAGAAAATTTGTAATTTACACACGAAAATTGCCAGTTAAATAAATGCTGATCATCTTCGAATGAGGATCTCAAAGTATCACGTCAAGGTTACCATGTAATTGCAATATCAATAAAGCAAGAGAATACAAAATTTAGTATTGATAAAGCCATTATAAGTTGTTTTAATTCCTTTCATCAATTAGAAAAGAGCTGGTGATCTTGAAAGGGCTGAACAGATTCTATTGAAACATAGCTAAGAACCATCTCACAAAATAGGGCTTTTAAATTAAAAAAAACCGCAACCAAATCGGACCATCCGCCAGGGATGGGATGGGAAACTTATAACACCCGTCGTTTTGCGTCGGGGGCATTGATATAAAATACCCAAGATACACAGTTCCGAACAAAACTGACAATCAAAACTGTCGCTAATTCAGTCTAAAAAGTTTATAGTTATGGCACAAACGTGTTTTTGCATATTCAACCTTAAACGCAAGATTTAAAGTCATTTTTAAAAAACAATGTACAAAAAGTAATAAAATTTTTGACTTAAGTTAGCCGGTAGGACAAGGCACATGTGGAATCGAATATAAATATTTTTTTGCATTGAGGTAGTATTTTAAGGGTTTGTAAAATTTACATAAAAAAATCTTGTCGAAAATCTGTTTTTGCGTAGAACATTTATATATCAATAAAACAAATAATGACCATTAAAATAATTTATTTATATTTCAAACGTTATAGGTTATTGGTTCTATTACACAGAACCTACACATATAGGCAAACTGGGGGTTTATAGCCATGTAGTATTTGACGCTTGATATTGATACATTTAGTTTGCATAGTCTAATAGATTTGGAATATACTGAAATAGGAAATTTACTGCAATGGTGACTATGACTACGTTACAAAGTTCACAGATTCTTACATGATAACAGACACGATTTTTTTTCAAACTTATTATGTAATGTATCGACAACATAGTAAGAAAACGCATTAATTTCCTAGGAATAAATTTAGCTTTTCGTAGAAATCTCGTTTTGAATTAGATTTCAGTTTTTTTTTTGCAGTATTATGTAAACGAACATTTATTTAGTTATAGTATCTGCAGACGTACGAGCGAATACTGCTCATAGACATTTGAAACACAACAGGTTAGTTGCTAATGCGATGTCGGCTTTTGAAAATTTTATTGACCCTCGTATAAAAAATTCCAATAAAACAATTTAGAGCAAAAAAATTGTGTTCAATGTTATTTAGAAGATCAAACTCGTTGATGATTTTGAAAAAATATACAACTTTGGATTTCTGAACTTTTTTAATTCAATAATCTGTGCTTAGGCATAGTTTTTTCTTTGAGGTTAAAAGTTTCAGGTGGCCTGTAGGGTCAACCAGCTCACAGATTTTTTTAATATAGTTACATTAGTTGGTTACATAGGTGTGTTACATACACAGAAATCCTAATAGATACGTATATTTAGTTTGGAGTATAGTTTAGTACATATAATATTATTGCCAAAGGTAATTTTAGATTAGATATTTCCTGTTAATTATAAATTTCTTTTATAATTACGTTAGTTTTCTCAAAAGGTGTGTTACTAATAGATATTTTTAGTTTGAGGTATAGTTAGTTATGATATTAGGTATAGAAAATTTAGAAGTTATAGGAAGTTCAGGTCTTACGTTTTTCACTTACATTTTAATAACAAAAATGTCGTATATAAATAATTAAGATGAATATGTAAATATTATTTTTAACGTACTAGCGGCCCACCCTGCAATGAAGCGATTTTTAATAAAATAAAGAAAGGTTAAATAAGTTCTAAAGTAAATATGCGCGAGCAAAGCCGCGAGTAACAGTTAGTATGCAAATAAAACAACTCGTACATATAAACAGTCACTTAAAATTTATACGAGACTAGCTGCAGATCTGTGCATTAGGATAAAAGTATTCTATGTGCTATTCCAGGTCATCTTATATCCGAGTCCAAATTCAAATTGGTACAGCCACGTGATTGATTATCAAACATCTAAACATACAAACTTTAACATTTATAATATGTATAGTATAAGATATCCGCAATCAAAAACAATATTTTATTAAAAATTAATTATTAAATCAAAAAATAAACAATCTTAATGCAACCTGTGCCTTCCACTTAAGAAATCGTTATCAACAACACGTGTAAACAAAACAAAATTCGATGCTACTTATGATTTCCTATTGTTATATTAAAAGTTTCGTAATATATCTCCAAAGTTCAACGTAAGAATCACAATTATATATTGTTATATTATATTCGTACAAATAGAATAAAAAGAATCACCTAACTTGGTCCTCAAAATAAGTAATCAATATAATCAAACATTTTAAAATCGTCAAATTGATATCCTCTTCTATTTTGGCAGTTGGTTAACAACTATAAAAGGTATTCAAAATTATTAATGAAAAAAATTAATCTTATTAAAAAAAATAACTTATTAATGAAAAAAAAATCGACTCCACTAATAACAGGATCAATTTGTATTATTCGACTAAATTAAAAGGAGGTTGTAATGTCCTTTTACTGCAAAATGACCATTGAAATTTTGTCGTATTATATTTAGAGCGTCGAGTACATTTTTAAGACAAATAAAATGAAAATCATACATTACATCCTATATTTAGTAATATAAACGACAAAAATAAATCGATAAACTCTTATACTTACCGAAAATACAATATCTTATATTTTTTTAACGTTCATGATATTGTATTTTACAATTTATCAGGAACAATTCTGTATTTTTGACGCGGGCAGTGACGTGAGCGACGGGCTTCTATTTGAAGTGAGTGCACAATTTTAAATTGTGCACTCATTCTTAGAGGACGTTTTTGAGACACTGATTGTGTATCTTGGGTTTTTATATATCAATGGTCGGGGGTTAAAAAATATATTGGAAAATGGATTGTACTTAAATGATTTACGTCAAACACGTCATATATAATATTTACGTCAAATGTAACTGAATAGTGCCTTTTGACGATCAAACAGCTTATATTTACATGACTGATTGTTTTACGTTAATGATTTTGATGGGATTTTATCTAACCAAAAAATTGATATCAAATGCTTTACAATAAAACAACGTTTATTTTGGTTTAATTTTACTTTGATTAGATGTAAATAAGTAATATAAATACAAAATAGACTAAACTTTAGTACATATTAGAGGGAGGTCTTATAGGATTATACAAATTTTGCATTTCGTAGGCAGGCGGTTTTCTTTGTTCCTCTATCTCCAAGTAAGTGCTCCGTACGACGATGAGGCAGTAAAATATTATAACTGTAAGAAAAATGATTAACTTGAATAAAATTATATTTAATTACAATTAGCTTTTAAATATAGTATTTCATTTATAGACCTGTGGTCCCACGAACAAACTTTATTTTTATTAATAACATGCTGAATTTTTGTATGCAGTTTCGTTTTGACGAGACAACCATCTTTTCTATCTTCGAAAAATCTTGAATCTGGTAATTAATAAAGTTATAATGCTTTGAAAATTTAGCTTCGGTGAAAGAAAAATATTTGTTAATAACAATAATTATTTTTCGACTTTAATCGCTTGATTATATTATATGAAAAACACGATGAAACTTTTTTCCTACACGTTCGATGGTTTTTCTGACAAGTTCTCTATAAAGTTTTGAAATTATGAGATTTTTAAAATAGTATTAATTTAAAAATAACCTAATTTTCTCACAACAGCTTGTTAATTATTATTGTAATTCAAGAGTAACTTTGACCTACAATAAAGTGGACTCTTTTCTTAGTACGACACTTTACACTGTCCTTTTATATCTATCTTTATTAGTTACCCGAATTTTTCGAAGAAAGAAAAGATGGTTTTCTCGTCGTAACAAAATTTAGCTTGTTATTAATCAAAAAAAGTTTGTTCATTGGACCACGGCCTTGTTTTGTGAAACCACACCAAAGTATTTATTATTTTTAAATAGAAAGGGAAGCATTGAAATATTTCCAGATCGTTATGGAATTATTGCTAAACAATGAATATAAAAGAATTCGGATGAATGAAAAACCTCTTTTTATGTAGAACTTACATAAAAGTGTGTATAATACCTATTTTAAATTTTATTTCAAGAGAAAAATGAACAGGTACTTTCTAGGGAAACGCATTCCATATTAGGCCACATCTTAGCTTACCACAGGCGAGATTATGGTCGTGCGCTTCCCTATCGAAAAAAAAAACCAACTAACTACAGCATAAACCTTTCATTTGTATAATTACAAGATAAAATTAAAAATTTCAAAAACCCCCGACACATCCTTGGAAAGCCATTCTGCTACATATCCATCATTTTAAGAGCAAAACGTGAAAAGACCTGATGATCTATGAAAGGAGATCTTGTAGCACCAGGTTAATTTAGGATGGTTTCTTACTTAATGAGTTTGAGTTGTATTATTGCGAAACTCTCACGGCCTCCAGCTCCACTGTGTTACTCTGGAAATTATTTTGATTCAGAGTGTATGTAAAAATATAGTTAATGAGACCACACAGGAGTGCCATGGCTGCTTTCTAGGTTCATTATCAAACCCTGCAAATTTAACAATAAAAGCCAAATATATCAGCCCGATCTCCGATGGCCACATTCCAGTTCTATCATTATTATATTTTAGAAAACATCCGGCACCTAAGTGTTAGCCAAGATAAACCGAATTAGCCCACATTTGATGGGTTCATCTATATTAGCTTATAAGTTCTCATGGACACAGATACACAGATACACACCTGAAACTTATAATACCCCTATACGTCGTATATACGTCGGAGGTTAAAAACAATCGAGATCTAAGATTGCACTCCTCACGCTCTCTAAGACTATTTTTTGGATAATTTATAATTAATTTTTCAAAAATAAATTGATTTTTATAAAAACTATCACAATATCTTACATTAAAATATTAGTCTTAAGAAACTACGATTTGTATAAGCACAACGCGTATAGTGATACATATATGTTTATGTAGTACCTACTAGTTTTATTAAAACTAATCGTCCGCGTAGAGATTTAGCCTGCCTGAACTGCCTTAACCAGTGCCAGCTACCATCTCAAATATCGTTCAGTTTCGTGATCATTCGGAAGCTAAGGCTAAGTTGGCATCTAAGAATCTTGTCATTCTGAGTGCTAAGTGTGAGTTTTCTTTTCGCATTCGATCGTGAGCGCGTTTGGAGTTTACTAAGAATTTGTATGTGATATGTACAGCGCCACCTAGTGGTAAATGTGAGAAACCAGTTCACCACTAAGTGGCGCTGTACAAGTCACATACAAATTCCTAGTAAACTCGAAACGCGCTCACGATCGAATGCGAAAAGAAAAACTCACACTTAGGTAGCACTATGAATAGGTTAAAAAGTACGTTCACGTTAGCCGACTGACTCGGTCTATATGTCCCAAATTAGTCCTCACATGGAGTATTGTTTCCCCATGTTCTCCTATTGTGCAGGGGCTCCACGATAAGCTTCTTTCTTTCTTTCTCTTGATAGCATACAGTGCAGAGCGAATCTAATCATCGATGACCGCGTTTTTTCTGATTAGCTTGATCCTTTAGATTTGTAAAGCGATATTGTTTTCTTTGCATCTTCAATTGTCTACCAGGGAAGTGATCTCAGGATTTGTACGCCTCAATTTCACACGCACAATTCCATCATTGGACATCACGCAAAATAAAAATACCACCTTCACCATCTGGATGTCTGAAATAGTGTGTAGGTATCTCAAGGCATCTTTTACCATACACAACTACTCTTTGGAACAAATTATCAGTGGATTTTCCTTCCTAAGGCTTAGAGACCTGCGGGAAAATAGCTTACTCATTTCTAAATGGCTGTAAACGTTATTACAAATATCCTAGTTTTGCAGCTGTTCCTGGGCGATGGTGATCATTTACTACCAAGTGTGCCCCTTGCTCGTTAGTCCCCTATTCAATAAAAAAACATCCGAATTCTGAAAACACTATTTTCATAAACAAATTTAGTAAAATTAACATAGAAAAAATCGTACCCGTAAACCCGTATCTCCAAAGAGGTAGGCAGTGGTATAACATTCTATTTTTAGCCGAAGATACATAGTCCCTCAATGTGATAGGTGGCAAACCTATCGCCATCCGGGCACTTATTCAATTCCGGGCAAAGTTGTTATTGTCAGAAAGTTGAAAAAACATATTTTGAATTTCTCCACCCGGCAATCGGACCCGGGACCTCATGTGGTTACACATGAACTAAATTAACACAGAGCACTTTGAATTTAGAAGGATAACAGTTCTAATCAAAATAATATGTTTTAGTACTTACGACACCACTTTAAAAGTGCGATTGTGGCGACAAAATGCAAAAATACAGTTGATACAACAACTGACGCCAAAGCTAGGCAAAATAAAAATATCCCAGTTGTGAAGTAGTATCTCAAAAAGCTTATTTTATTCTGTAACATAAAATACATGGTTGTTAGCTATAGTCATGAAGTATCAGGTAAAGGTGGAGTGGTCATTCTATAACGTCTCGCCATCTCTTCTTATACAGTTTTGTTAGAAAGAGAGGGTAAGACCTCGGAAGATGACAGCAGTATTAAAAGTTGTGTTTCATATAGGTATTAGAAGTTTTGCCTCCAGATATAATTAGTACAGGTGGGTATAGTTACAATAGTAAGTGTTATAAATAATAACCTGTGGTTATAGTAAAATCGCAAAATTATGGAGAATGTAAACACCTCTGAGAGGCGGAACCCCTCTGTGGATAAGAAATGTCAATCAAGAAGCATCTAACAGTGATCACGCCACCGTCGCGTCGCATAGAGAAAATTTTTGGAAAGAAAGTGATTAAAGCTATCACATTCGTTTTCAGTAAAGACTTAACACAGCGCTTCTGCTCAGCACCATTCTGTTAGGTACTTGAAGCTTTATTTTCTTTTATAACTTTTTCCTATATAAGCCTGTCCTTCTTACCTCCTACGCAAAACTATTTGTAACATCTATAATGGGCGTGCTCGGTCGAACTAAGACCTTAAAAATCTAGTTTAGATAGTCAGAATAAATAAAATTTTATTTTGAATATCTAAGCAACAAACTTTCTATCATTTGCTACATAAAGGTGTCAGAATTATACAAAGGCGCCATGACATACTAAGGAAAATGGCGGCATTAGAATTGCTTAGAAAGTTAAGCATCTGTATAATGTCACGAGCGCGGTGAAAACTTAGCCCAGAATTAAGCCTAGAACAACTAACATAGTTTATAAATATCTTAGTTAAACCGAACTGGACCTAGATAGAATTACGTACAATGTACATAAAGGAGAATCCAAAACAATAAAAATAGTTTAAGAGGCAATGGCGCACAAAAACCCCACCACAGCTGCTGTCTTATGATTATTAATTTTAAATATGCGGCTGCTGCTTGCTGTCGTGAAATAAAGAATTGATTATTAATAAGGTTGAAAATATATTAACAGCTTCGTAAATTTTGTACAATATTTTTTTACATAGTAAAACTGCAGCAACCTTCCATTTCTTATATGTCCGGAATCCTGCATCAAATCTTCAACAAAAAACAGACGCCATTTTGGTTTTGTACATCCCTTGCGTGTCTTTCGGAGTGACGAATATTAGATAAACTAGAATAATTTTCTACTATTTTTAAATCAATTAAATACCTAAAATATATCGCTAGGAACAATCATATAAAAAATATTGAGACTTTAATTTGATAGAATTCTATCACCATATTTAAGTGCTACCATTGTATAAAACTTTAATTACATTTTCATTAAAACAGCAATAAGTTTATATAGCATAATTTTCATTATAAGTATCATATAAAAATTCTTCCTGTTTTTGTATTAAAGAATAGTTAATGCTAATTTATTTTTTGTTCTAAGTACCTATAAAGTGTCTTCGCAAAATCTTAGCTCAGAATTTTGTGAATCTAACTTAGATTTCTGAGATTAGCAGCTGTTGTACTGAAGATACCCAATGACAAAATAAATACCTAACCACAGACTACTAAGGAAACAACTGATTGCTTACATTAACCTTACCTAAATTTCAACTTTATGTAGCTACTATTCACCAAGTTAAAAAATATTTGTGAGTGGTTACGCAAAAAGGGACCTCAAGGGAAAATAATTGATTTCGAGTAAATCACGTTTAAAATGTTGAGTCGAAATGAGAGAGGCGCGGGGTGTTTTATGTTAGTGTCGTTAGTGAGCGACTTCGTCAGTGAGAAATAGCACGTGTTTGCGATAGCTGTATTATTGGTGACTTATTTATTCGTCTTTTACTTGTCTTTATGTGCGCGCTAGAAAAAGAAACTAGTGTGCGCTGTGTATAAGGTGTAATATTTTCAAAACTGCCTCGGCTTACATAAAAAATCATTAAAAAAAAACTACGGCACCTAAAATTATTTTGATTAGAACAAAACAAAGATGAAGGACCATAGAATCAGAATTTATCAAAAAAAAAAAACCGTTTCCAATCCCTTCAGGTCCCTTTTTGCGTAACCACTCACATTTATCAAATGGGGATTATTTAAGGAGTTGATATAAAATCTTAAGGTATATATTAAATTTTAAGATAATAAATTAAAAAAAAAACGGTGTATGAAGTCTTGCCCGTGTTCTATATTTAATTAGATAATGCGTTATAATATACCCCCTCAAAAAAAAAAAGAATTTTTAAAATTAGTTCAAAAATCACCGAAATACTTAATTTTCGAAAATCAGTGTTAAATCAGTGATTTTATTTTAGTAGGAAGTTTAAAAAGTCATGTATTTATATTGTATATAGGTACACGTTTTAGGAATATTACTCACTATATGAACTCCAATGACTAGCAATAAGCTAATAATAAAATAATACAAAAATGTCAACAACAAATAGGCATGAGCGATATAGAGACTCAGCGCCACACTCTTCAGCTCTTCAGGGCTGTGCTCTCCGTCTGGTTTATCCTTATGTTCATCGACAAACATCACTATTTTGTATATAGATAAACTGATACCTGCAAGTAATAGTGCTGAATATACCTAAAATGAAAAAACATCATAGTTACTTTTTTTAAACTCATATATCAAATAATAGAAAACAAGTTGATGACTTTCCTGTTGAAAATAGTAACCCTCGCCTATAGATACCAAAGACGGATAATAGGATAGCTAGTTATTTTGAAAGGTGAAGTAGGTAGTTAGGTATCTACTTCATTCGTTTGTACGGTGGAATCGCATTTCTTACTCTTCAAACAGGAACACTACAATGGGCGTGTTCCTGATGAATGACTACGCAGACTTTTAACAAAATTGACAGATGGCATAACTAAGACTTTTTCCAGAACACTCCTAGATAGTAGGACCAAGGAAGTTACATTCTACCCGGAATGTTCACACGCGCTTCAAAATCGTTCCGAAGACTACCACGGCGATGGAGTTTGTCTCTATCTACTAAATAAAGCGCCAATCGCCATATATAACTTTATAAGTGTGGACGAATTACTACTAAGTACTAGTTTGCAAATTACTACTAAGTAATTCTACTAATTTGAGAAACGTCTTTAAATATTTTATTCTTTAATTAGTAATAATTAAAATAAGCACATTTTTGAACTCACTATGCTAATTACAATACATTTTATGCTAATGTATTTATCGACGTGTATGAATAAAATGGATTGGTATAACGATTACCGAATATATAAAAATCTACCATCAGATAGTTTTATTTACACTGGCAATTGCAAGAAAGGGACAACATCCACTCTTGTCGTTGTCTTGCTCAGAACGCTTTTCCCCTCTGTTAAGTAAGAAACAAATGTCAACTTTATGAGCAACGAAATAAAGTACATTTTTATTTTTCAAATATTGCTTCGTAATAATTCCAGTTATCGTATATAAGTTCCTTGAGTAAGACATAATCCAATGCCGCCATTTTACTTTGTAAGTCATGGCGTCTTTGCATAATTCTGACAGTTTTTCTATGAGTTTTGACATTTAAAGATAGAAAGTTTGTCCGAAGAGAACTGGCTAAATCTTTGACAAGAGAAATCAAAATTATAAAATTGCATGCATTCCAGCGCTGAACATATAAAAATGGCTTTATATTTGTCTAACAAGTTAGAATTTCCATAATAGACTAAGCTTCAAAACATTTGTCAGTGCTCTAATTTCAAATCATTTAAGAAAACCTTTAATAGCTTGTGGCCAATACGTCATTACTAAAATACGCTGTCAATGTAGGTTTGTAAAAATTTGTCAAATAACCCTTTGTTTACAAAATATTAAATTGATTTGAGCATTTATTTGTAAATTTCTATAATTTTAGTGTGTGCCTAGGTATTTTAAATCTAAAATAAAAACTATTTGTAAAATAACATGCCCAATTGTAATATAATTTATCAATTGTATTTATAGCCAGTACACAGCTGCTGTACTAAAGTCCGCCATTACTCGGGACAAAATTACACGGATTTACCTTATTTATTTCATATGATCTAGTAGTAGTTTCGTACATCTAAGGGCTTAACAGGGCAAACTTAGATAAATTTTGTTTACTCTGGCTACTTTTGAAATGGGATCAGAACAACTACGGGTTAAATCTCAGTATTTCTTAAAATTATAACAAAGCAAACAAGCACATTAACAGTTGTCTTAATGTCACGATGTTATTGTTGAAATTAAAAATAAGGGGGTGATATTCAAATATATATAAACTAAATCGTATTTAGCAAACGGTCATACGAAATTACAGCTAGGGCATTATACTGTGTCTAAACGCCTAACACTATGCTGCCCACAGGGATCAGTATTTTCACCATACCTATGGAACTTAAGATTAGACGATTTATTCTCATTAGCCTTGCCGGAAGGATGCTCGCTTATAGGTTATGCAGAGGACGTTGCTTTTACAATACAAGCTAACACACGAGCACAGATAGAGTCGCTGGCTTATACTAGTCTTAATTTTATAATCAACTGGGGCTCGAGAAATCATTTAAGCTTTGCGCCGCATAAATCTTTTTACTTAATACTAATAGGTTCGCTCCTAGGATATTAGGATACTAGTATAAAAATATCATCTCTTAGTATAAAAATAAATAAGAGCACAATAAAGAGAAAAGAATCCGTAATATATTTAGGTCCGTAATATATTACGTTAGGTTGCGGGTTCCAAGACAGATATATATATATATATATATATATATATATATATATATATATATATATATATATATATATATATATATATATATATATATATATATATATATAATGCTGTTCGTTAGTCTCGCTAAAACTCGAGAACGGCTGAACCGATTTGGCTAATTTTGGTTTTGAATTAATTGTTGAAGTCCAGGGAAGGTTTAAAAGGTGAGAAAATACAGAAAAAAATAAGAGTAGTTAAAAAGGCAGAACAACGTTTGCCGGGTCAGCTAGTATTTTTATAGATATAACTAATGTAAAGCACAAAAAGCTCTACAAAATAGTATTTTTTTACATCACAACTGCGATCAAATGTTAAAAATAGGAATAGGAACGATTCCTTTTATTATTTAACCACACAATATTGACACCGAATGTATGTGTATAACGATATTGTAATATTTAAAAACTGTAACTACTGTAAGAACTATTATAGCAAATTGAAATAGGTATAAAAATAATTATAACAGGATAGCTAGTAATTCTAAAGGTAAATTAGCTACCTTTAATTAATATTTAAATAAATATAATTGTTAGGTTATGATTAGGTTTATATTAAGTGTGGGTATATTAAATATATTGAAAATGGCAGGAATGGCAACAATGGCAGGAACAAATTGAAATTGATTCACATACTGCACTTACCATAGAAATATATCCTATAATAAGAGATCCAACTTTTAGCGAGAGACAAAAACAACATTTTTGCAATCTCGGTAGATCAAAACCCATTTTGTGAATTGTACACACACTACACAATTTAAGTGTCAATAAACCGACGTTAAATTAAATAATCGGTCAATTCATTGTAGGAATAAAAATATTTTTATAGAATAAAAGGGTTACACTTGTTAGATGGTGTCATGGAGCGTGCGGTTATCAGCTTATCAGATTAGCAGGAACGCGAAGATAAAAGCTGATTAAGCCAAAAAGCAAACGAAAATAGCTCTTAATTTTAGTTATTTACAACTCAAGAACGGGTAGATATTCAAATCAAGTTTGTATGGTAGCCCAAGCCTAATTTTTAGGGTTGACAAATCTTCTAATATATTACACCATTATACTGCGCAGATTAGCTTGTTTAATATCATGTGTCCAGGCCTCCTTTAAGGAATAGACTATCTACCATTCTGCCAAGCAGTTCGTAAATGCAAACGATAGGCTATATGAGTCACTACTACTATTAGTAAGTCACTGACTACTAGGTGGTAGAGTTCCGCAACTTCTCGTCTGGGTCTGGTACCACCACCTTACCTATTCCTGGCGCAATAGCGGTAATGTTTGTCACTGTCGAGTCCCAGGGTAAGAAAACCAGTAAACTTATGCATGTGGTATTAATACACCGCCACACGGATAGCAACGCACATTAACATCTTTGTGTCTATAGACGATAGTGTTCTTTTTCCACCAGCTCTACTAGTTTCTATTTTATGATGTATAAAAAACTGTTATTGTTAAAAAAAATGTTATTTAATTTATGTATTCTGTTTTATTTTATAATTATGTTAATATCTTGGGGATCTTCAAGAGGAGAGTTAACAGGTACTTTCTAGGGAAGCGCGTTCCATCTTAGGCCGCACCTTAGCTTACCATCAGGCGAGATCGTGGTCAAGCGCTTCCCTATCGACAGTAAATATACATATAGAAAGAAAGCGGTAAAAGCGCTTTTATATACGTTTCCAGTAAACTGTTAAAACAGCGTTACAAGCGCTGTAAATACTTATGCTAAGCACATTTCACCTCGTCTACAATTATAGCTTACTTTACTCCGCTTTATATTGTAGTTTATCCTACGCCAGGGCCATTCTAAAACTTTATTTATAGTGTATAGCTGGCCTTTACAACCTTTACCCCTATATAAGTTGGTCCTCCTTACTCTATGGCTCTGCTATAATAGGCTTGTTTCCACTACTAATGAATGGAATATATTATTGTAGTTTCTAATAATTAATGATGATATCGAGATAACAAAAACTAAAATATTGATTATAAAAAATAAGGATTGATCTTATTTTTAGAATATAATTTCGGCAAAAATAGATAATATTAAGTCACGGGACAGTAAACGCAAATCTGGAAATGTTACGTCACACCGTGGTAGAACATCGCGTCGTATTGATTTTGATATTTTCATAGAATCCATAGAGTATATAATGTATTTATGACCACGGCGTGATGTCATTTAGACGCCATGACAGTACATAGCGTTTTCGCGGTAAATTTAATCACTATGGGTTCCAACTGAGAATAGGATCGCGGTTGTTATCAACTTTATACCAAAAATGTGAAATTTCAAATTAGTAATGTCAGCAAAAAAAATTGTTCAAAAAGTATTGCTGATTCATTGAAGAACAAATAACGTTTTAATAATATTATTGTTATGAATAAAAATTAGTAAATAACATCAGTCTAGCTATCCATACTATCCATACTAATATTATAAATGCGAAAGTAACTCTGTCTGTCTGTCTGTCTGTCTTTCTGTTACGCTTTCACGGCTAAACCGCCGAACCGATTTGGATAAATTTTGGTACAAATGTAGTTTGAGACCCAAGAAAGGACATAGGATAGTTCTTATCCCGGAAATCCTACGGGAACGGGAACTATGCGGGTTTCTATTTTAGAAATTTTTCCACGCAAACGAAGTCGCGGGCACAGCTAGTTCATCTATATATATATATATATATATATATATATATATATATATAAAAAATCGTGTTAGTTACACCACTTATAAGTCAAAAACAATGGGGCCAATTTTGTTGCGATTTTTGTATGTTTGGGTTGCCTTTGTCCAGGATAGGCTAAAAAGTATTAAAATATAAAATTCATCAATAAAAAAACAGTAAAATATATCAGTCTAGCCGTTCGTCTGGTGGTCTGGTAAAATGGTTTCTCACGTTTACTACTAGGTGGCGCTGTACAAATCACATACAAATTCCTAGTAAACTCCAAACGCGCTCACGATCGAATGCGAAAAGAAAAATTCACACTAAGCACTCTGATGGGAATCTGAATAAATAATATACCACTAAGAATGAAAATATATTTTTTTAAATAATTTCTTTGTTAGAATGTTTTTGCACACCTTATTCATCACTTATGAAGTTTTTGCAAAATGCGGAGCAATATGTCATCTTGACAGTCCTATTCTCAGTTGGAACGTATAGTATAATTGTTATTATTTTATTTATAACTAGCTGACCCGGTAAACGTTGTTTTGCCTTTTTAACTACTCTTATTTTTTTAATACATTTTCTCACCCTTTAAACCTGGACTTCAACAATTAATTCAAAACCAAAAATAGCCAATCGGTTCAGCCGTTCTCGAGTTTCAGCGAGACTAACGAACAGCAATTGATTTTTATATAGATATATAGATTATATTATTTTTATTACAAATGTACGATATTAAAATTAAATAGTTTTTTTTTGGTTAATATAAGGTATATTATTAGGTAAAGTATTAAGCAGTTTCCCAAATTTTGCCAACTAGCCTATTGCTCTGCTCATAAATGAAATTGCTTTGAAGGATACATAATTTCAAAATATCGGAAATAGTCCGATTTCGTTCCTAGTTCCTTAAATTTATATTTTCTCGGACACGAAACGGAAGCAGTGCGTAAATGCTCTTATACTCACAAGGAACTCCAAAACACTAATCTCAATTAAGGGGTGAGCATCGTGGGCACCCGCTTTTCTCACGACATCTTAACTTGACGTAGTAACTGTAGACCACGACGAATGAATATGTTTCTAAAACTGTAAACAATACCATACAGTGAGATAGGAACAATTTGTTGTGTAAAATTTACAATGTTTTGCGGAAAACGAGCGGATGACTCTTCTGAGTGCTAAGTGTGAGTTTTTCTTTTTGCATTCGATCGTGAGCGCGTTTGGAATTTACTAGGAATTTGTATGTGATTTGTACATCGCCACCTAGTGGTAAACGTGAGAAACCAGTTTACCACTAGGTGGCGCTGTACAAATCACATACAAATTCCTAGTAAACTCGAAACGCGCTCACGATCGAATGCGAAAAGAAAAACTCACACTTAGCACTCTGATGGAAAGATATTGATATTTTTACAAACACTAGACATGTTAAGAGTGCGGTGTAATGCCATAAGCAAAGATGAGTGGCTCTCACTCTACAAATTGGAACACTACACCTATGCTATTTCGGCAGAAATAAATAAGGCGTTTTAGTAATAAACCCCGGTAAAATAATAGAAAACTCTACTGTCTAGTTTTTTCGAAACGAATTTGGGCAGTTGGTTCAAATTACCGTTACTGCGAAACCGGGCGTTTTGGGCGAGCAAAATGCTCAGCCAGAGTTTAAGTTAAGTGGGCTAAGAGCCCGTCCTAAGGGTGTCTCCTGTGAGACCGAACCTCAGCTTAGGGCAGTATCTTGACGATTGGTGGGAGAGTAAGTGATCAGGATTTCGGCTCGTTTATTGCTCTTGACCGAAGTCTCGAGTATTGGCGGATCGAAATAGTGGGCCAAGTCGCCGCCGGCGGTGACTATAGCGTGTGCGTGTGAATTGTAAAGCGGAGGTTGTGATGGGATTATCGGGATTGGAAAGGTCATGACGTGGCCTTCTGAGTTTGTCATCGGTGACTGGGTGCCGCGCGCGTAATCTGCCGCGGTTCTGACCAGAGGGTTTGGGTGTGTCTACGATCTAGTAGTCAAGATGGTATGGATACATTTAGTCAAGTATTCGTTTTTATGAACTGCCTAGTAGACTAAGAGATATTCAATAGTGAATTGTGGTGAACCGCAGAGTCTATTGTCTCTTGTTTATGTCTATTCAGTAAGAGCAATGAATACATTTGGATGGACGTGGATGCTTCAGATGGATTGTGCCCTACTCACCACTGCTTTCAAAAATGTTCGATGCACACATCAATGTCGAGTATTGTTACTCAGTAAAGTCGATCAAGTATATTTGCAATTACGTCAACAAAGGCAGTGACATGACAGTATTCCAGATGGGACGTTATATATTATTCCAGAGTGGTCTGAAATATATTTATAAGTTTGTATAAAGATATTATATTTTACGATAAGCAACGTTTGTTATCGTAAGTGTAAATAAATAAATATAAATATTTACGGGACAAATCACACTTCCTGATCTAGCCCCAAAGTAAGTAAATTAGTTGCTTGTGTTATGGGTGCTAGTCAACGATACTAATACATAGAAATACATATATACAGCAGCGGTAGGGTTCAGCTACTATAATTTGCATCTGTATTTGTCATGTAATGAATATTTAGAAGTTGTATTTTGTCCTAGTCGTCCTTTTAATTTTTTTATACTAGCTGCAGCGTGCAGCCCGCTGCATTATAAAAGTTTTTGGCGAATCCCGCGGGATCACCTAGTTTTTCCGAGATAAAATGTAGCCTATGTGCTATTCCAGGTCATCATCTATCTGCGTGCCAAATTTCATTCAAATCCGTTCAGTAGTTTTTGCGTGATTGAGCAACAAACATCCATCCAAACATCCATCCAAACATCCATCCACACATCCAAACTTTCGCATTTATAATATTAATATAGATAATTTGGTTGTCTGGAAGAAATCGCTTGTTAGCGATAAGACCGCCTTTTGTATCAATTTGTTAACTTTAAATTGTATTACTAATTTAATCTTTCTTTTGTACAATAAAGAATATTATTATTATTATAATCATAAAAATATACTTACTGACGAACAATAACAGGATTAAGTACCACCCGATGAGTAATTTGTGAATCAAGCAGAGGATGAGCAAACATATAATTTCTTTCGACCATATCGTGAAGCGAGCTACCAAGTAGTGTTCCAATAAACGGCAATCGTTCTAGAATCAGAATTTATCTGAAAATACTGAGAATATACTTACTATTTTTTGAAAAAATCAGATGTCTTTCCTGATGTATAGGGAATCCATCGCCTATAGAGACCAAAGATGGTAATCGTGCGTTGCTCTCCAAGAGGCGGGATGGTAATGCCTCATGCATAGATAAGTTTACGGCTACCTTACCATTCAAACACAAAGCATGAGGAACAAATTGTTATATTGTTTTGGTTCTCGTAACTTACTTTGAATAAGTTGTCGTAACTTACTTTGAATAACTTAATTTGAATAACTTACTTTGAATAAATAAAAGGCAGGTTATTAAAGAAAAGCATGTCAATACCACTACCTGGCAATTTGACAGATCATTATTAAAGGCTGTTATAATGTCACTGCCATCGTGATTACTGCGTGGTAGAACTCTGTCTTGTCCGGGCTTATAATCATCCGCTTACCCATTTTTACCACATTTTTTTTTATTTTTTTATAGCATAAGATAGCAAACAAGCAGATGGGTCTCCGGTAGGAAAGAGCCAACCATTGCCTATAGACACCAAAGATGTTAATGTTGCGTTGCTATTTTATAACGAGGTCCAATGCCACATGCATAAGTTTACCGGCTACCTTACCCTTCAAACCGGAACACGTCAGCGATAAGAATTGACACTATTGCGGCAGGAATAGGTAAGGCGGTGGTACCAGACTCGGGCGAGACAATGCAGAACTCTGCCATCTAGTAGCCACAATGGTAGTGACTTGCATAGCCAATCAGTCGCTTTTTACGACCTGTATGGCAGAACTGCGGTTGGCCTATTCTTCAAAGGAGCCTGGACCAAGAATGGGGAGTACAATAGTGTTAAAGCATGTTACTATTAAGTTCCAATTTGAAGAGTAAGATAGTTGATAAAATTTTGCATGATGCATTCCCTGTACGTGAATTGGACCAAAGCACCATTAAAGTCTTTGGCGTCTGTTGGCTCTACAACAAGAGGGCCATGTGCTTTTTTAGGTATCCTATGAAATTAAAACAAGGCGGTAGTACCAATATCAAACGAGACGTTACTGAATTCTACCACCTAAGCAGTAGACATGATGGTAGAGGCTCGTTAAGTCTATTTTCTATGTTGTGAATTATGATGGTTGATCTATTTTTCAAAAGGGATATGAATAAACCTGGGAAAGAAGATGCCTTTAGTTTCAACCCCATGATCTCTCCTCTCCTCCTTTCTCAGAGTTGAGAATCTAAACTTCTCGTCACTAACGCAATAGATTGTTTCCGTGTGCTCTTTGACTTGAGGAAGAACAAACAGCCACTTCGAGTAGCTTTTTCAGATAATCAGAGTGCTAAGTGTGAGTTTTTCTTTTCGAATTCGATCGTGAGCGCGTTTCGAGTTTACTAGGAAATTGTATGTGATTTGTACAGCGCCACCTAGTGGTAAACTGGTTTCTCACGTTTACCACTAGGTTAATATTTATTCATTAGCCCAGTTTCACTAATAGCTCGCTTACTGCGATAGAAATAGACAAAAGCCCGTTTTTGGTGTTAACAGCGCCTTAAGGAAAACATTTGACAAGTATTGATGTTATTGCAGCATGAATATGTAAGGCGCAGGTACTAAAGTCACGACCTTGCAAAACTAAACCAAAAGCAAACCAGGCGGTTCGCCTGGCCACGGGAAATTCGCGCACAAGAATTTTCGCGCGGTGCGAACGGCGAAGCGTCTAGACTCGACTCTAGAGACTGGCATGCTTAGTACATTCCAATACATTTGTTTCAGTCGTTAGATGCTTTGCAGTGCACACCACGCAAAAATTCGCGGGTGCGAATTTCCCATGGCCAGGCGGTAACACCTAACAGTCACGACTATTACGGGTTCGGTTAATCGATCGCCTTGCACGAGATTTATGGCAAACGGACAATAGTCTATTTTTCAAAATGAGCTCCCAACAATACGGGGTGGCGGAAGTTGTTTAAAAAAAGCATTTGACAAGCATTAATTATGTTATTATGACATGAATACATAAGGCGCAAGTGCTAAAGTCAGGACCTTGCAAAACTTTACCACTTAGCAGTCACGATGAATTTTTAATGTTTATTTATGATCAACTATCTTGTCCTTCAACGTGTACAATTTTTGACCGATCAACCTGTAATTTATGAGTATCGATAAAGTAATATAGACTATACCTTTATGATTCCAAACATCAAGTAAAAACTATATATAATTAACACGGTTTCTGCCAGTAGCATGCTGATATATAGAAGATAGGTAGGGAGTATGTAGTTAGGCACTTGTCTTGCAGGCACGAACCACGTCCCGATGGGGTGCGCATGGCCAATAAGAATTTCAAAAGTAACCACCGTAAAAAATATCATACAAAAAAAAGATCGAATCTGTAAAAACAAGAAAAAGTTACTTGAAATTAAACTTCACCTTACCGCGTTCAAACACCAACACATGTTGTTGGTGGTATGGTGATGTGGTGGTATGGTGGTGGTAAGTTGGTGGTAAAGTGGTGGTACCACAGCTGGGCGGGACGTCGCAAAAATGTATCGCTTCGTTTGTGGGCATGACAGTAGTAACACATTTAAAATCTCTTGCTTGTCATGAAATGCTTGGTAGAAAAGGTAGAAAATATCTATTCAAAAGAGGTCCTACTCCGGGTAACTCCTAGGATCCTCTAAATACTAGAAAAATCTCAATAATTCTCAGGAGGTTGTGGCCATTTTTTAATTATTTCTGCAGGCAAACAAGCAAGTGAGCCACCTGATGGAAGGCATCCACCACTGGCCACGTACATTTGCATCACAAAAACTAAAATGTCAGTTGCCAATGCGATGCCGGCATTTGAGAATTTTGTTGAGCTTCTTATTAAATCTCAATATCAAAAAAAACTACTTGGCAAATATATTTTACAAATTCAGGCGTTATTTTGCGCAAATCCATTACTCAAAGAAGTTAACTTGACTCCTTATTAAAAAAAAACATGTAAAGTAAGCTGTTTCAGAGATTCACTATGCATATAAAGGTGTGCAAAGAAATCGAACAGTCATAGATGACCAATCAGAGTCTTAGATGTGGGTGTTAATTTTGGTTTAGGTACAGAAGTAACCATAATAAGAAGTTACGATTCCATTGTTCTTATACTCAGAAAAACTCTAAAAAAGTAATCGTAATTATTCCTCCGATACTGCGACAGAAGAAAAGTCTATTTTTTTAAATATAAAATTGGTAAAATGCGTGTCGGGCCACGCCCAATGTAGGGTTCCGAAGTTACTCATCACGTTCATAGTATGAAACAAAAAGGGCGTTTTTGTTTCATACTATGAACATTTAACCTATTAAACGTCAATGACGGATACGTATATCCACACCACAGATTCACTGCCTGTAAAAAACTTCTACAAGTACAATAAGTTGGTCGACTATTACTCAAAAACATTTAAAGTCTTCAGATCCATGTTAGTTTTATTTAATTTCATTTCATTTATTACTACCAAGATTTTTTTCTCACCCCCAAAGTCAACCATCGCCTATAGACACCAAAGATGTTAGTGGTGCGTTGCTATCTTGTGGCGAGGTCTAATGCCACATGCATAAGTTTACCGGCTACCTTACCCTCCAAACCGGAACACGACAGCGACAAGCACTGACGCTATTACGGCAGGAGTAGGTAAGGCGGTGGTACCAGACCCGGGCGAGACAATGCAGAACTCTACCACCTAGTAGCCACGATGGTAGTGACTAGATAGCCAATTGGTCGCCTTTTACGACCTGTCTGGCAGAACGGCAGTTGGCCTATTCTTCAAAGGAGGCCGGGACCAACACGGCGATCATACTCGTCGGCGTTATTTTCAGGGAAAGGATTATATAAAAGTTAACGTTAGAAATCTCACGTGGAAGCTTTTAAAATCTCACCCCTACGAAATTGGTGCGGCCAGCTAGTAAATTATAAAAAAAACCGACTGGTAAATAACTAAAAATCAAAAAATCCTGGTCCTAGAATTTTGTTAATTATGTTATAGAATCAGCTGATATAGGAGCAGTGGACTACCTGATGTCAAGAGGCCACTGCCCAGTGACATTTGCTACTTAAGGAGTATATATCAATAGGATGCTGGCTTCTGAACGGACTATTTATCCGCCTTTTATCTTGTTTCTTGATAAAATATATTCAGATTGTGTCTGTAAGGACTCAAAATGGCCTGGTAAGAGCTTCAATTTCACTTACTTATTATGCCCAATTTTTACAATAAATGCCATATTATTGAGAAATTGGGCATAATAAATAAGAAAAGAGCTTCAGTTTCACTTCCTTATTATGTCCAATTTTAAGAGGCTAGTCCCCGACCGTGGGAATTTAAAATTGAACACACACATCCATATATTTCACTAATCATATTGTTTTCTTCTGCGACATACGTAATGACACAAAAACCGCAATGTTTCTATTTTTCATTGATTTGGCAAAAGTCAAGGTGGAGCCATAGTGAACGCGTTCTACGTGTAGTAATACATTATGTTATTCACAACTGATTGATAATGTATAATTTTGATTAAACTGCTATTAAGTACTAATACTTAATTACTTAAATATTTAATACTTCAGAATATAATACAGAGCCATGGTACGTAAATTAAATGTATATTAAAATCGACCAAAATTATTAATTTTTTTAATGTATCACGAAATTAATCAAATCGGAACCAATCTCCTCAAGGGACCATACCAATTTACGTATCTATATACGTACATATATTCAGTAACATAAAAGTACACAGTCTTACAACATGACTTATTTGTGGTTAAATTTAAGTTTTTGTTTAATGTGAGTGAAGCCATTGGTGACCCCTCTGTTATTCAAATAGTTAACAACCCTGACTACGCAATCATTGGGGCTCGGGTTTGATTACCCACAGGGTCAGGCATTCATATATTGAGCATAGGGTTTGTATTTCTAGGTTTGGGTGTTTATTAAACATATTTGAGTGTTTTTATGTGTATTTCTATGTATTCATATCATTAAGTAACACATAATTAGCAAATAAATTGCTTACTTTGGGGTTAAGTCAATTTGTGTTATTTATATACCGATGTTATTTTTATTATTCTGATATAAAGTTTGTTTGTAATTAAATAATCCATCCAAGCGGCACCTATGCTTATAAGTATTTTATAATTAAAATAATATAAAATTTACTTCGGAATGTTGCCCGATTCTTATGTTTACTAGGACTCACCAGTTAGTCATTCAGTAAAACGGGTGGTGTCTCTCATCGCCCCATTTGCCAACTTTAATAGGTCTATTATTAAAAATTTGACTTAATGAAACAAGGGAGCCCATGCTCTGAGTTGAATAGTGTAACTAGTAGATTAATGCGGAACTCATGCTTTCTTTATTTACCCCATTTCAAATTATTAACAATATTTTCAACAATATTCTTCAAAAAATGCTGTGGGTTTGGAAATTTATTAAATCTCGATTAACATTGCAGTTTTTCTAAGTATTGGTGGATAAATTTTGAAGCATCATTATTATTCAATATTATGCTACTATTACGCTTGCCCGAATATGTAGAGGAAAATTGAATGAAGTCATATAAGTGTAGTGACTGCATATTTTTGGTTCACTTTTTTAAGCAATTAAAATTTCTCTTTTACATACAAGGGTATGTGAAGAAAATAAAAAAAAATGCTTTGCTAATATAATACAGTGACATAGAAGAAAATTTAAAAAGTATTTTTAACTTCCCACTACGTATATAGATAGAAATTACTCATTTTTCAAAAATCGAGTTTTCACCAGATATTCACGGTTTAAGATGACGTCAGTATGTCTATGTATGTATGTGCGTGCAAACATCGCACTACTTTTTAACGACTTTACCTATCGAAACGAGGTTGATGGCATTCAATTGGACTCCACTCAACTTAGACTTTTTGAAGATTTGAATGAATTTGGTTTAGGAAATTTTGAGAAATTTGGATCAAATCTCAAAAATTTTTTTTGACGAAATAGCATTTTTTTTAAATAAGTTCTAGGTTAATGTACCGACTGCATACAAAATCTAGTTGGCTCTTTTCCTCAAAAAACTGCCACCCTTCCATAAATTGAACTAATAATTTTTGGACCTTTTACAATAATTTAGTACGTAAAAAACTACGTCATTTACCATTTCAAATATCGAATCAAGTTTCCAAAAGTTACAGCTTTAAAAATATTGAAATTTTATTGTTTACAAGAATATCATTTCATATTTGTAAAATAAATTTCAGACTAATACACCCATTGATTTCTATACCTTAACAGCTCTTTTAATTAAAAACTTTGTCTAAAACTGTAACTTAGATAAAATCGACTAATTCTTTCGGGATGAATCCCGAATTTTGCTATTGATGAATCAATAGCAAAATTTTTTAACAATTTTTTTTATATTTCTTTGTCGTCTTTCAGTCAATTAATTTTGTAGTTAGTAAAACATTTAAGGCTCTAAATTGCATTAAATGGCTTTCAAAAGATTAAAATCGACCATCATTTTGAAAATAACCAGCTTTAAAAAAATTGAAATACTGTCAATTATATAAACTGTTTTTTTTTTAACTCTTCGAGCTTAAAACCTCAATTTAGCAGAAAGTTTCAGGGATGGCCTGCAGAGTTAACCAATTTACAAATTTTTATGAATAGAGGAATTTAAATATTACACATGACTCTAAAATACTATAAACATTTTGCACGCCTCATAACTCAAAGCGTTTGAAGTATTGTTACACTTCCGATTCGTCAAAATCAACCACTTTAGTAAATTAGTAAATAAAAATGCCTCTATGATTACCAATTTTCATTTCTACTGTTATGTGCTTCGGAATCGTAATTGTAAGAAAATGCCACCTATATTACACCGTGTATTTACAGCACTAAAGTACAATACACTACGATGAAATACGTAAATACACTGATAAGCTAACGTAAATACACTATACACACTGGTTTCACTCGCTGTAATAACACCAAACTTAACCGCCTACGCTGTATCACTAAAACACTTCTTCTATTCACTGTATTACACACTGGTCATTTCGCTTCACACTGGTCGCAAGATTATTCGCAACAATACTGTGTCATGAATCGACCTAAATTAAGAAAACACTAATTAATTTATTTATATTAATTAAAAATTATTTTATGTAGTTATTTCCACAGAACATATTTCGAAACAAAAAAGTTTGAAAAAATATTTACATAGGCGTGTTTATTTATTGTATAGGGATCACGATAACTACCAAAAATACGGACGGTCTCGAGACCGGGTTTTTCATTATTTCTAGAATTTCATACTCTTTCACTTGTTTCGTATTTTATGTCAATTCAATAGCCTGTTTTTTTTATAAAACAATAAATATTCACATTTTTTTCCTCTATTTCTTATTCGTAAGATAGCAACAAGCTGACGGCTGTCCTGATGGAAAAAGAAACCATCGCCTAAAGACACCAAAGATGTTAATGGTGCTATCCGTTGTTATTCGTGTTGCAAAATGACAATGCCACACGCATAGGTCTACTAACTACCTTACCCTCCAAACCGGAACACGGCAATGACAAATATTGACGCTATTGCGGCAGGAATGGGTAAGGCGATGATACCAAACACATGCGAGACGTTGTGGAACTCTACCAAGTACTACTGAAAGGTTTGTTGCAAAGTGTACTTTATTTTGTTAATTAAAATAAAAAAGCTTTAAGTAATTGTTGCTTACTACTGGCTTAATATTATAAATAATTGTTGTGAATTTTTTTTTCATAATAATTAAAAATATTTTCATAATAATACTATATGAGAGTTTAAGTAAGCATAAGCGATTTATTACACTCACAACCCACCCTGATGGAATATTTACGTCAGAAAATAATTTCAAACTGACGTGCTTACGCCTTTGATTCTGGGGGGATACTGAAATTTTTGATGGACGTTTTTAAAAAATCATGTTGACATTTTACCGATTAAATTCAATATATAAATTTGTATGGAAGATGGTGGACAAAAATATTAAGCATATTTGTATTCAAATTACTTTTTTATAGGGTCGTTTAATAAAAAACTAAGACGGTGAAAGTGTAATATAGTTCTTTATTAAAAAATAATTCTAAAATTTTTTAAAATCGTTGGCCAATAAATACTGTAATTTTTACAAACGGAAAAGGTCGATTTTAAGGTTTTGGGTGAAGTTTACGATTTTTTTTCTACAAAACTAAGAATTATTTTGAAAATATCTCTCGGTGAAACTGTTAACAGTTTCATTAAGATTACCACCGAATTTTTCTAGAAAGCAATTCTATTTATTCATTAAGGAATTTTGAAAACCGCAACATTCGTTTTAGCAGTTTTTAGGGAATGGGGCCTTAAAATAAACGCCATATTAATAAAACAACGATTTTTACAACGTTAATCAATACATAAACTCTCGACTCATCAATCAATCATTTATTACGGAATATGTAACACTAAAATTTATAGTTTACTAGCGACCTGCCCGCGGTGTCACTCGCGTAGCTTTTGTTCCCGTGGGAATATTGGAAAGGTTTATGTACTAAAAGATTAAACTAACTATAAAGGCACTACAAATGCCTGTACTTATTAACCGATTTATCATTGCCAGCCAGTCGATTGCTAATATAATTATTTCAACCAACATCTAGACATATAAGTGCTAAACTAACCAAAGTCCAAATAAAGATTATAATACAGCCACAACAAAGAGAGAAATGAAATAGAAAACGGTCCAAAATCGGAATGAACACTTGTATATTGCACATTCCAAGAAATTATTTATTTACTTGACCATATTGTGAATTTCAACATACCAATACAATTTTACTAGTTTCCAATAGAAAACTACGAGTACTGTATAATGTTAGTTTCACAAAATTGACTTGTTGACTTAAATGCCATTATAGATAATATGTGGTTATAGAGAATAGAGACTACGTCAAAGCATAATACACATACCTAATATAGTGCCACCACCTAATCTATACATATAATAAAATCGTAGGAAAGTCAAAACTGTATATTGAATATTTTTTTTAAAACAATACTTGAGGCGTGATCTTCAATCGATACCGAAGCCAAAAATATACTTTTTAGAATTTTTGTCTGTTTGTCTTCTTTTCTTTTGTATGTATGTCCGGGGTAAACTCAAAAAGTACTGCATGGATTTACTTCAAATTTTGCATGAATATTACTAACAGGTCGGGTTTTAAAAAATATGGTGACGTACACTCACTAAACACAAAGAACAAAAACAATCTAGTTGTGCATGCATCTCGTCTCCACAGAATAAGTAACTCTCTTCTTCAATGTATACGCTTTACAATAAACTTCCCGAAACTATAAGAGTACCAGTCAATAAATTTAAAAAATGTGTTAAAATAAAACTGTGTAGAAAAGGATATTATAAAATCTCAGATTATTTAGGAGACAAAAAGCCTGTGATTAATTGCTCCTCTTACCGATATCATATATATTTTTGTAATTTTGTGATATTGTAAAAATTTGCCAACGCGAACGTCTTTATGTACTGTATGCAATAACTTTCCTCTATGCATTACGGTGTGATGGAATGTAAAATAAACAGTCGCTTTGAGAAGTATCAGATAATCTGATAAATATATTTTTAATATTGTAAGGTTAATCAGGACCCCTTTTTTGAAGAATAGTCATCTGCCATACTGCTAGGCATCTTATAAAACTCTGAGAAGGCTATGTGTCACAGAAATCGTGACTACTAAATAGGTTTCAGTACGTAGTTAGTAAATAAATAATTCTGCAACGTATCGATTGGGTTTAGGTACCACTATTCCTGTCGCAATAAGGGACCGCCTCTTTTGAAGAATAGTCATTTGCCATGCTGCTAGGTATCTTGTAAAAGGCTAGAGAAGACTAATATGTGTCACAAAAATCGTGACTACTAAATAGGTTGCAGTAAGTAGTTACTAAATAAATAGTTCGGCTAAATAAAATATAAATAGAATAAAAAACTAAATCATAATTGGGTGTAGGTACCGCTATACCTACTATTCCTGTCGCAATAAGGGGCCCGCCTTTTTTAAAGAATAGTCATCTGCTATACTGCTAGGCATCTCGTAAAAGGCTAGAAAAGGCTAATATGTGTCACAAAATCGTGACTACTGAATAGGGTGCAGTAAGTAATTAGTAGATAAATAGTTCTGCAACGTATCGATTGGGTTTAGGTGCCGCTATGCTATTCCTGTCGCAATAGCGTTAGTGCTTGACGCTGTAGTTTTCAGGTTTGGATAGTAAAGTAGTCAGCAAGCTTATGTTTATGGTATTCCAACTCCTCCCACGAATAGCCATGCATTATAAACATCTTGTACGCCGCCTCTGTGGTCTAGTGGTCGCACCGTCCGCGTCGTGTCGCACCTACTCCTTACCTTTCAAACCATGAAACTGTATTTTATCTGGAGGTAAGACTTCTAATACCTACTTGAAACCAAATTTTAAATACTGCTGTCATCTTCTGAGGTCTTACCTTCTTTTTCTAACACAGCTGTATAAAAAGAGATGACGAGACCTCATAGACAGAGATATAATGTAAATATTTGTTTCAACTGATTAATAAGAGTGCTAGCTCCACCTTTACTAATATTTCATGCTTCAAACCGAAAGATGACAGTAACTAGCACTACGCACAATTGTAGCAGGAAAAGGTACAACTAGTGCGAATTAACATGACATTAGGCATGGCACATTCACACATCATTGGTCAAATCACTCGTTATAAAATAATTCATGTGTCACACTAGTTATATGCATCAAAACTATCCGTTACCATTTAATTTCACGCGGGCGAAACTACTACTTATGCTTATAATTCGCAGAAATCCATCATGCGAGAGACAAAGCAACATTTGAGCAGCATCGAGCCACCAGCTAGAAGAGAGAATATATTTAATATGTTATTTTACTTAACTAATTGCTTATAAATAAAATAGTACCTAATCACTGCGCGGCGATATAACATACGAAATAAAACGCACCCACTGTGACAATAATCGTCACTAGTAAAATATAACGGTCGTGATTTATCACCCGTGACGACAAAAAACAAATAACTTCAAGACGTGATAGTGAAATAAAAATATAATTCCCATCGCTACACGACATCTAGTTAGGTACTCGACACTCCCCTCTCTATCGTACGCGGCGGCCGCCGTCGTCGCCGCATCGCCTTGCTAGTTGCGAGGTAAGCAGCGATAGCATCTCTTTTACGGTTGTCTGTGTATTTGCGCTTTAAAATTGAAAATAAACGTTTTTGCACGTGTCATTTGAGCCAAGTGTCATGTTAACTCGCGCAAGTTATAAGGCGGGAATACAAAACCCAGGTGCGACATTACGGAACTCTACCACCTAGTAGTTACGATTTTTACCGCGTTTTGATCCGGGTCCGCTTTAAAGCATAGACCATCAACCATTCTGCCTGACAGTTCGTAAAGGGGGCCGACTGGCTATATATGTCACTACCATCATGACTACTAGGTGGTAGAGTTCCGGAACTTCTCACCTGGACTTTGGTACTACCGCCTTATCTATTCCCACTGTAATAGCGTCAATGTTTGCAACTGTCGCGTTGCAGTTTGGAGGGTAACGTAGCCAGTAAACTTATGCATGTGGAATTGCCATCTTGCCATACGGATAGCAACGCACCACTAACATCTGGTGTCTAAGGGCGATGGTTGTCTCTTTCCATCAAAGAGCCATTTGTTTTTCGCGATCTCATAATATAAAAAAAAACGATGGTAGTGACTAACAAGCACTGTAGCTAATCGTTCGCCGTTTACGAAAGATGATAAGGTCTTTTCTTTTTACACCATTAGATAGCAAACTTTAGACACTTTTACTATTCCACTTGTACATAAATTTCACTTTTACACAATTTTTTATTATATTACTCGATTGGTTTCACTTTTTAAAGCATCTTCAGTATGTAATATACTTAGCTGATTAATAATCAGTCAATCAGTAAGTGGAATAGTAAAAGTGTCTAATAACAATGGAATTTCACCAAGTGTCGACGGTGGAAAGTATAGAATATAGATAGCAAACAGATGACTCTCCTAATGGAAATAGAAACCATCGCCTATACCTAGACACCAATGAATTTAATGATGCGTTGCTATCCGTGTGACTGGATGACAACGCAAAATAGATAAGTCTACTTACCTTACCCTCCAAACCGGATCATTTTCTCCCCGTGTTTGTCCGGACACCAACATGGGGAAAAATGTTCTTTTGTCTCTTTCCATCAAAAGAACTAGCTGCTTCTTTCTTATCCTATGATATGAAAAAATAATCACTTGATCATATTTTAGCTTTGAGTATTAATCAAAGTAGTTTTTTTTATATCACAAGATAGCAAACAAGCAGATGGGTCTCTTGATGGAAAAAGTCAACCATCGCCTATAGACACCAAAGACGTTAATGGTGCGTTGCTATCTTGCGGCCAGGTCTAATGCTACATGCATAAGTTTACCGGCTACCTTACCCTCCAAACTGGAACACGACAGTGACTAGCACTGAAGCTTTGCGGCAGGAATAGGTAAGGCGGTGGTACCAGACCCGGTCGAGCCGATGCAGAACTCTACCACCTAGTATTTTAGTAATTAAAACAAGAATATTGTTATCAATTAGATAAATTTATATATATTTCATTCATAGGTATCAATCACGATTACATACCTACTATGATAAATATTAGATTAAATGTGTAATTTTGAATGCGTGGAATTTGTTTGAAAATTTTATTATTTTGTATTATATAAAGAAGCAGATAATAGTTAGTAGACGGCGTCGCTAGTGAGGCTTTTAGGGTTGTTTTTTCAGAATAAAATTCTACTGAGAAAAATGGGAATTTAGAAGAGTAGGAGAATTTTGTGCAGCAGGAGAAAGGCTATTTAAATAAAAAATATGCATGTATATTTTGCTTGGCTTATTCTTCTTTGAAGAAGCCAAGCAGGCAATTCTGCCAGGCAGGTCATAAAAGGCGACCGATTGGCTATGCGAGTCACTACCCTCGAGAGGTAGAGTTCTGCATTGTTTCGCCTGGGTTTGTTACCACCGCCATACCTATTCCTGCCGCAATAGCGTCAGTGCTTGTCAATGTTACTGTCGTGTTCTGATTTGGACCGCAAGGTAGCCGCTAAACTTATGCCTGTGGCATTAGACCTCACCACAAGATAGCAACGCACCATTAACAACTTTTGTGTCTATAGGTGATGATTCACTTTTTCCATCAGGAGACCCATCTGCTTGTTTGCTATCTTATGATATAAATAAATATGTGTTTAAATATTTATTTATAAGACAGTTAATAATATGTTACTGAACATATAATGAGAAAATCTGTAATACAGTTGACCCTTCAAGCTATCTCTGAAATTTTCTGCTTAATTGAGGTTTTATAAGCTCAATCGAGGAATAAATATACTTAAGCATAGATATTGAACTCAAAGAGCTTGAAATCTAAAGTGTGTTAATAATTTTTGAAAAGCCAACGCAATTCTTTAAGCCTTAAAATGTTTTCTTATATACAAAATTGATTGGTTGTAAAATGTCGAATAAAATTTCGAAAAAGCATTTTTTAAAATTTTTAATATTTACAATATTTGACACAGTTTTTAAGGAAAAGAGTTAATCGGATTTTGAAATCAATCGATATATTAATTTAAGAGATATTTTAAGATTCTCAAGTGAGTTTATGGAAAACAACATAAGTTTAATATCTGTAAAAGCTGTAACTTTTGACCATTTTGTTCGATTTTGATTTATTATCCGGCATTCGAGAGATTTAAAGTTTAAGTACTTTCAAAGTTTAAAGTTTAAATATTGTGAACGGTCCAAAATAGATTGCTTGAAAAATCTTGAAGTGATGTATAAAAAAACTTAAAAAAAAGTTCATCAAATCCAATAAACCAATATTGATGCGATTTGCAGCATTAGACGCAGTTTTCAAGAAAAACAGCTGATTATATTAAGTAATCAATTTTTTAATTAGTCTGGATGTTACTATAAAAAATTGTTACATATAATAGCAATCGCATGTCGACACCAAAGATGTTAATGGTGTGTTGCTATCCTTTTGTCAAATTCTTAATGCTCCACATTAAGTCACAGTTTGTTAAACTAATCCTAAAATTTGACTAATATTTGTACTTTAACATTAAAGGAAATACGATCATTTACAAGCATTCATATAAATTACTATAATATCCTAAAATACTTTAATAAAATATTTTAATAAAATCTTGTAAAGCACGTATTTACAATAATTACTTTATCTTGACTAATCTAAATACTTCATAAATATAGAACGCCTAACTTAAAAAGAACTGAAATTTATCGAACCGTTTACGATACGTTATACAACTGACAGCAATCTTATCTAACTAAACTAGATAATATATGAATACAACTTTTAGCACAAACTTTACGATCACTGTACATAATATTTTGTCCTTAATGGTCATTTATTCCATATATTTAAGAAAGTTTTTTGTTAAAATTGACAAAGGGGATATTTTAATCGACATCCATGAATTATGTTGTAAGTAAATTATGAATATTATGTGTAAGTGTAATAGTTTTGGAAAACATAAATCAAATTCAGGTTAGAATTGTTTGTTTTTCTAGAATAATATTTGTTTTTCGAAAAGCAGGATGTTTACTGTATTATCCCGCAGCAGTATCATTGTAAGATTGTTTTAATTTATTTTTTAATCAAAATGAACGTATTATTTAAACAATGCTGCTTAAAACCTAGCATGTGCATTATTTTCAAGCAACAAGAGTAGAAACGAAAAATTAATTATGTTTGTAGCAAATGGCCGCGCTTTTCTTTTTCACACACTTGCCTTATTATAAAAATGCTTGCTTATTAAACGTGTAGTGTATTCGAGTGTGTATGTGTTTGTACGTGTGTGTGTGCGAGAAATAGAGAGTGCGTGTGTATAAAGGTGTGTAAGTGTGTATTTTTTTATGTACAAGAGTATTAATTATTTCAGACATTAGTAGTACTAGATTTTTAATATCATAGTTTTGAGACTAGCCATTGTTGTAAAATCTTTTTACAATTACTATTTTGTTTTAATTAATAATTAGGTACCAACGTTTTATTTTTTAAATTTTGCCGATTTCAACAGGTAATTCTGCTAATTTAGTTTAATATGAATGAGCAACATTGATTGTGCTTCGATTAAATTTTTTTGGGATTATTCAGAAAGTAAAAATAAATGATTTTGTTAGATGTCTGAATATAAAATTACTTTTCGCGTACCCCAAGGTAGTGTCTTAGGTCCAACATTATTCCATATTTATATCAACGATTTAACGCAATTAGACGGGCTGTCAAGTAAAGTACTCTCTTATGCTGATGACATAGTAATAGTTTTCAGAGGAATAACTTAGACATCTATATTTGGAACAGCAGAACGCGCATTAAATAAAATAAACATGTAACTAGAATCTAGTCTATTAACTTGAAGCACTAATTAAATGTGTTTTTCTAAAAACAAACAAATGCAACCTAGTAATGACTTTTATCTAAAGATTTACCAGTGATGTATTCGCGGCAATACCAATTATAGTTGTAAGCATGTTAGATAAGTCTTGCCGGCCGGAATGCCGAGAGTACTTTACTTGACAGCCCGTCTAACTTCGTTAAATCGTTGATATAAATATGGTTCAATACTAAGACACTACCTTCAGGTACGCCAAAAGTAATTTTATATTCACTACAGCTAACAAAATTATTTATTTTTACTTACTCTGATTACGCCAAAATTGGTAGTTTTTCAGTAGGTTCAAAGGGATACCTCTAATTTCGATATACTCTATTCGTTTCAGCAGTGTGGGAAGGGACACTGTATTAAAAGCTTTTTTCAGGTCCAAGAAAACTGCTAAACACTTTTTGTCATTATCTTGGTGACTAGTTATTATAGATGTCAGTGCTAAAAACATCATTGTCTGTAAACTTACCTCTCCTAAACCCAAACTGTGAATATGAAAGAATATTAAACTTAGATAAGTAGCTTAGAAGTCTGGAATTAATAGCTTTTTAATAACTTTAGAGATTGCTGAGAGGATAGAGATAGATCTATAAGTCTTTATGTTATCCTTTTTTTCCTTGTTTATGTATAGATGTAATTATGGATTTCTTTAATAATAAGGGAAAAATGCCTTTATGAAACGCAGATTTGTTAAATACACTAATTTATGAGTGAAATTATGCCAGAAGCCAGTTTTATAAATTTAGTTGATAGTATAGGCCACCTGGAGTTCTATAAAACTGAGTAAAATAAATAATTATGATGCCGACAAACTGGCTTAAGTTTGGCACATATAAACTGTAAGAAACTCTGTACATTATTGTTATAAAATAAAAAATAAAAAACTTTTTAATTTAATTTAGGCCAGTGTCCAGTGAAACAAAAAAGGTAAGTGAGAACTTGGGTCTTGAATTAAAAAAAATATCTTAAGGTGAGGAGGGTGTTTAAATAAAGCCTTATTGCTTCTAAAAGATTCCTTCTCACACAAGCAAAAGACTCATTTATGAAGTTTTACTCATTTAGCAAGAACGAATCTCTGTTGGTTTAATTTTTAACAAGTCTAAGTTTAGTGCCTTCCTATTTTTAAAGTTAGTAATTTTGTTGGTTGCGCACCATGATGCCTTATATCGGGATATTTTTCAGAATTTGCTAAAAGTCTTAATACATGTTTGCAAATTATTCACTCCATCATTTTAACACCTTTGTGGTGCTTGTAAGAATGTCATCATGTCACTTCATTCTATTCGTTATAGAGGTTACATAACAACTGCTAGTTTTCTTCACCTCCCTCCAAAAGAGTTTGATGTTCTCCTCGTGGTTGATCGTTAGTTTTTCTTCCGCTTTCAAATATTCTCTTCCATGACTTTCTTTCACACCATGCATGCCCCTAAGCAAATTCATATAAAAAACTTACTATCAAATAGTGGTCCTTTTCCAGATTAGAATCTCTGTAGAAAGCAGGTTTTGTTTTTTCGGATCGGGTCGCTGTTAGGTTTTTGTTTTTATAATAATAATAATTACTTGTTTCAGAATGAAATCTCGAAAATTCTGTAACTGGCCTGAATTGGGCAATTACTGCGGATGCTGCCATCTATCTACCGGAATTTATATGAGGAATTCGATAGTTATAGTGAGTATATATTTTTGTCTCAAAATTGGGGGTGATTCGATGATTCAGATCATGCGGTCCCGAGAATTCCTTAAGTTAATTCGGGCACCTTTCTGAAGAATAGATTAACTGCCTTAATGCTAAGCATATCGTAACAGGCGAGAACAGACTAATATGTATTGTGTTTCTAATATCGTGATTACTATGTGGTAGAGTTTTGCAAAGTCTCAACCAGATTCAATACTATTCTTGTGCCTTTTGTCGTGTTCCAGCTTGGAAATGTTAAAATCACAACTCATTAATATAATATGTCCTTGTGTTATGTTGGTCCAGTACTCCTCAAATGATTAAAGTATTTGCCTTGCTAACAGGCAGTTTGATAAAGGTGAACGATTAGTGAAACGTGTCACTCCATTGTCAATACTAATTGTAGAACTCTGCAATGTCTCGTTCGAATTTGGTACCAACGCCTTACTGCGATAGTATTAGTGTTTTTGATTGCTGTGTTACTTGCCTGGAAGATAAGTAAGTCTATAAACATCGTATACATGAATGCTAAAATATATATTTTTTTAATAAAGGAAGTGTATAGCGTATCACTAGCGGCACTTTATACCTATCAGTTAAAGTGCAGAAAATTACTTTTTATTAAATATAAGATGTTACCCAACTTGTTACATTAATAAAAAGTAGAGAAGTTTCCTTTAGGCCTCAAACCCATCATCTTACCAGAAATTTTGATACCGCAATGACACTTGATATATATTACTTTACGGCTAATTTGTTGTAAGCAACGTGCATAAGCTTTACGGTTCTTACGATAATGCTAGGTTATGGTAGTGATAAATAGCGAGAGATAGAGTGCAGATAGTGGCGTTATATCACTTGCCTAGGAACATCACTAAACTAACTTACAGTTTCATCCTCATGTAAATCATGTCGTTGACTTAGTTTTTTATACAACTTTTCACCCCCTATGTCAGCCCCTTAAAGTTAGATTTTTGAAAAAAAGTTAGTCTGTGTTTGACCCCAATTTTTAACTATCTCCATGCCAAATTTCATCAAAATCGATTAAGCGGTTTAGCCATGAAAGCGTAACAGACCGACTAAAATGTATAATTAAAAATTGAAACATTTTTTTTTAAAACGGATTAACTGACCTAGGATTCGAACTCGAAGAAAAACTCACACTTAGCACTCTGAGTTTGTCTGAGTAGTGATTTGTACAGCGCCACCTAGTGGTAAACGTGAGAAACCAGTTTACCACTAGGTGGCGCTGTACAAATCACATACAAATTCCTAGTAAACTCGAAACGCGCTCACGATCGAATGCGAAAAGAAAAACTCACACTTAGCACTCTGTTCATTCAGCCGTCGGTGGGCGAAATGAGTCATTCACTAGTTTCTGAGATATTGCATTTTACCGAGCTGATGATGATTATTTCTTTCGATAACATGCTCACGAGAATTAAATATTCGAAAAATATTGCAAATTAACCTCAACTCTTACCTCATGGTTTGAGACAAATATAATTTTGATATAGATATAATATAATATTATAAACATTGTGTGATGTAGATCAACAGCGGCACTGAGCGTTAATGCTCAGCTGTGGACAGCAGTCCACAGAAAATAATAAATATTTAATGAGATGCTTATTTTGAGCATAAAACGAGTACAATTATAAAATGCTACTTACCTTAAAACACAGATGGTGCTACATTTAATATTGCACAGTAAGAATGGTACCCTTCACGTACCCTCTCTAATTATTGTATATGTCGCAGTGAAATTGTCAATATCCGTTAGATTATAATCTACCTAGGGATTTTATAATTTGGTTAGGTTAGGTTAGCAGTTAAATTATAATATCACTTAGGTAGATTATAATCTAACGGTACTGACAATTTCACTGCGACATATATAGTAATAAATATGTAGTATACACGTGTGTATATTACGATGTGTGCCAAGAATGGTAGAGTGTGTAATGCTTATTTTTAATAATTTAGTGTTATATGCATATTATATAAAAACTAAGCTTTCTGCGCTTCATCACCATTTAAACTTTGAATACGCCAAATTTCATACACCTTCATTTATGTAATTGTAGTAAAAAGGAAATCAGAAATGAGAAGTATTTTATTCAATAAAACTTTTTACAAGTTATTTTGACGCGTCAACATGTTTTTAAACTACTGCCGGATCGGAAACGCGGCCACGCACTGAGAACGGAGAACAAAATTTTCTTAATTACTATATTCACGTATAAAATACAGATTATAAATTTTAGGTAACCTTTTCTGTTTCTAGGTAATAACATCGATGATTATTGTATCTAATATACTAGTGTTAGTCGGATGGTTAGAAATAGGAAACAAAATCCGAAAACCAGAAAATACAGATTCAGATCACTTAGATGAAATTTTTTTTTTTTTTTTTTTATGTCATAAGATAGCAAACAAGCAGATGGGTCTCCTGATGGAAAGAGTCCACCATCGCCTATAGACACCAAAGATGTTAATGGTGCGTTGCTATCTTGTGGCGAGGTATAATGCCACATGCATAAGTTTACCGGCTACCTTACCCTCCAAACCGGAACACGACAGCGACAAGCACTGACGCTATTGCGGCAGGAATAGGTAAGGCGGTGGTACCAGACCCGGGCGAGACAATGCAGAACTTTACCACCTAGTAGCCACGATGGTAGTGACTCGATAGCCAATCGGTCGCCTTTTACGACCTGCCTGGCAGAACGGCAGTTGGCCTATTCTACAAAGGAGGCCGGGACCAACACGGCGAAATTGACGTAATAGATATTCACACTGCTCTATTTATACATAAACTATTTGTTATATGTTATATGTTCTGGAATGCGTTTAAAGTTTTTGAAATCATTCGAAATGTTTGGATTATTATTGCTGTGTATAAGGTAAGGAATTGTCAACTGTCTTTTTTTATTTCATAGGATAGCAGACAAGCAGATAGATTTCCTGAAGGAAAAAGATAATCGTCTCTATAGCAGTCAAGCAAATCTACAAACGTTACAAGAAATAAAATTAAAGTAAAATCCTAAATCACGATATTACAATTATATATCTTGTAACACTACATACAAATTTCATCGTTTCCAGAAGGACTTTATTGCCCAGGCAGTACACCTTACCTGCTTGAGAAAGTCTTCCTTTTCCAAGTCACCAGTGTGACGTCCAACCACCACAGTTATGACGTAAACCTGACAGTAGTTGGCACGCTGGTTCCACCGCTAAGCTCTTCAACTATAACAACCAGTGGCTCCACTCATACCAAAGATGTAAATGTGTACCTCCTATCCGTGTAGTTGGGTTAGAATGTTACATGCATAACACACACACATATATATATATATATATATATATATATATATATATATATATATATATATATATATATATATATATATATATATATATATATATATATATATATATATATATATATATATATATATATATATATATATATATATATATATATATATATGCATAACGTTATCGGCTACCTTACCTTCTAAGCCGGAATACGACAGCAATAAGAATCGACAATCTTGCGACAAAAACAGTAAAGGCGGTAGTACTAAATCCGCTCGAATTGCAAAACATAAAGTTCTAGTCACGATGCTAATGAAATGTATGCAGCTTTTCGCGTCTTTTACGATATGAGTAGGAGTAAGGCAGTTAATCTACTCTTCAAAAAGGGGCTCTGATTAGTACGAAGGAAAATTGTACAAACATTTGTAAATCGGTTGACCCTGCAGGCAATCCATAAAACTTACCGCTAATTATGGCATTTTTTAAGTGAAGTGAACTCTTTGAGTTCATTGTTTTTGCTTCGTTGAAAGCAAAAACAATGAACTCAAAGAGTTCAAAAATTCATGATTGTAAAAATAACAGTATTTTACTGTTCGAAAAGACGTATATTTTCAAAATGATGATCGGTTTTGATATTTTGAATAGCGTTCAAAGTAATTTTTGAGTTCTAATTTTTTTTTATTTAGCTATAAAATCAATACGTTAAAACTTGATGAAAAAATGACAAAGAACAATTTTTTTAAATTAGCATCATTGATAAAAAGTAAACAACGTAATTTTTATATTTAAAAAATTGTATCTTTTTAAAAATTAATTCAATTTCAATTTTTGAAATGATAGACGTAGTTTTTTAAATACTAAAATATTGTAGAAGTTCAAAAAGCTGTATGGTTGAAAAAAAGTTGTATCGAAAAACACTTTTTTTCAAAATGTTTTATCAATGATAAGTCCCGAATAGATAAACCGATTTTGATGCAGTTTATGCATTGGACGCTTGAAGAAAAGAGCTGATATGATTTTGTACTTAATCGATAGGTACATTAATTTGGAAGTTATATTAAAAAATACTGTTTCGCAAAAATTGTTTTTTGAGATTTTTCCGAAATTTCTCAAAATCTCCTAGACCGAGTTGGTACATTTTTAGGAAGACTAAGCTGAGCGGAATCCAACCGGATGCCATCAACCACATTTCGATCGGTCAAGCCGTTCATAAGTTATGAGATGTTTACATACACACATACCACATATGCATACATACATACAGATATACTGACGTCACCATTAACATATGAGATCTCGATTTTCGAAAATCGGGGCAAAATCAGTAACTTCCTTAACATATGTAGCGGTACTTTTGTAAAGAAATCAGTGCGGGGGGCACTGGTTATCTAAGCTATAGTTAATTTCTTACAAAAAATATATAAGTACGTCTATTTCATTCTTTATTGTCCTGTACATGTAGCTGTGTGTAGCATGTAACTGATAAACGGTGACAAGCTAGATGAGAGTTCCGTCATTCGATAAATACTTTCGGTCATGAAAAAATCTCCAATTTAGAGCACAGAATATTGACGTAATGAAGTAACCGTAGTAAAATTAAGTACCACCCCAGTTCCCTTGCAACAAAAGATTTTCCGGTTCATCACAGTTCTCCATTTTGGCAGTTGATAACATGGATGGAGATACGGGTTCCCACGTTTGATATACCTACTTGTACTATAGCCTAAATTTAGAAAAGAGTTGGCTCCTATTTCAGTTTTCACTACTTAAGGAGCCAGAGTATATTAGACATTATACCTTGTAAAATTCTGTAATTAAAGTATATTGTTATTATTATTTAGTTACGTATGAAGGTTATTAATAAGAATAATAATATTATGTACATTTACTTTAAATAACATATTTTTCTTTTCAGCAAAAGCTTCTAATCTCAAAATATTATTACGTATTGGAATACCTTGCTGGATTTTTGACATGTTCTTCTCGTTGACGGCCGCTTTTATGTTGCCACCATTTGCTAGAATATTATTATTAATTACATTCTGTGAGTATTTAAAGCTTATTATTTGGATGTTATTAAATTATTATTCTAGCAATATCGTTAACTCAGGGTGATATAGTTCTACAACGTCTAACCTTAAGTTATATTAGGTCTTTCTGTTGTGCTAACATCATTACCCGTTACGATAGTTGGTATACCTGCTAAACATAAACCTCATATTCTGTACACTATACACAAGGTGATAATAGCATTATCTCACGGATATATCAACTATACAAAATGTTGGATGACATTTGATATTGGCAAACGCGCTCTGAGGCAGTTGCATTGCGGAAGGTATTATTTTAGTAATATCGCTGTTCATGTTATGCCGTGTGAGATAGACTCGTACGCGAGCAGCTCATATTAAGCACGAGCTCGTGTTCTAGCAACAAAAGCTAGACGTGACGTCTAAATAAATAGTACTACAAGATTTTAGAGTGAGGTAAGCAATATCCCGTTTCATTAATCTCCAGATGCCATCCATCAAAAAGCGTTTTTATAAATAGGTATGTTTGTATTTTTATATATTTGTCCACAAATTTCTCGATAACTAAAAGAAACATCGAGATTTTTTAAATTTAAATTATGTATATTCCAACTTAGGGAACACGCCAAGTTTTATCTAAATCAGTTCATATGTTTTTAAGATGTAATTATAGTTGATATATTTTGAAGTCAATTTACTTTTAGAATGACTGTTATCGAGTATGAATATTAAATGTATTTTTTGTGTTAAGTGTATCGTTGACTTACACCCATATTACAAGCAATTTGCTTTGGGGTTTTATCAATTCGAGTAATTTATCAAATAATATTTAATTATTTTTATTGTAATCATTTAGTTGATATAACATAATAAAATCACTCTAATCAAAATGTTTGAAATCAGGAAAAATTAATCATGAAAAAAATATTTTACTTAATTAATCTTAAAAAAATTGTTTCAGTATCAGAAGCATACAATCTCTTGGCTATTTACAGTAAACGTAAACAATTAACAGGCAAGTCTAGATTAGTTCCTGAAGACAATTTAGAACCAAGAATCCAACCAGTAGTTATAAGTGGATTAGTTAATCCACCTCACAGGCTTACGACACGTCCTATGGACGGCAACGAATCCCACTGTGCAACTTGCTCATGTTTCACTATTCAGAACCATGAAGCTATGAATGAAAATACGCCAGAGCCTGAAAATGCATCGAATGTGATAAACGACGCTGAACCCACTGAAAACGAACCTAAGGAGTTAAATTTCAAAGATCAGATCATAGTTTTTAATCAAGATATATTAGAGGGAAGAGGCAATAGTCAATATATTGTATGATAGTCAAGATCTACGTAATAGAAGAGAAAGTTGTCAGATAATCTCTTCAAATAATAGCAGAGAACCAGGATGCAGTTAAGAATGAGACTGGGATTATCCTCAAAAATATAATATGAAATGAGTAATTTTCACGAAAATTTGAATGGAGCATGAGGCCTTGAATTTTCAAATAAAGCAGTATATAAGAACTTAAACAATCAACACTTCGCTGTCATTCTTTGGTATACCATTTTTAGGGTCCTGTACCTAAAAGGTAAAACGGGACCCAATTATTAAGCTTCCTCTGTCTGTCCGTCTGTTTGTCTGTCACCAGGCTGTATCTCATAAACCGTGATAGTTAGAAAGCTGAAGTTTTCACAAATTATGTATTTTCGTTGCCGCTATAAAAACAAATACTAAAAATAAAAAAATGAAAATATTAAGTTATTAATTAATAAAATATAATACAATAAACGTGTTTTTTTTCGTATTTTTTTGCTATGATGGTACGGAACCATTCATGCGCGAGTCCGACTCGCACTTGGACCATTTTTTCTTTCCTATTAGGTTTTCCAATTTGGTTGTCTACCTCTTCTAACCTCTTAAGCGTGACACCGGGAATGTATAGAAACCTTTGAACGTACGGCTCATTATAAATTAGCATGAGCATTTAATCTAATTAGCATGATGATAATTTAATTTAATTAGCATAATGATAATTTAATTTAATTAGCGTGATGTTTGTGTAATGACTATAATCTGGGAGAATCAGTTTTAGAATATACTTACCTGTTTTCAGTAAATGTTATAACTGTTATATAAAATTGGGTCGGTTAAAATATTGATAGCAGAAAAGAAAAGGTATTGTTTCATTAATTCTTTAAATTTTTTTAAATAATAAAAATGTTGATCCTAATTTTATACCTACTTAATAAAGTACTTATAAGTACTTAATAAAGTAGGCATAATATTAGGATCTGACTATTTTCACGGTATATCTGACTATTTTCACGATGACAGTATGTCGTTTGTATATGTTTTTATGTGTGTGTAAACCTTTTATAAGGTTTGAACGGCTTGACCAATTAAAACCCGGTTGACAGCAGTTAATTTGGTTTTAGCAAACTTAGACGTCCTGAAAATTTAAACTGATCAAAAAAAAGTCAAGTCGCCAAAACATTCAACTTTCTGAAACATTCAGTTTCTTAAATAAATTTCAGACCAATGCATGCTCCGACTGATTAAATCTAATCAACTTTTTTTCTTAAGAACTTGCGTTAAATGCTGCAAATTGAATCAAAATCGTATAATTTGTTCGAAAATTATCGTTGACGAAATTTTTTAAAGTAAGCGTTTTCTGGCATAGCTTGGATATTTTTAAAGAAAACTCAAAATAAAAATAGATTACCGATTGAAATAACAAAATTAAATCAAGTATTTAAAAGTTGAACTTTTCGTACATTCAAATAGAGTTGTTTTATACCAGCTTACTTCAGAATATCAAAATAAACTTTAGACTGATGTACCGATTGTTGAAAATATCTAATCAGCTGTTATCTTTAAAAAACTAAATTTTTTGCAAAAATTGTTTTTGACATTGCTTAGAACTTTTTCAACCAATCGATTTGGTAAGCGTGGTGTAATAATATTAAGAGTTTAAAAAATGATTTGAATGCCGATCGAATAATCAAAATCTAACATCGCGTTAAATGCTTACAGCTTTTCAAAAATGAAAATGTTACATATAATGTTTAATAATATATAATGTTTTTTTCTCTTCAAGTTCAAAACTCTAAGCTTGGGTTCATTGTTTAATGCTTTAAGGTTCGAATACCTCAATTTAGCAGGAAGGTTCTGGGATGAACTGCAGGGTAAAATGGTTTACAATTTTTTACTATAGTTTAACTCTTACTGATCATATTGTGATGCACTTATAAGCTTTTTAAAGTAATGCATTAAATATTACTATACAAGTGATTAGATTGTATTTTAGGTTTTTCCACAAATTAATGCGGATGACTAGACGTGTCCGCTGACCGACTGTATTATAATATAGGCTGTGATAATAGTATGGATGGATTCCATTAGAATAGAATAGAATAGAATATATTTTATTCAAAATAAGTATAACTTATACATTTTTTGAACGTCAATTAAAATAAACTGGAATAACACTTTAAAAACACATGATATACACTAAAAAATGACAGAATCAATAATTACGTAGAAAACTACAAAATGTCAAAATTAATTAAAAAGATAAAATTATTTTAATTGCTGATGTCAATACCTTAATAAATAATTTAAACTATAAATATGATTAATAATTGAGACATAAAATTAAAATTAACATTTCTGATTAACTCCAGGGATTCCTATCATTTAAATAATCGTTCACACTATAGTAAGCTTTCTTGTAAAGAGTATTTTTTAAATAAGATTTGAATCTCTTTTCTGGCAAACATGTAATTTCCTCCGGAACTTTGTTATATATACGCACGGATAATCCCTTAAAGCATTTTGCACATTTGCTTAACCTACAAATTTGGATGGCTAATTTATTTTTATTCCTTGTATTAAAATTATGTTTATCTTTTAATTTTTGAAAGAGGTTCATATTTTTTCGTATATATATAATATTTTCATATATGTATTAGCTAGGTAATGTCAAAATCTTGATTTCTTTAAATTTTTCTTTTAGTGACTCTCTTGAACTCATTATATATAGACCTAATGGCTCTTTTTTGTAATATAAATATTGTTTCTATATCAGCAGCTCGACCCCACAATAAAATTCCGTATGTCATAACACTATGAAAATTACTAAAATATACTAGACGTGCCGTTTGTACATTTGTCAATTGTCTTATTTTTTTTATTGCGTAGACAGCTGAGCTTAGTTTTTTACTTAGGTTAATTATATGCGGACCTCATTGCAGCTTAGAATCTATTGTCAGACCAAGAAACACAGTATTATCAACAAAATTTTGCTTTATATTATTTAAAATTACATTACTATCTACAGATCTTACGTTTGGTAATGAAAATTTTATACATTTTGTTTTTTACGTTTAGTGCAAGATTATTAGCCTCAAACCAGACAATAATATTCGAAAGAGATGAATTTACATAATCATGATTTTTTTCATATCTTCGTACTTTAAAAATTATTGAGGTGTCATCAGCAAACATTACTACCTTACAAGGGCTATTTGGTAGGGTATACGATAAGTCATTTATATAGATGAGGAACAATAGTGGCCCCAATATAGAGCCTTGAGGAACACCCATCTTCATAAATGTGCCGCTAGATTGAATGTCATGAATCTGTATTTTTTGTAATCTAGACTTTAAATACGATTGTAAAAGATTCAAAGATTTACCGCATAATAATACTTTAGCTTTTTAAGCAGGGTTACATGATCGACACAATCAAAGGCTTTTGATAGGTCACAAAAAACAGCAATCGCATCACTTGAATCTTCCCAGGCGTCTAAAATATAATTTATGAGCCCAACGGCTGCGTCTGTTGTCGACCGGCCTTTTCTGAAACCATATTGTTGATCGTTTAATAAGTTATTTATACTAAAATACGAAAGTAATTGATCATATATTATTTTTTCAAAGATTTTACTAAGTACCGGTAGCACTGACACAGGTCTAAAATTCGTTGGGTCATTTCTGTTGACTGCCTTGAAAAGTGGTATAATCTTGCTTATTTTCATTGCGTCAGGAAAGTTACCTTCGTCTATACAGTTATTGAAAATATGAGCTAGATAAGGAGCATTGATATAAAAAACCCTAGATGCACAGTTCTGAACAAAACTGACACTCAAAAGTGTCCCTAATTTTATTTAAGTAGTTATAGATATGGCAAAAACATATGTCTTTGCATATCCAACCTTATATGCACGACTTATAGTTGTTTTTACAAAGCAATGTACGAAAAGAAATAAAATTGACAGTGTCGCGAACGACGCGATTCTATTTGAAATGAGATGATGACGTTTTTGACACACTGATTGTGTATCTTGGGTTTTTTATATCAATGATGGATTCATTATAAAACCACAAATTAATCAAGACGATTTTTTTAAATCTGCATGCAATTTTATGTTGTTATGGTCAGTATCTTCGGGTAATGACTCTTAGGTATTAGCATTTTTGACGGAAGTGGGATTAAAGTTGGCTTTTGCTCCACTTATGCGAAATAGGTTTAAGGATATATTAATAAGAAGATAATAGTAACTACATAATACACGATAAATAGTTTTTATACTATAAAATTACAGTAGCTTGCACACAGAATAAAATTGTACGAACGCCATAATAATTTTGTCAACCTAACGAGTTTAAGATTCTATCTAATAGGATTATTGAATGTCGAAAACGAATTTTTAGAGCGGCTTGTTGTATGTGTACTTAGTTCATGATCATGATACTCAGTCCTTAGAATATCAAACAACAATTTTATAATCTCATTTTTTAAATGTCTTCGCAAAATCTTAGCTCAGAATTCTGTCAATCTAACTTAGATTTCTGAGATTAGTAGCTGTTGTACTGAAGACACCCAATGACAAGATAAGTACCTAATCTCAGACAACTAAGGAGAGAATTGATTGTTTACGTTAACCTTACCTAAATTCCAACTTTATTTAGTTGCTATTTCCCAAGATAAAAAAAAAATATTTATTAATGCGTATAAGTTAAGGAGTTGATATATAACCTTAACGAATATATTAAACTTTAAGTAATAACTAAAAAAACGATGTATAAAGTCTTGCCCGTGTACTTTACGCATGTGGAATTCTCAAGGACTTAAGAACAAGTATTTCAAATATATTTATAAGAGTATAAAGATTAGACCACACCACTTTTTAAAAACATACACTTGAAATTTACTAATATTATAAATGCAAAAGTGACTTTGTTTATCTGTCTCTCTCGCTCTACTTCACGCCTAAATAAATTACTTAACCGATTTGAATGAAATTAAGTACCTACAAAGATAGTTTGAGACCCGAGAAAGGATATAGAACAGTTTTTATCCCAGAAATCCTACAGGAACAGGAACTACTGAGATAAAACCTCGGGACATTCTATTTTTTAAACTAAGCTAATAAGGTGTAAGGCTATTTTTATTTTAGATTTTGTCCACGCGGACTTAGTCGCGGGAAAATATATCTGTTCAATAATTTCCCCCGTCTTGGTCCATAACCTCTTAGATTAATAGATTATCTATCAGGCTGTTTGTTAAAGGCGATTGATTAACCAAACATGTCACTACTGTCGTAACTACTGGGAGATAGAGTTCCGCAACGTCTCGCCCGGGTGTACTGTACCACCGCCTTATTTATTCCTGCCGCAACAGCGTCATGGTCGTCATTGTCATTTGGAGGATAAATAGCAGGTATACTTGTGTATGTGAGTGACACTTCCAACCCGCCACAATCACAATTGACATCTTTGATATCTATAGGTTATGTTCTTTATTTACCATCAGGAGAACAATCTGCTTTTTCCTTATTCTATTATATAAAAAAATTTTTGTAGATAAGGCATTAGGCTGAAAAAAGGTGTGTTATTTTTCATGTATTCATATTGATTGCAAGATTGACGTTAGGAGGGAAGTGGTTTGTAGCATTGAGAAGAAGAAGCAGGAGCTCGACGACCGACATCCCCTCTATAACCATATTCCTCCTCCGCCAAGACTCAAAAGCCGGAAAAGCTTTTTACAAAGTACACAGGCTAGGTAGTCCAGCTGAGGAGAGAATTATTAGATGGAAAATTAAACACCCCCCTCCACCCAACTTTGTGCCCGTTAAGGAGGAGCTGCCCCCGGGTCATGATTTACAGTGGGCTACGTGGAAGTCACTTTACCGACTTCGGACTCTAGTAGGCTGCTGCAACCGAAATATGTACCGGTGAGGCTTCTCTTTAGAGGAGCGCTGGGGGCCCCAATACAATCAATGGAGCACCTCCTATCATGTCCATCGTGCCCTAATACCTGCACGGTGGACGACCTTAACGAAGCCAATGACACTGCCGTAGCTGTGTCGCGGTTTTGGTGTAATACAATATAAAGGATGAACTTCCTGACACGAGAAGAAGAAGACTGTATTTATAAACTGCTAACTAACTGTGTATGTACACAAAAAAAAGGTTAATAATGATATGAATGTTATGAATTAATCTTTTTTGTACATTTTATCGCAACATGTGCATGGGATTTCCAGGAACTTGTAACAAATAGTACATTAAAACAAATCGCTATATCAGTAATTGACGTTATATTCGAAGTCGTTATAGCCATATTATTTTTTTCAGAAAGTATACTTTAAATTTTAGAATCAGAAAGTATACTTTTCACCGTATTAGTTCCGGGCTCCTTTGAATAATAGACCAACTGCCGTTCTGCTAGGCAGGTCGTAAAAGGCGACCGATTGACTATGCGAGTCACTACCATCGTGGCCAATAGGTGGTAGAGTTCTGCGTTGTCTCAGCCGGGTCTGGTACCACTGCCTTGCCTATTGCCTGTCGCTGTCGTGTTTCGGTTTGGAGGGTAAGGTAGTCGGTAAACTTATGCACGTGGTATTAGACCTCGCCACAAGATAGCAACGCACCATTAACACCTTTGTTGTCTATAGTTGAGTCTTTCCATCAGGAGATCTATCTGCTTGTTTGCTATCTTATGATATAAACAATATAAAAAAATTCAAGAGACTTAAATATAATGTCGCTGTAACCAAAAAATCGTTTAAAGTAAGTTCGTTATAAATGAAATCCACTGTATATAGTATTCAACAGTTTTTCAAATTTAATCAACTAGCCTATTGTGGGTTAGCATTTTTAATGACCAGTAAAAAAAAGATATTAATTATAATTAAATTTTTCTATGTTGATCCAGGCCCTACCTTACGGCTAAACTTCTATAAAAATGCGAGAGATGTCTTATACATATCACAAACGTTGTCGCTACTAAATCGTCCTGACAGGGCTTAGTACCACAGTTTAACCTGTTCCTGCTGCAAAAGCATCGATTTTTGTCGCTATAAGTTCTAACTCCGCCACACTGATAATAACGCTCTATTAACAGTGGTGTCTATAGGCAATGATTATCTCTTTCCATCAGGAAAACCATCTGCTTGTTTGCTTTTCTATTAAATAAAAGAAAATATAATAAAAAAGTAATAAAAACTTTATTCTTACAAAATTTGGAAGTATTCCATATTGGGCACCCGCTTAAATGGCACCTGAGACAATGGCACCTGAAGTATTCCACATACGGCACCTCTCGATATTTTTGGCAGGTGCCATTAGTGGAATATTTTATTATTTTAAGTTTTATTTCCCAAATAGCACCTACGGATCAGTAGGTACTAGTGTTGGGACATTCTTAGGAAATGAAAATTAAACAAATCGATTACAATCAATACATACTTTTATAACATGATAAAAAAATAATTTCTTTTGTTCTTAATAATTTTAATATCACAATCAGTTTTCTTAATCACATGCAACGCAAAATCAGTCCTAAGATACAATAGAATTCAAAAATATAAAATACTTTACCATATTACCTAGCTATTCGTCGTCTAGCATAATTTTTATTTATATCGGAACTTTTCGGACAAATTCGTAATCCTTCGTATGCAAGTAGAAACGCAATTGGAATGCATTTTTAGCGCAGGAATACCTCGCGCTTGCGGTGAGCGTCATCGTTTAATCTTTGTTTATTAAATGGAGACGAAATAAGGAAACTGATAGTGGTAATAAAATAAGTAAAAACATAAAGAAGCTATATTTTTATCATGTAATTATAGTTTGTATTGATTTTAATCGATTTGTTTAATTTTCATTTTCTAAATATGTCCCAATACTAGTACCTACTGATCCGTAGGTGCCATTTGGGGAATAAAACTTAAAATAATAAAATATTCCACTAATGGCACCTGCCAAAAATATCGAGAGGTGCCGTATGTGGAATACCTCAGGTGCCATTGTCTCAGGTGCCATTTAAGCGGGTGCCCAATATGGAATACTTCAAAATTTTTACTACATTGAAATTTTTTAAGGACAATTCAACAAACTTATATCTATCCATTAACATTTAATTTTATCGGCTAAAAATTCTTTAATATCATAATAAGTTTTATCTAACAGCAAATCAAACAACTTTTTTATAATTATTACATATTATCTGCTTATTTGCATACTCACGCACGACTCACGAGTAGTCACGATTAATTCATAAATAATCAAAAATATATTTTGCGTAGATAAAGCTATCAACAAAAAGTATCAGTAACATAGAGAGATAGTATTCATGTCAAAGTAGGTGCACGGAAATTTACCACGTATTTGGCACGCTCAATAGTTTTGAGATCAAAAAAATATGAAGTATCATAATGTCAACTAATATAATCTAAAGTGTTTTATGCAATAAGTTAAGTTAATTTGTGATATTTGGAAAAAACTAAGTATTAAAATGTGTCTCGTACAATATTTAGTGAAATTAAAAGAGTTTAAATTCGGGTTTGTATTAATTTGATTTATAATAAAATTGTAGAATTATTGCATAGGATTGCAGATTGTTTTGTTTACATTGTTATCATAATTAACTTACACATCAAATATACGTTAAAAAGTAAATGCTTATTATGTATATCATTTTTAACCTCCGACGCAAAACGGAGGGTGTTATTAAATCTGTGTATGTGTCGATCTGTGTATCTGTCCGTGTCCCTGGCGGATGGTCCGAATAGGTTGCGTTTTTTAAAATTGAAAGCCCTGTTTTGCGAGATGGTTCTTAACTATGTTTCAATAGAATCTGTTCAGCCGTTTCAAGATCACCAGCTCTTTTCTAATCGATGAAAGGTATTAAACAACTTGTAATGGCTTTAAAAATAATAAATTTTGTATTCTCTTACTTTATTGATATTGAAATTACATGGTAACCTTGACGTATTTACGTTTCTAAACATTGCAAGCAACTTTTTAGCGAATTTCTGATATCGTTCGTTCAAAAACTTGGCAGACTTGTGAAAGCTCAGTGACAACGCAATACTATGGCACCATCCAACAAAGCTCATGATGTAGCCTATACGTAGGGACGCAGAGTTTTAACAAGATATCCTTGTTTGTACTTATTGGTTTTGTTGCCAAAAGTACTAAGTTTGATTAGTGTTCATGTTGACGAGGATCTGAAGATGGACCTGAAAAAGTGCTACCGAAACTCATACATAGAATGTAGAAAGAGATAAGATGGATTTTCGATCACGGGTACTTTCCATTATATATAATGTAGAAGATCTGAAGATGGAGCCGTAAGTGAGTCGTAGTAACTCACAGATAGAAATTTCTAATATAGTGGAGTTTGTAGTCATTTCATCTGTTATAGTAGATTCTTTCTCATGATAATAAGGTTCTGAAGATTGAACCGAAAAAGTGACATTGGAACTCCAAGAATCCAGCTTCAAAATGCAACTACAATGAACTCCTAAGCTTAACGAGGTAATGTTTTTGAATTAGCACTTAATTGTCTTGTATTGGCAAACACCTTAATGCTGGAGATTTTCAGGATCTGGTGATGGAACTGGAAAGTAACCATGAGAACTCCTAAAATAAATAGGATAAACTAATCGAGTTTGGACTCATTTGTTCTGTTTGGACAAACCACGGAGTAAATTGACACTCTAGTGCTAGACTATTTCCAGAGTCTCATGATAGGGCTGGGTGTACGTTACTGGGGATAAAATAGAGAAACACCATCGACTTTAGTGTCATTTAATTTGTTATTGTAAGGACTTTGGAGCAGAATGGCTTCCAGTGCCTCATGATAGAGCTGGAAGATGTGTCTGAGAACTCCTCAGCTAAACCCAGAAAGGGGACTCATTCGGTTTGTTTTGGCAAACAATTTGGTGCTGGACGATTTCCAGTATCTGTTGATATAATCGGAAGGTAGTCATGGAAACTTCTAAAGTAAACAAGATAAACCTATCAAGTTTGGGATCCTTTGTTTTGTTTCAATAAGCATCCTATAAATGAGCTGATAATGGAGGTTATGGGAACTTTGGAATAAAATGGAGTAATTTTATTCTAAAGTATTTGGAGCATGATTTTTTTTATATCATAAGATAGCAAACAAGCAGATGGGTCTCCTGATGGTAATAGTCAACCATCGCCTATAGACACCAAAGATGTTAATGGTGCGTTGATATCTTGTGGCGAGGTCTAATAGCACATGCATAAGTTTACCGGCTACCTTACCCTCCAAACCGGAACACGACAGTGACAAGCACTGACGCTATTGCGGCAGGAATAGGTAAGGCGGTGGTACCAGACCCGGGCGAAACAATGCGGAACTATACCACTTAGTAGTCACGATGGTAGTGACTAGTATAGCCAATCGATCGCTTTTTACGACCTGTCTTGTAGAGCGGCAGTTGGTCTATTCTTCAAATAAGTCCGGAACCAACACGGGGAGACTTATCACTGTTGCGTTCCAATTTGGAAGGTAAGATAGCCGATATAATTATGCCTGTAGCATTACTATCCTGCCATACGAATAGCAACACACCATTAATATTTTTGGTGAGACAATTGTTGTCTTTTTTCATCTAAAAAGCCCTCAGCTATTTTGTATTTACCCTTATCTTATGATAAAAAAATGGCTTACGAGGTATTAGATTCTGTAACATCTTGTGTAACCATTGCTTCGCCTTTTCTTACTTCCATATGGTCAATATTTGCCACTGTTAGAAACGAGAAATAATTAATTTGAACAATCATTTTTTCTGAATACACAAATAATCTTAATATTGTACACATCAACGCTCAAAGTATTCCTGCTCATTATCCGGACCTTTTAGCAACTTTCAGTAGCAAACACATTGACGCGATACTGGTATCGGAATCATTCCTTAAGCCATCTTTACCGTCTCATCAGTTTTCATTACCTGGTTTTATTTTAATCCGGAATGATCGCACTGCAAAGGGGGTGGTGGTGTAGCAATTTATTTGCGTTCTAATATCCCTTATAAAATTATTGCTTGTTCACCTAGCGCATATAATGAAACTGCCGAGTACATTATACTTGAAATCACCCGTAATTTCTCTAAAATCCTTCTAGCTGTTTTATATAGCCCTTCTTTACATATAGATTATTTTAATTCTCTGGAGAATCTGCTACACGACTACTGTCCACTTTATCGTGATGTCATAATTTTAGGTGATTTTAATACATGTTTATTAAAAAATGATAATCGTGCAAATAAACTTCTTAATATTTTATCTTTTAACTTGCATCTTCCTCCATTGTCTGCCACTCATAAGTCGCCAAATTGCTTGCCTTCACTCCTTGACTTAATTATTGTGTCACAGCCACATTATGTTAAAATCCATGGTCAATTTCCATCTTGCTTCTCATATCACGACCTTATATACCTGTCGTATAATATTCGTTCCCCCAAAAAGAAGGCTGAGTATTCCTTTCGTCGCTCTTTTAACAAAATTGATAATGATGCGTTAGTCAGAGATGCCTGTGCCTTAGATTGGTCCTCCGTATTTAGTAGCGACGGTATTAATGAGGCAGTATTAAATTTCAATAAAATTATTATAAGTCTATACGACAGACACGCTCCTGTAAAAAAAATAAGAATCAAACATAACCCTTCACCTTGGCTGACTGATTCTATCAAAGGTGCTATGTTAGCAAGAGATAGAGCTCACAGACGGTTTAAAAAACATCCTTCTGATGACAATTTTTCGGAATATAAGTGCCTTCGTAACAAGTGCAATAAGCTCTGTCGCACTGCCAGGCGTCGTTACATTCACGATACTATAGCAAGTTCAAAATCTCAAGATATGTGGAGGTTTCTGAAATCTCTTGGTGTCGGGAAGGATCCTGTTCCTAGTAATAACTGTATTGATATCAACGTTCTAAATTCGCATTTTACTACTCCTCCTTTGACTCTAGATGCCAATACAAAAGTTAATACTCTCAATCATCTGTCCACCTTTGCTCGCCCGTCATGTTCCTTTTCATTTGTACCGGTCACCGAAGTGGAAGTTGAGAAGCATGTACGTGCTATCACTTCAATTGCGGTTGGAATCGATGACTTGTGCTCCAAAATGTTTATTCTAATCCTCCCTCACATTCTTTCTGTTCTTCGATACATTTTCAATCTTTCCCTATTGACTAATACGTTTCCTTCTTTGTGGAAATCTGCTAAAGTCATTCCACTCCCTAAGAACTCTAATCCGACTACTGTTTCAGACTTCCGGCCTATCTCAATACTACCATTTCTCTCTAAGGTTTTGGAGCACATTGTCCATTCACAATTATCTGAATTCCTCCGTTCCAATGATCTTTTGAACCCTTTCCAATCTGGATTTCGTCCGGCTCATAGTACTGTTACAGCTTTAGTTAAAGTGTCTGATGACATCAGAATGGCTATGGACTCACAATGCCTTACTGCGTTAGTACTGCTGGATTTTAGTAGCGCTTTTAACTCTGTCGATTTTGATTTGCTAATTGGCGTACTACGCTCGCTTAATTTCTCGCCTTCAGCGTTGAGTTGGTTTGAGTCTTACTTGCACGGTCGCACAATATGTTTTTTTAAATGACGCTCGTTCAAATTGGCGTGACATTGTTGCGGGTGTCCCGCAGGGCTGTGTTTTATCTCCTTTAGTTTTTTCTCTATTTATTAACACAGTCACTTCAATTATAACTTCGAATTTTCACTTATACGCCGACGATTTACAACTATATCGCCACTTTACCATCGTGGATGCAGCGAAAGCGTTAGAGTCATTAAATATGGATCTTTCAGCCATTAATTCCTGGGCTGAATCTTTTGGCCTTTTAGTGAATCTGTGTAAATCGAAAGCTATTATAATAGGCAGTCGCCAGATGCTCCAGAAAATTAGTGATATTAGTTTACCCCAGATTCTTTATAATGGCACCCAAATACCTCTGTCCTCCAAAGTTACAAATTTAGGAGTCATGTTTAGCTCGGATTTATCATGGGACAGTCACATAAATGCTATAAGTAAAAAAATTCATTATACTTTCCACTCTCTAAATTTGTTAAAAAATTTCCTACCTATAAAAACTAAAATTTCACTAGTGCAGGCCCTTATCCTTCCTATACTAGATTACGCAGATACATGTTTCCTCGATGCTACTGAAGTGCTTTTGAATAAACTTGAGAGGCTCCAAAATTCATGTATCCGGTTTATCTTCGGTCTTCGAGAATTTGATCATATTTCAGCTTTCAGAGCCCAACTCAAGTGGTTACCTATCCGTCTTCGCAGGAATACTCATATTCTTTGTTTTCTTTTTAATATTCTATACAATCCAGCTGCGCCTAACTATCTTCGCGATCGTTTTGCCTTTTTACATTCATCCGATTCTCCATGTCGTTCCAACCTTAGTACCATTCTTAAATTTCCTGTACCTCACTCCCAGACCTATTCACGGTCTTTTACGGTGTATGCGGCTAAGCTATGGAATTCGCTTCCTCCATGCATACGCTCTAGCCCTTCACTGCCAGTTTTTAAAAAACGTCTAAAAGAATATTATCTGACACTTTCTTGATTTTAATAGTTTTACTGCTAAGTTGTATTGTGTGATTTCCTTTAATATTATGTATGTGGTTCATGTATAAATATGTTTATTGTATGTGTATGTGTGCAAACACATCTATGTATTATTTTACTTGTTGTGCACTATGCCTTCCCATTTATTAATCCATACTCCACATTTCGGGTTAGCTGGAAGAAATCTCCGCCAGTAGAGATAAGCTCACCTTTTGTGCAATTTTGTTATCCTTTTAAGCGTGTATTCTTGAATAAGTGTACAATAAAGTATTAAATAATCATCTTAATGCATTTTTGATGGACCAATAATTTTACTACTACTAGCTGCTATTAGACCAGAAACGCGACTATACACTAAGAAGATATTGTTATTAACTTTGGTTAGGCGTAGAAAGTTTCCAACATTTTTTGTTAGGTACCAGTTATGCTTTACTAATTTGCATCTTTTGAATTTGCATCACCTATTCATTTCATCATAATTACTTACTAATTTCTTTTTTCAGTTTTGTGATGTTCCAAGCTTCTTTGGAAAAATGACCGTCGTTTTGCTAGGCAGGTCGTAAAAAGCTACCGATTGGCTATGCGCGTCTCTACCATGGTGACTACTAGGTACTAGGTGCTATAATTCCGCAACGTCTCGCTCACCGCTTTAACTATTACTGCCGCATTAGCGTCAATGTTTGTCATTGCCGTGTTCCGGTTTGGAGGGTAAAGTAGCAAGTAGACTTTTAGGTAGTTTTGCCTAGCAATGCACCATTAATATCTTTGGTGTCTATAGGCAATGGTTTCTCTTTCCATCAGCAGACCCACCTGCTTGTTTGCTATCTAATTATACAAAAAAGTAGAGAGTTATGGTTTTGTTTAGAAATAAGATAGACTGCAAATCTATCAGGACAACCGTCTACAATTTTGTCATCATTCAAACTTGTATCAGCTGTGATACTCAGAAGTGAACTCAACCAAATTTACTTTCTAAAGACAGCATAGCGTGACAAAACACATACCTACTATTTGCTAATCTAATTTATTGTTCATCTCAAGTATCAATCAATATCAATATCAAGTATTTTGTGTGCAATACTCAAATAGGCTTACTGCTATACAGACGAAAATTCTTCGTACACATACACAAATAAATTACAGTTTAATTGTCTGTATAGAATTGTGTATAATGTAAAGCTAGCTGTGCTTGTAGCTCTAAGTTTTAGTAAAAGTTTAAAAGTAGTTAGTAATTAATAAAAAAGTAGTTAATAATTAGTAACAAATTTTAAACATGTGAACTGTAAACTAGTATAAATGACAAAGAAGACAATAATTTGTTTCAAAAATATTACAGGATAAATAATATTAACTTCAATTGGCCAGAAATCAGTTTGTATTGTGGATGTTGCCAGTTGTCAACTGGAATATACATTAAATCAGTCTTTACAATGGTAAGCTTTACATATAAATATGGATTCAATTACTAAAGCCAAAGAATATAATAATATAGTAAATATTAACTGAATCCCTTAAACCAACAAAAATAGAATCTTTTATATTATAGCTAGCAAACTAATTGTGCTAAGTAATTCACCCAGACAACATCTTATCTGTATTTTAAAGGTAACTCTTTTTAAAACGTTGGATTTATTTTGTTAGGTAGTCCAGCCGATCGATCATCATTGAAAGAGGTTTATCTAATAATAATAATATTTTATTTCAACGATTACTTATTTAAAAAGCTAAAAGATGAAATTTACAAGCACAAAGTTCATGGAGCAGAAATGGTCATACTGTTGGATATTGTTGAAGGTGGCGCAGCTAAAAAATAAACTATTTTGTGTTATTTTATATTTTTTGCGTAATACATTCATTAGCTATGTATTTTATGTCTTTTTCTGTGTGTTTATTAAAAATTGTGTGGACTAACAGTTAGTTCTGTCTACCTACCTCGCGATCTGTGTAATCCTATATATGCATGTTAAAATGCATGTATATTTTTGAGTGAATTTTTTATATCTCAGTTTAATCATCTAATATCTATTTCAGTTTGCTACAGCGGCAGTAGTGTCAGTAAACTACCGAATGATTAAAACATTACAAATAATGCAACATGGGTTTAGTGAAGTGGAACCAGATGTATTAGATGACTACTTAATCTCAGTTGGTTCCATAAAGGACTATCAGTCATTTAAAATTCTATTTCGATCAATTATCTCTTATTACATAATGTGGACGACATTTAAATGCTTTTACATATTGATGATTTCGTTGTTAATATTTTCCGTATATAAGGTAAATTATTTTCCTCTTTTGAATCTCTAGATAATAAATTATGCAATATACAGGGTGTGTTTATAGCCGTGAGAAGGAATCAAATTCGTGGAAATTCACGATTATACATATCGAATTAACATAACATATTATTCAAAAAAAGTGTTAAATAACCAAGAACAGTAACTGAAGTGTTGTGAATAGTCTCATGAATCATGGTTACCCTAGTCATCATAGTCATTACGCTATAGTGCGCACGGAACTAGTTGGCCGCGCCTTAGGTATGTGAACGGTGGGGCGGAGAGGCAGGGGCGCTTGCTGTCATTACTCAGTGCGGCGCCGTACTTTGCGACGGCAACACGCGTTGAAAGTTCCGGCTAGTTTAGACAAAACGCACATAAGATTGCAATAGCGAGATGAGTCCGCCGATAAAAAGACAATCTAAGGAAATAATATTTAAAGTGCATACATTTTTTAATAAACGGAAAGCCGATGTCAATAGTTTAGAATATAAAACTGATGCGAATATACATAAACTAGTAGCAGAAGCAACAGGGATATCAGAACGAAGTGTTAGGAGAGTGATTGCTGAAAGTAAAAAATCGTTGCAAAATACAGGGGAAGCAAGATTTAGTTCTCCATGTAGACCAAAAGAAATAAAAAAGAAAATACAAGTTGATGACTTTGATTTAGCAGTGATAAGAAGAAAAATAAATCAGTTTTATACGGTAGAGAAAAAAATTCCAAGTCTACGAAAACTAAATGCTGTGTTAAAAGAGGATAATATTTTAGACTGCGGATTGACTTTTTTAAGAACACTTTTGCACAAACTGGGATATTCATTTAAAAAATGTAAATCGAAGAGATTCCTTTTAATAGAGAGACCAAATATTGTTAAATGGCGAGTGAAATATATGAGGGCTATAAGAAAATTCAGAGAAGACAAACGAAATATATTCTTTTTGGACGAAACTTACGTTAACCAAAGTCACAATGTCCAAAAATGTTGGCAATCTTCGTCGGAGCCTGGAATTTATACAGATATAGGCAAAGGAAGGCGTTTGATAATAGTTCACGCTGGTAGCCGGAACGGGTTAGTTGACGATGCTTTGCTAATTTTTAAATCAGATTCAAAAACGGGGGGTTATCATGGAGACATGAACTCTACAAATTTTTACAATTGGGTTGATCAAAAATTAATACCTAAACTTCCACCTAACTCAGTCATAGTTATGGATAATGCTGCCTATCATTGTGTGCAAGTTGAGAAGAAACCGACTATGTCCAGTTTGAAAATTAATATGCAGAACTGGTTGCAAAATCATAATGTAACATTTTCTCCCACGATGATCAAAGCTGAACTCCTGAGGTTGATTAATGCGACCCAATCAGAAAAAATATTCAAGATTGACGAACTTCTGAAAGCTGCAGGTCATACTGTTCTCAAACTACCTCCATATCATCCAGACCTCAACCCGATCGAGTGTGGGCAAATATTAAAAATTGCCTGGCCAGAGATCACATTAATGCTACATTGGACGAGAAAATGACAATACTAACAAGGCTATTTTCCGAATTCTCTGCCGAACAATGGCAAAAATGCGATGACCACGTACAAAAAAATGAACAGGAATACTGGAATCATGATATGAAATTTGATAGTATGATGGACCAAATCATTATAAGTTTACAAGATGATTCTGAATCAAGTTCAGAGAGTTCAGAATCAAGTGATTCTGAGAATTGAGTTTGTTTGTTTGTTTGAACGTGGTAATCCCAAAAACTACTAAACCGATTTGAATAATTCTGATTTTTATTATATAATACACATATTTAATAGACATCCATAACTCATCATTATCTCGTTTCGTGGTCATTTGGAGGCAAAAGCAAAGCTTTCGTCCAAGAAACTTGTTGTTCTGAACAGGGCAAAACAGTCGATTGTTTGCGACTCTACAAGTCACAAATCAGGCTTCATAGGAGTACTGTTCTCATCTTTGGCCAAGGGCTCCACAATACCAGCTCCTTCCTCTTGAACGCATTCAACGCAGAGTGTCTTCAATGCCGATCACGATAAACGTATACTGATGACTCAGCCTGAACTAAATACTTTTCGTAACTTCCACTGACACGTGTTTACTACCAAATTACTGAACTAACATTACAAAGTTCAATTTGTATTTTATTTATTCTTTTCAATAAATGAAAAAATATTGTTCACGATATCTTCAGATTGGTCATCACTGTCTAAGCTCATGTGCATTGCGAGCAGTTGACAACCCGCCCCCTTACCCCTGTCACCACCTAAGGCGCGGCCAACTAGTTCCGCGCGCACTATAGTCTTAACGATTCACAAATCATTTTAATATCAGTTACGTACGTACGTAGATAATGTAAATGTTATCTACCTACCCGTTTTAAACTTGTGTGAATTGTGATTAATTTTCCCTTATACTTTGTTCCTGGTTTAGTTAGGAAGAACAGAAAAAAATACCTAGGCACTAAATAATGATATTTTAAGCGTGTTATAATTTAAAAAAAAACTAGGCACAAATAAAAGTGTAAGACAGCCAATATTTACCTTAGTATTTCTGGCGTAAATTGATCCATCATCTTCACAATGATCGAACTTGACTAAGTTAATTACTAACATTTTACACTAGTCTCAATTGTTGAATTATTTCTTCTGTATTTGGTGATTTAGTACACAAAATCATTACGTAATGCATAGGTACGTCGTATAACCCAATATTCTTCATTGGAACACTGATAAGATGACATTGTTATTATTAGTCAAATACTCACAAAAATATGCACAAAAATATTATTGCATTCGCCGAAACACATCCAGACATCGCGATTTACGCCGGCGCTCCTCGACCGGCGGCCTCTTTGCAGTAACAATTATGTTATCTTTATGCTAGCGTAGCGTTGACACTGAATTATTTTATAAGATAATTAATTATATTTTATAGATATTTGGGATCAAAATCGAATACTGATACTCTTTCAATAGGTTCCACGGCTAAAAACAGCCTGTATGATTAAATATAATTAATTTTTAACAATCTCTTTTTTATATGATTAGACAGCAAACGGGTACCAACCAGGTAGAAAAAGAATCATCACCTATAGACAGAAAAATATTAATAGAGTGTTGCTATCCGTCTAGCGAGATATTAGTTCCACATATGGTGCAAGTGTTTTTTTTTTAATTTTAGATATAGGAAGAAAGCCAGAAAACATACAATAAAAAAGATAGTTCTATTGATGGAAAGGAAACGAGAAGAAAAAGCATTTCAAGCATGAACATAACATAAAATATCAGAAAATCTATTATGGAAAGAATAGGTAAGGTAATGATACCAACCACGGGCAATGTAAAACTCTACAATTTAATAGTCAAGACGATAGTGACACGTTTGGCCAATTTTTTACTTTACTACAAGGTGATCTTGTAGTCTTCAAAGCATAGTCCAACATTAGGGAACTCTCTAAATTAAAATCAAGACTCTACATCATTATCATCATCGTTATCATTTTAGCTCAATAAAATAATGTGTTAGATGTATGCCTCTCCCTTACCAATGACCAAGCTAAGTTTTCACAGAGCTGACTATCAATACACTAGAGGACTCATAATTAATTAGAGAACTCCTAAATAAATATTTTTGTACAGTTGTAGGAAAGCATGGTATTAAAGGGGTTTCTTGACTTAAATTGTAGTTGTAGTCCAAGCGGTGACTGTCAAAAAGGGCGGTGATCCAGAACAAGAACAAAATGGAAGCTATTGTCGTATTGAAATTAAACGAATAAAGTAAATAAAAAATAATTAGTCTGGATGGGGCTCTGTAACTTGTTCGATTTATTTTCATAAACTTCTCTATATTTTTCTCATTCCACTGTTTTCTGTGTCTCGTTCCTCATTAACATCCAGACCAATTTCATTCAAAATAAAAAATAAAAACACATATTTGACGTTTAGTTTTTCTTATATATGTTTAGATAGAAATATATTTTAGTACTCTATTAACAGTGATGTTAAAAATAGCAGTGACAGACTTCTTAAGTTTTTATAAATTACTGAAATACTTTCAAATGGTAAAGTATTTTACTTATGAATTAGACATCAATGTTAAAAAAATAGGCAAAGAAAATTTCTTAAAAAAATGGATAATTTACAATTGCCAGACCGATAGATTTATCTAATGTCCGAAACCTAATAAATACAATAAAGTTCATTTTAGTTCTTGTTATAGATAGCCACCCTTTTTTACGGTCACCGCTTGGGCTATTAGCATCAGAATGTACCAAATATTGTTTTTTAGAATACAAGATTGTATTTGATACGTTACTGATATTAAGGTTATTATAATCTGTAATAGCCTAATTTATCACTTTATACCAAGGCAGTTATTTATCGAGCTGTGCATTAAAACGAAATATAAAATTTTACGGGTTATAATTTTAAAATATTATAGCAAAACTGCAGCAATCGACTTCCCACTTCTTGTATCAACGGAATCCATGAGATCTTCGCCAAATTAAAATGAAACTATACGGGAAGTATACCCATTCAAACAAAAGAAGAATTTTCAAAATAGATTGATAAATAACCGAGTTCTGAGGCAACAAACATTTAAAGATATATTAGAATCATTGCTTACCTACCTGACATAGGTAAGCCTTAGTCAGATTCCCTTTCATATTCAGAATGGTGACTCCATTCTGAATATGAAAGTGAGATATTTCATGTACGAGATATTTTTGACGATGTCGAATATATCCCTTTTTTACTAACATTGAAGCTACGACGTATGTAAATATTTCTATTATCTCGACTTTCGACGTAACGAATCAATCATCCTGTTGCACATAAGTACAAATAATATTTTCAACATCAAGAAAAATTGTTAACACAATTTTTTCACATAACGTGTCCTTAACGGACGATTTAATAATAATCATAATAATACAGTAATCGGTAATATATCGGTGAGGGCGGGCGGTAAAGACAGACAAATAGCTCATGAGGGTGGCACGGCATGATAGTTAAGCTTAAGACGTGCTCGTCTTAATTCTGAGTGTGTAATAATTATATCTATTATATATCTATTATATAGTTTTTATTCAAGTACACTTAAAGGAGAACTATATTTTTTCGAACAGAATCATTGTTGGTTTTTTTACTTTTATGATAATTACTTGATTTAATTCTTATTTCAGAAGCAGACGTTGCTACTAAAATATGCGTTATACGTTATAGTGCCTATAAGCATTTTTGACGTATTTCTGTCGGTTGTTGGTGCTGTTCTTGTAAATTTTTGGGTACAAATATTGGTGTTTTTTGCTTTCTGTAAGTATTTATTTTAACTAGCTGAAAGGCTATTTTTTCTTTCCACTAGATAAGGAAGTTACTGATTTTACCCCGATTTCCGAAAATCGAGTTTTCACCAGATGTCCACGTTTTGAGTATGTATGACGTCAGTATGTCTGTATGTATGTATGTGTGTGTATGTGTGTATGTAAACATCTCATAACTTTTGAACACAACACAACACATCGAAACGCGGTTGATGGCATTCGATTGGATTCACTCAACTTAGATTTTCTAAAAATTTGAACTGTTTCGGTCCAGGAGATTTTGAGAAATTTTGAAAAAACCCCAAAAAAATTTTGGTGAAACAGAATTTTTTTAATCAGGGCGAGCGAAGCGAGCCCTACACTAGGCCACTTTGTATGCACTTTTGTGGTATGTGTTATGTGTGAAAATATCGCACTTCGAGGTTTGAGCTTTGACGTGGTAGTTTAAATTCATGTCTAGATATGACGTACCATTAAAGTACTATTTTATAAACACTAAGAAAAAATTTAAAAAATACATGTATTAGAATTTTATTACTACTAACGCCATCTATTAGGAAACTAACGAGTTAAAACGCTAACGAGTTAAAACGTTACTTTGGCGTGGTAAATTTAATTCATTTTCATTCACTCCATTTTAATACAATATTAATCTATAAATACACTTGTACTTTTTAACTTCCTGCTACGTATGTGGATAAGGAAGTTACTGATTTGGTTCCGATTTTCAACAATCGAATTTTCACCAGATGTCCGCGTTTTAGAGGTCCTAGGAACCTTTTTCGACTATTTTCGCGATGACGTCAGTGTGTCTGTATGTATGAATGTGTGTGTGTGTTCGTGTCTGTGTGTATGTATGTCTGTATGTAAACATGTCATAACTTTTGAACGGCTGGACCGATCGAAATGCGATTGATGGCATTCGATTGGATTCCACTCAACTTGGACTTCCTGAAAATTTGAACCAAATGGGCCCAAGGGATTTTGATAAAATTTTGAAAAAACCCAAAAAGAAATTTTGTTGAAAAATTTTTTTTAATACAACTTCCAGATTAATGTACTGATTGAGTACAAAAACTAATCAGCTATATTCTCAAAAAATTAAGTCTAATGCATAAATTGCATAAATTGCATCAAATTGGTTTATGTGTTTTGAAGTAATCGACGAAAATTTTGAAAAAAGTCTTTTTTCGACATAACTTCGAAATATTTCAACCAATAATTTTTTAGTATTCTACAATATTTTAGTACTAAAAAAATTACGTCGATTGCCGTTTTAAAATTCAAAATCGAATCTTATTTTCAAAAGTTACAGCTTTTCAAATATTAACATTACGTTGTTAGTAGCAAACTTAATGTTTTTGAAATAACTTTCAGGCTAATATACCGATTGATCTCAAAATCTTATCAGCTTTTCTCCTTTAAAAACTGCGTCAAGTACCGTTAATTGGATAAAAATCAGTCACTTTGTTTGGTATCTATCAATGACGAAAATTTTTGAAAAAATGATTTTTGACATTGCTTCGAAATTTTTGAACCTACCGATTATTTAGCTAAAGCAATAGTTGAATTGAGTTGAATGCCATTTGAAATTGACCATTTGAAATTTGACCAATTTGATCATCGTTTCCAAAATATACAGTTTTTCAAAAATCAATGTACTGCCATTTTTATCAAAATAAACTGCATGTATGATTGTTTCGTTGGTTCATTCGTGTTTTCTTGCTGTTTTTTGTGACTTAGCAATTGAGATATTTCAATATTTCTTAGAACTGAAAAAAAATCTATGCTTATAGTTTTCACTCTTTTGAGCTTAAAATACCTTAATTTAGCGGTAAGTTTCAGGGATGGCCTGCAAGGTCAACCGTTTACAGATTTTTCACAATATTATTATTGTGAAACTGTACAAGTGTATTAATTGATTCTCAATCTTAGCCCGAGGGTAAAAAGCTAAAAAAAATGGTCATGCCCGTATCCCCGAAGAGGTAGGCAGAGGTACAACGTGTGCATCCATGATTAGCGGAAGATACGTCTTAGTCCCACAACGTGATAGGTGACCAGCTTATCACCAATCGGGCTTCTTTCCAATCCCGGGCATCATTGTTTTTATTGGAAAATTGAAAAAAAAAACACATTTTTAATTTGGAATTGAACCCAGAGGGTTTTTCTGAGAGAAAAAATCGAAGAATTTATTCGCTGAGTTTCTACCGCCAATTCTTCGTGCCTGCGGTAAGTCCAATATTAATGCTAAAAACTTTGAAGGTTAATTAAATAAAAAAAAATAATTCAAAAATCGATCTTATCTTATCTTAGCAAAATGTTAAAAATGTGTTTTTCTTTATAAGATTAAACTTTCATTTTTAATACCCATTTTCCTTGAAAACTCTTTTGCAAGAAAGCTACCATAAATGAAAATTGATTTCTATCAATATTAATTAGGCTTTAAGAGCGGCGATGATTTGGTGGCGCGAGAAGGATCTTGAGTTGCTACATATTATAGGTAGGACGAACTAATTACAGGTAGACCAGAAAATGTGATGTAAAATTTTAGTAGATATACCTTTATATTTGTTCTGTGTAGATAACATTGATAATAATAAAAATCGTGTTTTTAATAAATCAAGAAAAATTTAAAGAATTTTTCTTGTAAGTTTAAAAGGAATTTGTCTTAGAAACATGTTTTTTTTTTATTTTGGTTTTATTTTGCTGTGCCCTTCTAGACCAAAGCCTGACGACGCCTTTGATGGGAATATAATATGTGGATAAAAATACGCTGGCTTTTTTTTAGGTTAGATAATTATATAATGAAGGCCATACATTAAAAGATGTAATTCTCATAAAAATACTTTCTTAACAATATTACTAGGTAGTATAATTTGCGAGCCCTTACAAAGCTCTGCTTTTTGCTAGTATAACTTCCAGATCCACGTACCAATTCAGTACAAATACTAATCAGCTTTATTCATCAAAAAACTACGTTTGCTAATACTAATGCATAAATTGCATCAACATCAGTTTATCCGTTTTTGAGTAATCGTTGACGAAAAATTTGGAAAAAAGTGTTTTTTCGACATAACATCGAAATTTTTCGACCAATCATGTTTTGGTATTGTATGATATTTTAGTGTATAATATTTTTGTATTAGTGTACAATATAAGTGTATTAATATTTTTGAAATAACTTTCAGGTTAATGCACCGATTGACTTAAAAATCTTATCAGCTTTTCTCCTTTAAAAACTTCGTCAAAAACTGATAGTCAGATTAAAATCTGTATTTTTTTTTGGGATTTATAAACGACAAAAATTTTTGAACATAATGTTTCTTGTCATTGCACCGAAATTTTTCAACCTATCTATTATTTAGCTAAAACAATATTTTAGATCTCAAAACTTGAGTTGAATGCCATTAGAAACATCAAAATCGATCATCGTTTTCAAAATATACAGCATTTCAAAAATCAATATACTGCCATTTTTAACAAAATAGTTTTTTTGAAAGGCGTATCCATTTAATCCATGGTTTCAGTTAATACAAGACATATTAGTTTGTCTTTGGCCGATTGAGAATCGAACGAATAATAAGTAATAAGTGTATACACGGACTACATGAACGATTTTGCTCCATCCGGAGATTAAACTTAGGTCTCATGATCTGAACCAAATAGGCTCACCCCTAGACTTGGCTCACAACTAAAACGTCTCCCGAACCATTTAATAATTCAAATACGTAAATTTTAATTTATTATTATTGATCCAGGCTTATTTCGAAGAAGAGATCAGATGCGTTACTGCTAAGCATCTCGTAAAATACGAGAAGAGGCCAATACGTATTACTAACAACTTGACTTCTAAGTCGGTGGTAGAGTTCTGCACCTTCTCAACTCTCGACCAGGTTTCGTTCCCGCAATAGCGTCGGTGTTAGTTGCTGTTGTGTTCTGGTTTGGATAATAAGGAAGCCGGGTAACTTATGCTTTTGGTATTCAAACCCTGTCACAGAGATACAAACGTACTATTAACATCTCTGGTGTTTGTAGGCGATGGTTGTCTTTTTGAATCAGGAGAATCATCAATCATCTTTCCCCTGTGTTGGTTCCGGGCTCCTTTGTAGAATAGACCAACTGCCGTTCTGCCAGGCAGATCGTAAAAGGCGACCGATTGGCTATACGAGTCACTACCATCGTGGCTACTAGGTGCTAGAGTTCTGCATTGTCTCGCCCGGGTCAGGTACTACCGCCTTACCTATTCCTGCCGCAATAGCGTCAGTGCTTGTCGCTGTCGTGTTCCAGTTTGGAGGGTAAGGTAGCCGGTAAACTTGTGCATGTGGCATTAGACCTTGCCACAAGATAGCAACGCACCGTTAACATCTTTTGTGTCTATAGGCGATTGACTCTTTCCATCAGGAGACACATCTGCTTGTTTGCTATCTTATGTCATAAAAAAAAACTTTTTTTTATTATATGATATAAAAAAATCTTTTAAAATTTAAATTAGTTTTAGAAGTGGTGGCATTTTTTTGTTAAATTACGAACTGTAATATTTATGCCACTTCAAAAATATTCCCATGCCATGTAATATAAAAAATGTTTAAACTGAAAAGTTCTATGCTTATAGGTTTTACTTTTTTGAGCTTAATTCCTTAATTTAGCGGGAAGTTTCAGGGATGGTCTGCAGGGTCAACCGTTTACATATTTTTTAGACTAAATAGATAATTTCGTTTATAAATTATGGATTTCGCAAAGTAACACCTGCATCTATAATATATCTTAAGAAGGCAACAATATCATTTGGCGTATAAATCACTCGGTGATGGAATTCTGCAGCGTCTCGCTCGAGATTTTGCCACTGCCTTATCTATTCCTGTCGTAATAACCTCGATTTTTATCAATGACATCCATTTCATGGCAATTGTTGTCGATAAATTTTGTATTTAACGTTGTTTGTGCCATAAGGGTCATCCAATTCCAATATCAATCAACGTCATTCTTGTCTAATGCTGGTGTCTTTCCACTAGATTCTAGAAGAACTACCTGCTGGCTTGTTAAGAAAATTTTACTAATCCAAAATTCAATGCTTGATTTTGTTCACTTGACGGAGGCAGTTTATCAATAATACATGACGTAAGGGGCAGTCTTCCGAAAATCGAAACCATGGATTTCGACCATGATTCTAAAATGAAAACCGAAAACCATATTAATTTTGTATAATTTGGTTTATTTTCTACAATTTTTATTGTAAGAAAATAGTAAAATTTGAGAAAATACACAAAATAAGCGATGTATTATGCACCACATATTGCACAATACACGTATAAACGGTTGACTGAAAATTACGCGGACGCGACGAGTGCGGACGATGCGCGCTTTAATTTGCGTGTCGTTAAAATAAATTTAATGTCAAATTTTAAAATTTAATGTCAAATTAAAAAAATTAAAATTTAAAAATTCACGCCAGTTCCTAACGGGGTAGGCAGAGAGAACCGAGTGCCGAGTGCATCACGATCCTTTGAAAATAAGAAAATACCATAAAACGCAAATTTTGAATATCTCATAAAAAAAGAATCACAACTAGCACGTAATAATGACATGTTTTCTTAATTGTTCCATACACCGTCCATTACAAGCTGTATTATAATAATTGCAACTAAGCCTGGTTAGTAATACCTATGAGTTCTGTAATAACATCCTCGCAATGAACATTAGCATTATATTTACTTTACTAATATTATAATTCATAGAAACATTGGTACGTTTGTATGTTTTTAATAAACAAATTCAAAAACTACTGGACCAGGCTGTAAAATTATTTTACTATTAGAAAGCTACGCTATTTTGGAGTGTCATAATTAGTGATGTGCCGGATATCTGTATCCGTATCCGTATTGGTGGATATCTGAGGCAGAAAAAAGATCCGTATCCGTTACTTTTTAGGCGGATCTTGAACGGATCTTTTTTATTATTAAGTTTCACCACGTTTACAAAATTTTAAACAAAGAATGAAATTCAATTAAATTGCAAAAAACATCTTGTTTTTTGTTTCTTAAGATTACATTTGGCTTGGATTTGTAAAAATCAAATATCTAAACATTATTTGAACTGAGATACTAATTCTTCCTTAAGTTGTATGTAATAGCACTATATTGCTTGTATCTACCGTGAAACAGCTTTGCTGTGTTTCTAAGAGAAGGGCAAGACTGGCAGTGTAATTACTGGCCCCGAGATTTAACACCTTATGTCTCAGGATAGGCAACACATAAATGAGTTACCTGGCTAGTTCTAGGTAAACTAGTTTATGTTCATTGACGACGTCGACCACTTACCATCAGGTGTTGATATTCGTATTATTTAAATGCCTGACTGAGTATTAAAATAATTGTAGGAAAGTTAAGATCCGTATCCGTATTCACGGATCTTAACAGAAATGGTCCGTATCCGCGGATCTAGCTTTTTAATGATCCGGTACATCTCTAGTCATAATATATTACTTACTGGGATCAACAAAATCAATAATAAGACTGTGTCACGCGGGCGAATTAATATGTGTAGAATGCTAACCACATTAATATTATATGTACATGCATTGATATAATTTTTGTGCCAACAGTTTTAGGTCGCCCTTTTTGCTCTTAACATTAGCCTTCTCTACAACATTTAGTTCGAGTATTACTAAAAACATACGTATTCATAGCATAAAGTAGTTCACAATGTGAACCACGTCTAAGCTCATATTAATTATTGTTTTTCAGTTATAGAAGTATACAATTTAATTGCTGTGAGCAGTGAATATAAAAGACTTGTGGGTAAATCAAGAGTAGTAAACAGTGATTTGGAAGCAAGACAAGTTAACAATAATATTCCTAGACGTCAAACATATCACTCACCATCTAACTCGCACTGTCGAGGCTGTAATTGTTTAAGCGAAGACTTTGATGCTGCAGAGCAGGATACGGCAAGGGAAACACCTCTTACTACAGTTCAACTCGTTCCGTCACCAGTACCTGATACAATGCCAGTTAGAAATACATCACAAACGAAGGAATTAAATTTTAAAGACGAGAATATTATTTATGATCAAGATCAGCTTATAAGGAGTGATTCCATTGTAAATAATAGTACAACTGATTCGAATGCATCCAACTCGACTTTATATACAAATACTGACTCTTGTAATTTTAGTTCTTTGAAAAAATCGAAAAAGTTTGATTTTTCTGATACTCCGGTTATATATGATGAAAGACAGCTAAATATCGGCATAAGTCCTGTTATTGAAGATAGACCATTTGTAACAACGTCATCATAAATAATTACATATAAGTTTGATATTTTAATTGTTGTTAGCCAGTAAATCTTGCAAGTGGTTGTACCACTTGCCAGATTTACTATCTGCTACGAGATAAATTATTTAAATGCAGTTTTTTGATAATATAAGGCTAGGAAAGTAAACGAGTAATGCTGAGCATACATACTAACGATCGTATGTACAACTGTAAAATTAATATGGAACCATTGTATTAAGAAAAACTATATAAAATTTACTGCAACCCTTTTCAACCGACTTCCCAAAATTTTAATGTTTTTTTTTTTAATTTGTTACGTCATATGAACTCGGTAATTTATGAACCGATACCAATAAATCGAGAGGTGTGTGTGTGTGTTTAAATGTGTCTACTCCATGTGTAGACTCATTTTATTTTGAAGATATGATGCAGGGTTCCGGAGATTCAGGTAATGGGAAGTTGGTTGTTACAGTTTTACTGCGTTAAAAATTATTCATTTTAATAGTATCTGTAAAAAAATACAACTAAAAACATAAGAAAAATGCATAAACATGCACTATAAAATGTTAGAATAACAAGTCATTTTCAATTTATAATAAAAATTGAGGGAGTTGGTACTTGGTAGCGGGTTCGAGTCTCGCGTGTCGACATTTTTCTTTGTTGTTTTTAAAGTTTTTCAATTTATAATAAGTTTCTTAAAAGAACAAGTAAGGAGTTTGGGAATAGAAAACAGGGTCAACTGCTGTTGGTGAATTAGAAAACGGATACGTTTTGTCGACTTTTGAAATTTGTTAATTTTTTGTATTTTATTTTTATTTTTTATATTTTAATTACTATTTTTAAAAAACAATCGTCGACTTATCTAATCGATTTTTAGTAGAAGGAACCAAAACATATGCGTATCAGCGATTAATACAGGATTGCTTCAAAATTTCAATTAGAACATAATATGATCTATATATTTTATGTACATATTATGTATTTTTAATATGTATTATAATTTAAAATGATGTAGAAGTTGTCCGCTATGATGTAACGTTAAATAATTTGTAAACAACCATATGGCAATTGTTTTTGTTTTTTGAAATATTCAAGCGTAGCGTAACTACATAATATTAGGGGTTATTTGAACATAGCTCATTCGATCCCAATTCTTTTGCTTTAAACGTTTTTCGTCTGTTCATGTATCTAAAAATAATGTTTTGCAGTTTTCTGTTATAAATAAGTTTTTTCCAAGCTTACAGAAAAATAACTAACTGTTGATAGATCTTTTAGGTATAGTTATTCAAAGTTAGTTTGTACCTAAGCATAGTTTTGTAATTTTAAAATTTAAATTCTGTATTTTATTAAGAAAAAATAATGTAATAAAAATTTCAATAAATTTTACGCCATTTCTTTTTTTTTTTTTTACTAATTTCATTTCTTGTTTCATGTAAAGGTGGAAGAAAATAACGGCTGCCAGTAACAGATAACCTAATAATAAGAGAGATGACTCCGATAGCTATGTACGAATATTTATATTGTTCGTGTTAGCCGTATATACTCGGGATGCATGTCAGTGGACCATATCTACAGTTTCACCGATTATTCTACATTTTAAGGTCCAGACCACTTTAGAGAATGGATCATCTGCCATTATGCCAGGCAGTTTGTAAAAGGGGAACGACTTTTTATACGAGTTATACGTGTCACTAACATTGTGACTGCTAGATGGTAGATTTTCACACCGTCTGGGTTTGTTATTACCGCTTATAGAACATAGAACAAATATTACACAAGAAATACACCATAATAGGTATATATGTTGTAAAACCATCGAATATTTGATACAGCTTACGTTGTGTGATGATGTTTTTTACTTTTTTATCTGTTTTTAAGGATTTTATATCCTCGGAACATGTTAGCCCCATCGTATCTTAAACTTATAACTCACAAGTTTTATTAATGTAGAAATATATCAGTGAAAGATTTCCACGTTTTGAGGTCTAGGAACCTACACATACAGACATAATGTCGTCAGTATATCTGTAAGTATCTATGTGTGTGTATGTGTGTATGTAAACATTTCATAACTTTTGGATGACTTGACCAATTGTAACGCGGTTGATGGTATTCTATAGATTCTATTCAAATTAGAGTTTCTGAAAATTCGGTCTTGCTATATGATCGAATACGTCGATTGTACTAATCGCTATGTATACATACGTATATGTAGTTAAATGAGTTCGTCGTAACAGATGAAATTCACATTTATAATTTTGATCGTACTTTCGTATTTCTAATTATTATTGTGTTATAGTACTCACCCCGTGCTTGGAAAAACTAGAAAAACTTTAAAAACAACAAGAAAAATATCGACACGCAGATATTGAACCTGCGACCGTCTCCCTAAAGCCGGGACGCTCTACTACTAACTTAGTGTCGACAGGTTCAACGTGGCAAAATTCTTCGCCTCGTCGATCTTCTCGATCTTCTCGTCGTCGAAATTATGATCGATTACGTCGATTGTACTGATAGGTATATATACGTATAAAAACGATTGTCGATATTTTTCTTAATTATTTCTTAAGTTTTTTCAGTTTTACCGAGCATTTTTGTGTTATAGCACTCACCCCGTATGAGTGCTATAACACAAAAAAGACTAGTTGTGCCCGCAACTTCGTCCATGTGGAAAAAATCTAAAAATTAGCCCAATTTATTTCTTGTTACCGTGGTTTAAAAGATATACAGTTCCGGGGTTTTACCCACATAGTTCCCCATCTCATGGCATTTCCGGGATAAAAACTTTCCTATGTCCTTCTTTGGGTCCAAACTATCTTTGTACCAAATTTCATTCAAATCGATTCTGTGGTTTAGGCGTGAAGAAGAGAGATACAGACAGAGTTATCATATTACATATGGATGTAAGAATTTCCCCGTATTGGTCCCGGGCTCCTTTGAAGAATAAGCCAACTGCCGTTCTGCCAGGCAGGTCATAAAAGGCGACCGATTGGCTATACGAGACACTACCATCGTAGCTACTAGGTGGTAGAGTTCTGCGTTGTCTCACCCGGATATTTGGTACCACCGCCTTACCTATTCCTGCTGCAATAGCGTCAGTGCTTGTCGCTGTCGTGTTCCGGTTTGGAGGGTAAGGTAGCCGGTAAACTTATGCATGTGGCATTAGACCTAGCCACAAGAAAGCAACGCACTATTAACACCTTTGGTATCTAGGCAATGTAACCATCGCCTCTTCTCTTTACTCTTTCCATCAGGAGACCCATCTGCTTGTTTGCTATCTTATGATATGTAATATGATCTTATGATACGATGAATGAATAATCCCTCACTTAGAAGTAAGACCAGTTGATTTTCAAATAAATATATATATATATATATATATATATATATATATATATATATATATATATATAAGTGAGGGCTTATTCATTCATCGTATCATAAGATCATATATATCAAGATAGCAAACAAGCAGACGGGTCTCCCGATGGAAAGAGTCAATCATCGCCTATAAACACGAAAGGTGTTAATGGTGCGTTGCCATCTAGTGGCGAGTCGAATGCCACATGCATAAGTTTACCTTATCCTCCAAGCCGGAACACGACAGCGACAAGCACTGACGCTTTTGCGGTAAGAATAGGTAAGATAGTGGGACCAGACCTGGGCGAGACAATGCAGAACTCTACCATCTACTAGATGGTAGAGTTCTGCATAATACACAGTTACAACTTTGTGACCCACCCTCTCCCTTACGCTACACTTGTTGTTTTGAGATTCACAAGTGCGTCTGAAATTTATTTTTTTATAGACGAAATGATGTAAGAATGACGAAAAAAATATAATCTGACAATTTTCACAAGCCGAAGTTATTGGATTTTTTTTTCTGCTCTAGCCACCCGCCTTTATATAAAGGTTTTATATTTGGTGGAGGGCCTCAGCAGTATGCGAGATACCTCCCTTATGTTAGTCTGACACGCTCGAGTAAATGCAAAAATTCCCTCTGGGGCTCCCCTACTGTTAGCTTTTTATTTGACACGATAAAATAACACAATATGGCATATTTCTATTTTTCTATATTGTAATATATCTACAAGCGTTTGACTTTTATATACATTTGCTCATATGAGCGACTACGCGTTTTGCGCCCAACACAGCGTCTATTATTTTATTTGTCTGGTCTGTGTTAATTTCCTTGAAAGGTGTATCTAGTTTATTACGTGGTTATTACCCATCATGCCTTGTAATTATGATGCCTAAAAAAATGAGAATTCATTATTATTAAAATTTACAACACGGAAAATTCTTATTTATTGAACCATCATGCTAATGAGTCATAACACGGGTTTTTTAGGTCTCATTTCACTGTAAGCTTTTATCAAATGCATCCTTTGGAACTTTTATGTAGAAATCATCAGTGTCGTTGTACAAAACCCACACTTATCAGTACAATTATCGCGGAATCCTACATAATGTACGTATTATTCCTATTATAAAACCATCACAGTAAATTAAATAAGTGGGAAGATATTACAGTTCGCTCAGTTAATACGCGCGCGTCGAACAAACGTACGTGTGGACGAAGTTTTTATAGACTAATCGCTGTATAGGGAACATATTATTTGAGAAATATTTTAAATATTTATAAACATGTTTTGTGAAATACCTAATTTTGGAAGATGTTGTTTCTGTTTCCCTATAAGACAGGGGGTTTTGGTATTTGGATATGTTAATATTGTGAGTATCTTTAAGATTATTATCCACCCGCATCCCGCTACGTTAGAGGTTTTTGGTGATTCCTCGAGTACAATATATTTTTCCGGAATAAAATTCTAATTTTCAAATTTTGTACAAATCGATAAGTTATGTTTTTTCTGTCTCTCCCTAAGACAGGCAGTTTTAGTATTTAGATACATTAATAATAATGAGTATCTTTTATTATCTTTTATTATTACTATCCGCCTGCATCCCGCTACATTATAAGTTTTTGGGGCATCCCTGGAAATAATATATGTTTCTGTGATAAAATTATGAATGTCAAATTTTATTCAAATCGATTAAGTACTTTTAACATGATTGAGTAACAAAACCATACAAACAAACGCAGAAAATAAATAACATTTGTGAGGTTCTATAAAGGTGTTTTTCAACTCTTTCAAGCATCTATCTAGGTATGCTTTTAAAGATGGAGCTTTAAACCCAAAGGTATTTGTCCGGGCGCCCTTGGGAATATAGGCCATCTGTTATTCTGCCAAGTAGTCCAGATTGGCTTTACGTGTCACTACCATTGGTACTACTAGGTGGTAGAGTTCTTCAATCTCTCGATAACGTCTAGTTACCACCGCTTTACTTATTCACAAAATAGCCGTTAAGGTTTGACACAATAGCCGGTCGACTTATGCATGAGGCATTACCACCCCGTCATACTAACAGCAACGCACCATTACCATCTGTGGTGAAATGAAAAATTATATTTGCAAGAATATGGTTTATTTATATAAAATATGTTACCGACATATTCTACCATAATATGGAATGCATATATTTAAAAATTATCATTGTATATTATATTAAATTTAAAACTTTTGAATCGAGTTTTTGAGAATTACTACTGGGTCCGAACGCGGCCCCATACATTGTCTTTAAGCAATGATTTTTCTTTCCAGGCTCCTTTTAAGAATAGGCCAACTGCCGTTCTGCCAGACAGGTCGTAAAAGGCGACTGATTGGCTATACGAGTCACTACCGTCGTGGCTACTAGGTGGTAGAGTTCTGCCACCTATATTCCTGCCTCGATAGCGTCAATGCTTGCAAACATTTGTATGAAATAATCTTTCATACTAATTTCGATGATACTAAACTCTAACCCCGGGCAAAGATACGAGGATTAATTATTAGTCTTATAATATAAAAAATATCTCAAACCAGCTATTGTTTTTGTATCATATCGATAAAAAGCATGTTTTGCGCACTATCTAATATTATTGTAAACTTTGAACTCTTGGATAATAATACTTTGAATTCAGACGCCAATAAATAACATTAAAAGACATATATATTTATGCGATAAATCTTTATAAATTAAATGAAAAAAATTTATTGCTAAAAATATAGTAACAGCAGAAAGGTGCTGGTATAAAAAGTACGTAAATTATAAAAGTATTTATATTTTGATATACATATCGTATTACTTTTTTTTATTTTATAAGAACTTGTTTAAATATCCTCGCAGTAAAATGTATTTATTCTCTCTAGTTGCAAATTTTCTATAAGTGTGTAAAAATCCGTGTCCGATTGACAAAGGCATTTTAAAATATTTGCTTAATTATAGTACTAAAATAAGGCACTTTAAAGAACGATATTCTTTTTTATTTTAATTATATATATATATATATATATATATATATATATATATATATATATATATATATATATATATATATATAATAATTTTGCATGAATATTACTAACACGTCGGGTCAACATATAAGCTACATATTATCTACGTCTATCTATCTATCACCTACGAGGGAGAAGCTGTGAGGAGTAAACAGAGTCCGCGCGGACGAAGTCGCTGGCAACAGCTAGTTTTTAAATAAAATGCATCACAAATATATTAAATAATTAAAATTAAAATTTACACACATTACATGCGTGACAGTGACATACATGATAATTGATAATATTATACACATATGTAGGTATCTATACTATTTTATTTACGGCTAAAGACTATAGACAAACTTAGAGGAGGTTTTATTGTAAACATGCTGCTATACATTACGCTCTGAGTTCTAACAGCGACTAGCTGTTGCCTGCGACTTCATCCGCGCGGACTTCGTTTATTCCGCACTGCTCCTCCCCCGTAGGTGATAGTGTGATAATACTACATATTGGTTTCTCACGTTTACCACTAGGTGGCGCTGTACAAATCACATACAAATTCCTAATAAACTCCAAACGCGCTCACGATCGAATGCGAAAAGAAAAACTCACACTTAGCACTCTGATAACGATTATCGACTATTTCTAGCGATAGCCGCGACCGACGGCTTTACGTGCTCATCCACTTGCTAGTGAGATTTAGGATTTTCGAGAAAACCTAGAAAAAACCTCGAGCATTTTAGCAAATGGATGCAAATTAATTTTCTTCATTGCATTTTTCAGGTATTTTCAGCTTTAATGGTTGCGTTATATAGTTATTTAATTCATCACGACGTGGGAATGGACGTAATGATATATCGTGGAGTACTTTCAGACTATGAAAATGTAATTAGTTTGATTCTATATATTTTTGATGTTGTATTTAATGTTGTACTGGTGTATGGAGCGCATAGGGTAAGTTCAATTTATATTTATATTAATATTATAAATGAGAAAGTTTGGATTTTTGGATGGATGGATGTTTGCAGGGATGTTTGTTACGCTTGGTTCCCAAGATATGGGTATGTGAAAAACCGATCGGTCACCCAGATATTTATAATTAAAAATGTGTTTATTTTCCTTTACAATAGATTCTAAGTTAGATATAAGCATACAATTTTTTGTGAATAATTGGCGTACCTGCTTCGTAAGACTGGTGCCTGTTATAGGTTCGGTAACTGTGTAACAACTTGTACAAACAAATTCAGTATCATTATTGGATAGCTATTCATATATATCAGATATTAATGATCTCCCAGAAACTATCGAACGTGAATCATTTTTATTTGCAGATGACACAACCCTCCTTATTAAAGGTAAAAACAAAAATCTTTTAGTAAAGGAAACATCTGAAACCTTACTTAAAGTTTCAGAATGGTTTAAAAGCAACAATCTAAAAATTAACCTGAGTAAAACAAAAATAGTTGAATTTCAAACATATTACAGTAATAATATCAAAAGTTCAAACATATTTTTTAACAATACCAATATAGACAATACAAATAATACTAAATTTCTAGGAATATTAATTGACAAACATTGTAACTGGAAAGCACACATTGATTCCCTTTGCAATAAAATTGATAGATTTGTGTATGTTTTAAGAAGAATAAGAGAAATAGCAAACTTAAACGCTACCTTGTTAGCATATCATAGATATGTCTCATCTGTATTGCAATACGGAATCCCTATTTGGGGAAACTCAGTAGATTTAATAAAAATATTTAGAATACAAAAGAAATGTATACGTGCAATATGTAATGTGAATCAACTTTATTCTTGTAAACCACTTTTTAAAAAACTTAAAATACTACCATTACCTTGTCTTTATATCCTGGCGGTATGCGTATTTGTAAAAAAACATCAACACTTGTTTAAAACAAATGCTGAAGTATTAGGTAATACATATTTTAGGAATAGTGAAAAACTACATGTGCCCAGCCAAAGACTCCACATTTTTAAAAGAAATGCCTATTGTATGGCAATTAATATATACAATCATATTCCTGATAGTCTTAAATCCTTACCTCTTAATAAATTCCGCAAACAACTATTTGATTTACTACTAGACACATCTTATTATAATGTAAATGAATTTCTTGCTGATAAAATTAAATATTAATCTAATAATAAATTTTTTATTGTGTATAATTATAAAAAAACGTTGTAATTAATAAATTTAAACTAACATGAATTAGAAATTACTCTTTTTAAATTACAAGTATGTAATTTATAAAATTGCATATTAAAAAATTTAGTTTATAAGGTAGAACATGTTGATAAATATACATTAAATTGTACAACTTAACTAAATTGATACAAATTATCTATTATCTTTTTTCTGTGTTTAAACTTTGTAAAATGTCAATATTTTAATTAAACAAACAATTAATTTTGTAATTCATAGAAATAAGTTGTGATGTCAATTAATGTGTGTAATTGTATCATGTAACTATAATTAAAAAAAAAAACAAGCCCGCTGAGTTTCTTCCGCCGGATCTTCTAAGTGTGTGGCCGCGTTCCGATCCGGTAGTAATTGTAAAAATCGACTCACAACATTTTTAGTTTAATGATAAATAATTATAATTTTAAAATATTTGCACACCATATCATGGTAGAATATGTTGGTAACTTAATCAAATTTTAATAACTTGTAACTCCCATATTCTGGCAAATAAATGATTTCTTTCTCTTTCTCTTTCTTCTAGCGCTATGCTTGAAAATATCGTTATGTCTTGCCGTGAGCAATAACGATATCACACAATACCGGTATTTCAATCCTTGTTTACAAGTCACCAGTGCCCCCTAATCACGGATATTTCACCCATTAAGTAAACAAGCTGGTCATGCGTAATACATTTTCAAAATATTAGCCAAATTGAAACGGCAGACGACAAAAACAGATTGCTAATTAAATCTATGAAATATAAAATTATCCCTCGACCCGTTTGATACTAGTGTACTTGTGGCGAGAAATGCATTGGCCTGTAGATTTTTTAACGCTTTTAAAATAATGCATGTTAAAAAAAATGTTCTCTAGTATGTGTCTAATGTCTATGTTATGTTATTTTAGTGTTACTTATTTACTTACACGTGAAAACCTGTAACTGGCTACGAAAAAAAATTAATTTATAATTCTAATCTGTTAACTATAGCGGATGGTTTTCCATAATAAAATAAAAATAAAATAAAATAAAATAAAATAAAATAAAATAAAATAAAATAAAATAAAATAAAATAAAATAAAATAAAATAAAATAAAATAAAATAAAATAAAATAAAATAAAATAAAATAAAATAAAATAAAATAAAATAAAATAAAATAAAATAAAATAAAATAAAATAAAATAAAATAAAATAAAATAAAATAAAATAAAATAAAATAAAAATAATATTATTAAGCACGTTAAGTGGGTATAAATAAAAAATATTTAAAAATAAATCCTTTTAACAAAAAATTAAACCGACGAAAAATTATGCGTGGTGGATTATATCAAACAAATCTGTGTAAAGAAGGGTATTATAAAATCTCAAATTATTTAGAAGACAAACAAGCCTGTGATTAATTGCTCCGCATATCAATCTTATATATATTTTATATAATTTTGTATTATTCTGATATTGTGAAAAAAAATTATATGAAAAAAAGACAAGCCCGCTGAGTTTCTTCCGCCGGATCTTCACAGTGTGTGGCCGCGTTTCCGATCCGGTAGTAGTTTTAAAATAAAATGTTGACGTGTCAAAATAACTTGTAAAGAGTTTTATTGAATAAAGTTCTTCTGATTTCTGATTTCTGAAAACTTTTTTATATGATACAACCCTTAGGGTATATTCAATCCAATAAAGGAAGAATGATCAAAATCGAACTATTCTGTAAAAAGTTACGCGTGGTCATAAAAAAAACAGTATTTTTTTTTATTTAACTTAATTACATTTTTAGGGTTCCGTACCTAAAAGGTACGTAAAATGGAACCCTATTACTAAGCCTCCGCTGTCTGTCTGTCACCAGGCTGTATCTCATAAACCGTGATAGCTAGAAAGCCGAACTTTTCACAAATTATGCATTTCCGGTACAGCTATAACAACAAATACTAAAAATAAAAAAAAAACAGTAGCAGTCGTGGGACTGCCGATAGAAGTGAAAACGGAACTATTAAGTTGAGAGTAATTAAAACTATACGCAAAACATAGCTATAGATAAACTATTATCATTAGCATGTCGGTGACGCGAACCGAGGATTTTACCCTGTACCAAAACGCTCAACGCCCCTAAAGAAGTTTTCACTTCAAAAATAAAAAAATAAAAATAAATAAAAATATTAAGGGGGGTCCCCATACAATAAACGTGTTATTTCGTATTCTTTTGCTATGATGGTACGGAACCCTTCGTGCGCGAGTCCAACTCGCATTTGCCTTATTTTTATAAATAAAATAATTGTTATTCTTATTTTTTCAGAGGGTAGCCGTGTATTTAAAAACATTCTGCTTTTATGTACTAGCAACTTTAGGAGCTACAATGTTGCTAGAGCTACTGGAAATAATCAAAGATTTCCAATATAAATTTTATCTACCCCTGGAAATGATACCTCTGTTTTTAGTTGGTGTAGGTAAGTTCATTGCACACCTCAATGCGAAGTGCTCTACTCTCACTATACTATACTGTATATCAAGTAACTTTCTGAAGTAAAATGTCTCCAATTTGTGTATTTTTTTATATTATTAGATTAGCAAATAAGCAGATGGCTCTCCTGATAGAAAGAGAAGTTGTCGCTATTTGTGTAGCGGGTAGACAATGCCACATGCATAAGTTTACCGGCTACTTTACCCTTCAAACCGGAATACGACGACAGGCAATGACGCTATTGCGGCAGAAATAGGTAAGGCGGTTATATCATATAGCGGGGTGAGACTTTGCGGAACTTTACCACCTGGTAGTAACACCTAGTAACGACAGTTGGCCTATTCTTTTAAGGAGATCAAGACCAATACGGGAAAACAGCTATATGTCGAAACAGTTGATCTTTTCCTCAAAATAAAACTGCGAACTTTGTCACGTAATAGTCATGATATGTGTGACCAAATAGTCATTATGTGTGTCACATGTTTGGCTTTTGGTCGCCCCTAAAGCGAAGAAATCCGACCTGTCTGAGTCTGACAGAACGGCATATGGTTTATTCTTCAAAGAGTGCCCGGATCAATACGGGGTTAGTTATGACTAATTATTTGACAAAGAAAATTGTATAAATACATTATTAATGTACGAAAAGATATTATTATTCATATTTCAAAATTATTTGATTTACTATTTTTAAAGTTATTGTTTTTTTTTTTGCAGCATTAAATATCTACTTATACCTCTTGGTACGAAGTTTATTGAGAAAATTCGAGACCTGCGGCGTCAGTTTTAATAATCAATTGCATCAATTCGTAAATGGTGAGATAAAGCCGGTAGAAAATGGCGTTTACCCATCAACGGTGATTCCTGTTGACTGCAAATAGTTATTATACTTAAGTCATATTTTATTGTATGCTTTGCTTAAGGCGAGGCATCACGACAAACGTGAAAAACTGATTTATTTAGTCACGGTTTTTTTGTATTGATTGTTAAATAACAATTTTACAAAAATTATACGATATACCTGAAGATATTATCTAAGGAATGTGCTAAATTATTACATGATAGAATGTACTTTACTCGATCATATAAAATTCCGAGTACAGGCTAAAAAAAATCTCTAAATTATTTGTTAATCATATTTCTAATCTTCCACATGATTTTTATATGGTTATATTTAGTTGTAAATACAAAAAAGAATAAGCTAAATTTTGGTTTTCAGGTGATATCCTATATTTATTAATCCAAAAATTAACACGTTTTTCAGCGGTTTCAGAACATACCATGCCACCCATTTCCTATAGAATTGACGCGCGTCGAATAATTTTGTAATATATTTGTATTTTAATAGGCTAAACAGTCGGATGTCTTTTTAAGAACATTGCGCGCGTGGCAGGGAGTTAAAAAAATAATAAAATGATGTGGTGTCGCGGGACACCAGGTAGGAACGAATTTACTTCGGCTAAACGGCACTACTCGCTTGTGTACGCGACTGTCGCGCCTGCGCACGTCTCATTTAACGCTTTTATTCCACGCATTTTTCTTACGGTTTTACTATCACATTTTTTTCAGTTCGGTCGCGCAGCAAAATCCCTATCCCCTCCAAGCTTGCCGTAAGGAACTTCGTTCCAATAAGTTAAATGGAAACGTGCCGACAAGGCAACAACTTGTTTATGAGTTAAATGAAAATCTGCCGACAAGGCAACATTTAAAGATATCATACATCATATATTACAACATTTTTTGTGTGAGATTTGTAAAAGTTATAGTTTATATGGAGAAAAAATGCGATTTTTTTTACAGTAATTACGATCAGCTACAGTAGAAAGTATAAATCAACATTTTTAACTACCCTACAATGTAGAGTATTTGAATATTTAATTTTATTTGTTTACCTAAAGTATTAAAAAAATAAAGTTTAAAAAAACTTATTTATCCATCTAGATTATTAACGTAGATTAATAAATACTATTTCATTTTAAACTATACCTATCTCATTAACCATAAAAGAATGTAAATCATGATTTATCTGTGGCTAGAAAGTACTATAGTATCTATTTTAAGTATTTTATGGAAAAATCGACGAAGAATAAACTGACATTGAGATATTGAGTCTAAAGGAAAGTATTTATTTTATTTTAAGTAAGCTAATAGGTACTTTGTCTATTACTGCTGTAAAGTTGTAAGAGCACATTAAATACGTTTTCAGTAAGCTGTTAAAACTACAACCACAGGTTAAACACATACGAAACTATATTTAAAAAAATCAGGAAACATATATATATTTTTTTTATTTTTCGGAGGAAAAATCCCTTTAAAATAGTTAATGATGATTTCAAGTATCGTCTATCGACGATCGTCTACGCAGCAAGCTAGCTAACTTTCGCGTGATTTGGAAAAACGGACAATTATGCGTCCAGAGGCTTTTCTTGGGGACACCGAGAAACAAAAAAAGGACGATCCCGTTTAAAACGGGGATGTATGTTAACAACGGGTATAACTCTAATTATACCATAAGCCATACCATTATATACCATTATACCATAAGTCAATTGAAATGTTACATGTTATTGGGTTTTGAGTATAAACGTAGAGCAGGCAATTTTATTTTTGCTGGCCAAGGGCCAACTATTGTAAGGTGAAATCCATTTTTGTGGGTTTGCAAACCTTACCCGCGAACACCATCTTGTAAAATGGGATGTAAATGGATTTTATACTTTACTAGCTGACCCGTCAAACGTTGTTCTGCCTTTTTAACTACTCTTATATTTTTTCTATATTTTCTCACCTTTTAAACCTTCCCTGGACTTCAAAAATTAATTCAAAACTAAAATTAGCCAAATTGGTTCAGTCGTTCTCGAGTTTTAGCGAGACTAACGAACAGCAATTGATTTTATATATATAGATTACGCGAACATCACACAAAAAGTTTGTAAAAGCGACAGACCTCTTTTGTATATATTAGTTAAGTAAACAAACACCTTTTGTGTGAAAATCTGTCCACTTTCACTAAAAATTATTATCAAGTTGTCATTTGATGCGGAATCAAACGACTTTCTTTGTGCGCGTTCTCAATATGTTCCGAGATCCCTTTTTTTAAAATGAACTGGCGCTGTAAAAAGTTAAAAGTTATTCCTAATCATTTTTTTAAATTATTTTCAGCCCTGATGTAGTGTTTGTGCAAATACATCTTAACACATTTTAGATATCGCAATTTGAAAAAATATAAAAAATATCAGGATTTTCTATAAAAATTTCGCTTCTTATAACTAATCAAACAATATTATTAATAGTCTTAGTGCTTGTCACTGTCGTATTCCGGTTTGAAGGGTAAGGTAGCCAGTAAACTAATGCATGTGGCATAAAACCTCGCCACATGATAGCAACGCACCATTAACAACTTTGGTGTCTACATTCGATGGTTGACTCTTTCCATGAGGAGACCCGTCTGCTTGTTTTGCTATCTTATACTATAAAAAAATTGTTATTTCAATTTGCTGTCGAAAATAGATATTATATAAAACGGGTATTAACGCCTCCACGCTCGTTTACCAAAACAGACAATCCATAAAAAAATAAAAAGCCATCTTGATTATAATTTTTGGTAAAAATAAAAAACAGGAATTTTCTTCTTGATTGGACTATAGCTAAAGTCAAGGCCTCTGGTAGTCAGATTATGTTTAACAATTATATCATTTTTGTATATATTGGAATTATTATGATAATTGTTAGTGTCCAAATATGTGGACAGAAATTATATGTATACAATTTAAGTATATATAGTTTGTAATAAAATGGCTGTGCGTAACCAAAGATAAATTTATTTTTTATATAAATAATGTTACTGTAATTTAATAAAGAAAATTTAAAATTCAGTTTTTTATTACACATCCCATTCTTGATCAGGTCGTAATGTACAATAGACCATCAGTTTTTAGGGTCTCGTACCTAAAGGGTAAAACGTTACCTTATTGATAAGATTCCGTCGTCCGTCCGTCAATCTGTCTGTTTGTTTGTCCGTCTGTCACAAGGCTGTATTACATGCAGCGTGATAGTTAAAATGTTTAAAGATGTTGTATTTTTGTTGCGGCTATAACAAAAAATACTAGCAACAGGATAAAACAAATATTTAAGGGGGGGTTCCGTTACAAGAAACGTGATTTTTTGGCAAAAATCCAAAATCTTTTTGGATTTTCTTCGGACACGACAGTTTACTCACTAGTCGATCCGCACCAATGAGCCAAGAGTTTCTTTAAAACTTATAAACCGCCTTTCTTTAAAACTGTAGTCGAGGCTCGTAAGTCGATCAGGACCACAGACCACATGAATACTAACAGACACGGCATTGGGAAGGTAAGGTTTCATCACGCATTTGAGAAAACGCTCCTATGACTCTCAAGTGTCCTACATTTGTAGATATACGGCGTGTTAGGTAAGTCGACCTAAACCTTGAAGGGGGTATTAAAGTATCTGGTTCTCATTCCAAATAAATAATAATTAAAAAATACCTTTAAATTTTAACCTAATTATTTGGAACCAACGCACCAACACGTCCACTCACGTAACGCACATATCGATAGATAGATAAATAATTATTTATATAAATTATGTTTTTTTTTATTTATTTGGAATGAGAATCAGATAGGTACCTTATTATCCTCTTCAAGGTTTAGGTCGACTTACCTAACAGACAGTATTATATGGTGAAAATAGAAATAAGTCATGTTGTACTGTTTTATCATACCGAATGAGATGACAAGGTTTAAAAATTACTCTCAGAGTCCGAGCCCTACATTAGGCGACGATCTGTGCACTTTTGTGGTACATTTTACTGAAAAAGCATCGCATTTTTTAGGTTTAAGCTTCAATGTGATAGTTTATATTCATGTCTAGATTTGTTATCTATCATAAATATACCATTTTATAAAAATAAAAAAAATAGAAGGTACAATTTGTATTAAAATCTTATTACTACTAACGACATCTCTTATTAAATTAATGAATTAAAATTGATAGAAAATACATTTTGTATCAAAATTTTTGAACTTACTAAGTGACTACATACTTCATGAATTGTTTCTTTATATTTGACTGGCGGCGCGCGGTTATCGTACCCTCGTATAAAGGCGAGGTTCATGTATAAACTGCAATAACTACAGGGCCATCAGTTTGATCAGCTTGGCATCGAAAGTGTATGACTAAATCATTGAAAGGAGAATGCAAGGGAAGTTCGAAGGTATGTTGTGGGAGGCACAAGGGGAATTTAGGTCTAGAGCAGGGATGTTTTGCGGGGTACAGAGTAAATAGAGCGTTAGAGAGTTTTACATAATGCTTATTGAGAAACAGTACAGATGTATTAATTGATTTATATTGTATTGAGATCAATTCCCAATCATAGCCCGAGGTAGGCAGAGGTACAACGTGTGCATCCACAGTTAGCCGAAGATACTTAAGTCCCACAATGGGATAGGTGGCCAGCCTATCGCCATTAGGGCACTTTTCCAATCCCGGGCAAAGTTGTTTTTATCAGAAAACTGAAAAAACAAATTTTTTCATTTGCATGACTCTGGAAGCAAACTCCAAGGGTATCTCTGAGAGAAAATTCGAAAAATGTATTCGCTGAGTGTCTACCGTCAATTCTTCCAATCCAATCCAATATTAAGTCCAAAAATTTTGAAGGTTTATTTAAATAAAACATTTTTTGATTTCGATTTCGTAAATCGACGTAAAATCAGGAACCTCCTGATTATAGAAAAAAAAATCAATTATTTCAGCAAAATGTTAAAAATGTGTTTTTTTATAAGATCAACCTTCACCATTTTTCCTTGAAAATAGACCAAATATTCCTAGTCCAAAGCCTGACGACGCGAGCCTTTGATGAGAATGTAATGTTTAGGTGAAAATACGCTGGGTTTTTTAGGTTAGATAATTATAAATAAAGTCCATACAATAAAAGATGTAATTCTCATAAAAATACTTTTCTAACAATATTACTAGATAGTATAACTTTGCGAGCCCTTACAAAGCTCTGCTTTTTGCTAGTTTTATTTTATCGGTAAGTACTGTCACTCTGTATTTTTGTGTGTAAATGCAAGCTACACTGACAAACTAAGAAATTTTCTTGAAAGACGTATCCATTTTATCCATGATCAAGGCTTTAACTCCCCCGTGTTGGTCTGGGCTTCTTTGAAGAATAGACCAACCGCCGTTCTACCAGGCAGTTCATAAAAGGTGACCGATTGGCTTTACGTGTCACTACCATCATGACTACTAAGTAGTAGAGTTCTGAGTGCTAAGTGTGAGTTTTTCTTTTCGCATTCGATCGTGAGCGCGTTTCGAGTTTACTAGGAATTTGTATGTGATTTGTACAGCGCCACCTAGTGGTAAACTGGTTTCTCACGTTTACCACTAGGTGGCGCTGTACAAATCACATACAAATTCCTAGTAAACTCCAAACGCGCTCACGAGCGAATGCGAAAAGAAAAACTCACACTTAGCACTCAGTATAATCCAATATATTACTTCAGGTAAAATCTAGAGAAAGTTGTCTCACTTATTTCTTTTATTTTCATCTTAAACTTGTTCAACTGGTTATTTCGCCGAGCTAAATGTTTTGCTAATGAGCTATTGTGTAGTGTATTCTCCTTATAACTGGGGAAGTGAGGAGCAATGGAAATGAAAATAAATTAAAAAAATCAGTAAGTCCGTTGACCCTGCAGGATATCTCTGAAACTTCCCGCTAAATTGAGGTAATTGTAGCTTTGCGAAAACAAGTTTTTGAATAATGAATTCGTTTGTAAAATATTAAACTTTTAAATGCTAGTTTTTGTTAGAGTCAAGTGGAGTCAACCCTCTGGAGGCTGAATGATTAGTTTTGAGGTGAACAATATCACGGTATTAGAAAATATAATGAAGTTTAAAGGAAAGTTATCACGATTTAGAAGGCTTTACAAGTTTTTGAGTAATCGTCGACCAACTTATAAAATGTACTTTGAGAAGTTTTTATAGATGGTGAACCTGTGGTGCGGATATTATATATACATATATATAATATATACCGCTTCGTTGGTCGAGTGGTTAGCGGCCCTGACTACGCAATCAACGGGACTCGGGTTCGATCCCCGACGGGGACACGCATTTGTGTGATGAGCATAAATGTTTGTATTTCCGGGTTTGGGTGTTTATTATATTTATTCTGGTATATATATTTATATATGTATTTCTATGTATTAGTATCGTTGACTAACAACCATAACACAAGCAAATATTTGCTTACTTTTGGGTTGGATCAGTGAGTGTAATTTGTCCCGTGAATATTTATTATTATTATATTTGCCATTAACATTGAATAGCTAGAATGTTCATATTATGAAACTATAAAACCCCTTTTCTTAGTCCGCATTATTGTGATGGTCAACTTTGGAACCCTATAGCACATGGCCTAAAAAGCACTTTAGCAATTTTTTTCACAAAGTATTTTACGAAATATAGACTTCTTTCTTTCAGATATTTACGGGTCTTATGGTTACACTACTCAGCTTTTCAATTCACTATGGCTGGATGATACCGTTGATGTTATATGACTGATATTTCTGACTACGAAGAAATTACAAACCTCGTAATATATAGTTTTGGTTTATTACTGCACTTGATACTAGTTTATGGGGCCCACAGTGTAAGTGTCGTAGCGCCTTTTTTATATCATAAAATAGCAAACAAGCAGATGGATCGCCTGATGGAAAGAGTCAACTACGCCTATAGACATCAAAGATGTTAATGGTGCGTTGCTATCTTGTGGCGAGTGCTAATACCATATGAATAAGTTTACCAGCTACCTTACCTTCTAAACCAGAAGACAGTAGTGATATGCACTGACGCTATTGCAGCAGGAAAAGGTAAGGCGGTGGTACCAGACCCGCGCGAGACAATGCATAATTCTATCACCTAATAAAAAGGGCTCATTCCACTTGAATCTACAGCATGTGGCAGCATCAACACTCCACATGTGGATCCACGGACACTCTTTTCTCCACTCGAATCCACCGTTGGGTGGATCCAAGTGGAATATTTTATTTTATATTCCACTTCGATCCATAATTGCGTGGATCTAAAAATACTAATATTTTTCTATTCCACTTCTATCCATAATTGTGTGGATCCAAAAATACTAATATTTTTCTATTCCACTTCTATCCACAATTGTGTGGATCCAAAAATACTAATATTTTTCTATTCCTTTGGATCCACAATTTGCTAAGGACACGCCATTTCGGGAACTTAACTTTTTTACTCTGAAAATATTATTCACCTTTCTAAAAACCTTTTTTTAACTCTTGATATAGGTACTCAGAAGTCCATAAAAATACAGATAGCTGAGAAAAAAAACGCGATCACTTGATCGCACGAAAAAATGTTTAAAATGTAAAGGAGATTATTTTGATAAGCAATAAATATAATATTTTGATTATAACATGTTGTTTTTTTAAGTTACGCAAAACTTATAGTGTGACCTACGTAAATTACCCTGATGATGCTTATCCAACCGGTTTCGGTTAATATATGTATTAATTTATTGTGAAACAGTACAAGTGTTTTTATATAAAATATTGCAATAATAATGGAGTACCAAGTGCCGACGACAAATTGAATCCATTGTTTGGAACTATTTGAATATTGTTTTTTTTTTTTTTTCAGAAAAATGCAACTTGCTTAAAAGTATTCTGTTATGGAATACTAGTAATCTTAGGAGCCCTGTTGCTGTTACAGATTCTAGGAATAATTATTTCAGTTGTATCTGAATCCTTCATGTATATAGATTTAGTACCGTTGTTTCTATTTGTGATAAGTAAGTAAATATTTCTAATCCTATTATTACGCTTAAAGAATCGAACACATTTTGCCGTGGTGTGACGGACCCAAGAATCGAACCCGGGGCCTCATGCGGTCAACTCCGACACCAGACCACTAGACCATAGAGGATTATATTAAAATGAGTTAAAAGATAGTATTTACTAACGTTATTTCAGAGTGATACTAGTTTTATTTTATCCCAACTTTGCATGATTTAAGTTTTAATAAATCCTCCGAAAATAAAGTAATTTTTGAGATTGTGGATATGCACACTACATATCGACACTTTATTCTAAATTTCGTTTGAATCCCTTCAGTAATTTTTACGGAAAACTAACAAGCATCTATACATACAAACTTTTTGTATAAAATATTACCTGCTTAGTTCAACGTGAGATTAAAAAGTTTTATGCATCCTGTGAGAATCAAGCATTTTCCATTGGTAAATTCAAAAGAAGCCTACGTGCTGATTCTGATAAGAGACTACCGGTATACTAAATTTTATCGAAATCTGTCCATATATTTTTGACATACTTTTGCGTTCACAAACTTTCAAATTTGTAGCATCACAAATGTGACATTTATTTATAATAATTAAGATAGCTACTAGACCATTAAAACACCGCAAAGGCAGTTGACCGTCCTGTTTGGAGACCTTGACTAAAACTAAACTCTCCCAAAGCAGTTTCGGGAGCGATTTCGATGAGATAAAAGTTATTTGGTCAGTCTATAGCCACTAGAACAGCAACTTATTCTGTAAGCTAATGAAAAAATCAATTTATTATATACAGTTTTAAATATCTACTCATACTTAATGGCAAGAAGCTTGTTGAAAAAGGTCGAGGTTTCTGGCAGTTTTGACAGTCAGTTGCATCAATTCGTAAACGAAGAAGTTAAACCAGAAGGAAATATTGCATACAACCATATACCGTGACTTGAAAAAAAGTTTCTATTCGATGTGATCGATTCTTTCAATTTCGTTAAAATTCAATTATATTATTAAATGAAATTCGAACCACCTTTGGCTAATAAATACATTATCAAACAAAAATTTGCCCACATTTAACAAAAAAATAAGATAAAAATAAACAGAAATTTCTTGAAGTTTTTTTATATCATAAAATAATAAACAAGCAGATGGCTGTCCTGATGGAAAAAGACAACCATCCCCAGTAAGATACCAAAGTTGTCATTGGTACGTTGCTATCTGTGTGGTGGAGTCTTAACGCTACATGCATTTGTTTACCGACAACCTTACCTTCCAAACCGAAATACGACGGTGACAGGCACCGATGCTGTAGCGGCAGGAATAGGTAAAGTGGTGGGACTAGATCCGAGCGAGACGCTGTTAAACTTTATCACCTTGTAGCCACGATAGTAGATAATCGTTCGCCATTTACGTACTGCCTGGCAGAATGGCAGATGACCTATTTTTCAAACGGGTACCTGGACCAGCATAGAGAAAAATTTTGGAAATTCCCTGGTGAATTTATTCTTCTTCTTCACAAGGGAAATAAATGTATAGGGGTATTTTTAGACCTGCAAAAAGTATTTGACATGGTGTCAATTCCTATACTTTTATCAGGACTTGAATCTTACGGTGTCAGAGGCATACCATTAAAATGGTTTTCCGAATATCTATAAAATGCAATCAAAAAGTAAAAATTGGTACCGTGACAAGTGATGAGCAGTTATACAGTCATGGGGTCTCACAAGGAAAATAAGGTAGGGACCAAAGTACTAAGGTGGATTTATGTAAGTTACATAAATCCGCTATGTGAATGTCTTCTCGAAAACAGTAGTGAACTTATATATGCTGAGGATACAGCTCTATCATTTTATGGGTCTACATGGGAAAATGTCTGAACTATAACTGAAAAGGGCCTACTTGAAGTAGGTATCTGGTTAGAAAATAATTTACTATTATATACAAATAATATAAAATTCAGATAGTCCAAAATTTAAAAATAAATGAAAATAACTTAGTAATATTAAAAGAGATTCTCATATTAGAATATGTAGCTTAGTAATAATAGTTACATCGCTCCAACGAAACGTTGACTAGTACAAATGTTGACTAGATGTGGCGCAGCACGAGAGTGTGTTTTCATTACAAGAATATCGCTCAACCTTAATAACCATCCGTTTAAATTTAAACGTATGCAGTTTCCAATAAGTGTGTGTTTTTGCATGACGATCAATAAAGCCTAGTACAGAGTCCTTAGGGACTGTGCCCTGTGTTAAGGTTGAGCGATATTCTTGGAATGAAAACATGCTCTCGTGCTGCACCACATCTAGTCAACATTTGTGCCTCTATCTCGTTTCGTTGAACCGTTACACAATTTTAGTAGACTCAAGTTTCATTCCTAATTTTAATTCGATATTATGTGCCGAAACCCCAGGTGCAGACAAAGAATTTAAAGATTCAATTAGATACGTCGTAGCTTCATCTTGGTTGACAACACTGTTAATGCTAGTGCACTCAATTTGTGTACCTTTCAACTCGCTCCATAATAGTATTACTTATTTATATCACTTCTTGCCAAGCCAAGAATCTTTCTGAGTTGTGGTATTAGTGACATTTCCATAAACTGATAATACGAGTCGTTCAAGTGAAGGTACAAAATCGCATAAATCGTCTCGCAGTGTGCTCTTCAGCTCGTTTTCTTTAGGATATCTACCATCACCTATTCTTAAAAGCTAATCTAAAAATTCTCCAGCGTTTTCGTTACCTCATCTGCGCCTCTCATATTACTGTGAGTTGTAGTTTTGTAATATGAGGCTAAAGGGTCGAACTCTTGAGTAAGGCATTTATTTGGTCAGTCCGAGTTTCCCAAGGTACTACTGGTAGAGTCTGCCTAAAATCACCATAAAACAGAACTGTAATTCCACCCATGGCCCGATCACTGGCGAATGTCTTTGAACACTGTCAACAAAGTGTCTATTCTAAGCTACATAATTCATATTGTAATCTGAGAATCTTTTATTTTCTTGCGCTTCTATACAGGGTTACTTTTAAAGGTCCGGCCAAATTTTAATATGATAAATATAGACGTAAAGCTGTCAGTCACGGTTATCACTAGAATCGTTATCGGGTAATATATGTTACTAAGGGACAAAAACATAGACCACATGAATACTAATAGACATGCTATTGGAAAAGAAACATGTCTCCGTGCATATGAGCAAACGCTCCTACTAGTGTCAAAAATTTCAAACATTTGTAAGTTATATTGTATTGTGAAAAAATAGAAATAAACCATATTGTACTGTTTTATCGTATCGAATGAGATGACAAGGTTTAATAATTACCCTTGAAATGATTTTATTTCATTGGTAAGTAGTATAACTCTGTATTTCTGTAAGTAATTGCAAGATAGGCGGACAAACTTAGAAATTGTCTTGAAAGCCGTATCCATTTAATCCGTGGACAAAAATATGGGAGAACCTACATATACAATAGATGAACAAACATCAACTTTCTCCTTTTTGAGATTCGTTGAAAAATAACAAAAAATTTTTTGTATACAAATGCAGTCGAAATACTGGATCAAAATGGTTTGGGAAAACCGTCTCTCAAGATTGTACACATTTCCAAGAACTTAAATCTGATTCGACGTATTTATCTACCAGCGCAGCGCGGGCGCAGTCTAATTCTGGCACACCGTTTTATAGTCTATAGAAAGTCAGTGTGTATGTATAAGCGGCAGCCGTCTGTCGCATTTTAATACGACACAATATTATGCGAGTTCATTTTGTGTACAGAGCAATCATAAGCTAGTTATAATAAAACATGTATTGTGAAATACCAACATTTGCGCGATGTTGCTTCTGTCTGCCATTACGGCGTGGAATCTTAATATTCGGATACTTAAATATTGTAAGTAATTTCCTTTATTTACAATATGTTTAACATGCATAAATAAACACTGTTGGCTCGAAAGAATCACGTGACTCTCTATGTCGGAAAATAAATTTACCTAGTATGTATAACGAAATATAGACACTATATTATTAGGGTCTTTGAAAATATTCCTATGACCGCCGCCACATTTTTCTCGTGGTTAGCGACCTTGAACTCTTAATCGATGGTGCTCAGGTTCAATTCTCAATTGATGAGCATAAACGTTTATAATGCACTGCCACATTCCCTAGCATTGCATTCTATTAGAGTTGAAGCACTGAAAGCGTTGCAGAAGTTCATCAAAGATTTCGCAGTCAAAAACTGCAAGATAATTGCGTTAATTTTGTCTTCTATATATAAAAGAATAAATACCTGACCAATTGACTGACATATCAATGCACAGCCTAAACCGCTAGACCGAGAAGACTAAATTTTTTAAAGGGGTTGTTCGTATGATGTAGGCAAGGAATAAGAAAGTATCTTTTGAAGGATAGAAAGATGAAGGAAGGATTTTATTGAGGAGTTTCCTTAAGTGGTAAAAGAAGGTGTTAAAATTTGTATGAAACATTAAACGTTTATCATTAAAATCGCTTAAAATTTTGTATTTAAAAATTAAAAAAAAACATTCGCCAGATAACTTATCTTGTATCGCCAGCACTCATTAAGCGCCAAATCTTCAAGCTGAAAAAACAGCAATTGCTGATACAGAAATTCAGATTCAACCTTGGAACTTGCTAAGTGTGTCAAGCTAGCATTATAGCTTCTTAAAATTAAAAAAATAATCCACCAGATTGTTTATCACGTATCGCCAGCACTCATTAAACGCTAAATTTTCACTCCGAAACAACCAACAATTACTGATACAAAACTTTAAATTCAACCTTGGAACTTTCTAGGTCTATCAAGCTAGCAAAATTGATTATTAAAATTTAAAAAAATATATATCGGCCAGATTGCTTATCACATATCGCCAGCACTCATTAAGCGCTAAATTTTCAATCTGAAAGAACCAGCACTTACTGAAACAGAACTTTAAATTCAACCTTGGAACTTGCTAGGTCTGACGAGCTAGCCGAATTGATCAATAAAATTAAAAAAAGGTCCGCCAAATTGCTTATCACGTATTTAGCACTTAGCACTAAATTTACTGTACTTAGATTGATGCTTTACTGAGTTATTCACGTTGTATAAAGGAGTAGACTCTGCTAACTTGATATCAAGCTATAGCAGTGTTAAATTTTTTTGCGAATCTACGAGAACATTAAAGTTCTATTTTCGGCACTAACTAATGCACCTTTTTTGTGATAAATTTTTAAAGATACTACTCATTTGACCATGCTAGCTTTACAAACGTGGAATGTTTTGAGTTTTAATAAAACAAAGTTAGATATTATAATTATGAAAATGAGTCTAGTAATTTAAACATCGCTTGTTCTTGATTGTAATTGTCTCTATCATAGCTACTAGTTATTCAATCATTCTGCGTCATAATAATACAGAAAACGCCAAACCCACTTTGACAATAACACATTACTTAGAAGTTGCATAAGCCACAGTTATTTACATTAATGTAGACGAACTTCGATCTTTTAACCTTGTTAACGAGCAGCTATTTATTGGAACGAAGTTCCTTATCGCGCGTTGTGAAAGGGGGCTAGACGTAAAAAAATTCTTACGAAAAGTTGTTACGACACTTTTTGTTATAGCAAGGTATTGTAAGCTGTGCGGCGTGCGGATGTTTCTCTGTCTTTCTCTCTTTCTCTCTCTCTTATAGAAAGCAAGCCAGATATTTTAATTTCTATTTCGCATTGAACAGTGTGGTGTCGCGACGATTATTTTTGTTGAGTGTATACAGATTTTTTGTAAATAATAATAAAAGGAACTTCGTTCCATCCGGGTGTCGCTTGATACCTCTCAAGTTTTTATTTTTCATATGTACGATGTTTAACACAACATAATCATCACCTCAAAATCGCTAATCGATTGTCAATTAAATAAATTATATCATTTTTATGTTATGTTTTGCTTGTGTGTACCTATTCATTATTAATAAGTAGTGATTTAGATAATATTTCTACTAAAGGAGCTGCGTTGGACAGTAAATAAGGATTTAGTAATTATGTTGTGTTTTTATTTTCATTCCTATGCAATAAAGCGCAGACATCAGAGTGCTAAGTGTGAGTTTTTCTTTTCGCATTCGATCGTAAGCGCGTTTGGAGTTTACTAGGAATTTGTATGTAATTTGTACAGCGCCACCTAGTGGTAAACGTGAGAAACCAGTTTACCACTAGGTGGCGCTGTACAAATCACATACAAATTCCTAGTAAACTCGAAACGCGCTCACGATCGATTGCGAAAAGAAAAACTCACACTTAGCACTCAGAAGGCGTAGGTATTTTAAACTCATGAAGTACTAGTTTCTGACATCTTTGTATAGTTTTCGATCACTTGAATCAATCTATAAATAATAGAAAGTTAAATAATATTTTTGTAATTTTTTCAATCTTTCGCACTTAAATGAATCATTGATATTGTATACAGATAGAAATATTTTTATTGACGTTAAATGGCCACAAGTAGTAGGTACATTGGCCACAACTGGTATTTCTATTCTAATTTTCCAACTGACTTTCCTAAAAGGAGAAAGTTCTCTATGAACTTCGTTAATTTATATCGCATTTGAAAAATTCTTTCTTTCCTTAAATGGATATAATTTTAAATTTCGTCCCATTTACATTTAGTGAAATCTGATGTAGAATTCTCCTATCCGATCTTGATGATCCCAACACAACCCCCACACTTCACAATTTACGCGAATACGCTAAAGTCGCCGCTGACAGCAACTTCGTCCACTGTTTCGTTCAAAATTCAACAACGAGTCGAAATCCTGATACCAGTTAGGTCAAGATACCGCTCTAGCCAAGGTTCAATCTCACACCTCGTGCTTGGGAAAACTGGAAAAACTTAAAAAACAACAAAAAAAAAATATCGACACACAGGGATTGAACCTGCGACCGTCTCCCTAAAGCCGGGATGCTCTACCACTGAGCGAGTGTCAACAAGCTCGACGTAGCGGAATTCTTCTTTGCTATATGATCGAATGTGTCGATTGTACTGATTGCTAGGTATACATATACGTATAACTAGTTAAATGAGTTCATCGTTACAGATGAAATTCACATTTATAATGTTGATCAGTACTTTCGTATTCCTAATAAATTATGTGTTATAGCATTCATCCCGTGCTTGGGAAAACTGAAAAAATATTAAAAACAATAAAGAAAAATATTGACACACAGGGTTTGAAGCTGCGACCGTCTCCCTAAAGCCAGGACGCTCGGGTTAACTAACGGATGTATGCCTAGCTATCAGTACAATCGACATAATCGATCATCTAGCAAAGAAGAATTTTGCCACGTCGAGGCTGTCGACATTAGCTCAGTGGTAGAGCGTCCCGGCTTTAGGGAGAAGGTCGCAAGTTTAATCCCTGTGTGTCGATATTTATCTTTGTTGTTTTTAAAGTTTTTATAAATAGAAGCATTTCATTACTTTTGGCTGAACAGGTTTTTGTTACTTCCTTTATATGTATATACTTGTTTGGTGTCTTATGGTTTAAAAGAAAAACTTTTTCTAGTTACCTACTATAAATATTTTCTTCAAAGCATAGACTAAATATTATTCTTGTTTCAGATATTTACGGGTTTTATGGTCACGCTATTCAGCCTTTCAATTCACTATGGCTGGATGATACCGTTGATGGTGCTCAGCTCTGTAATTTCTGATTATGAAGATTATATAAACCTCGTAATATATACTATTGGTTTGATGCTGCATATTATACTAGTTTATGGAGCTCATAGTGTAAGTATTTTTATATTATTAAATAACAAACAAATGACTCTCCTGATAGAAATAGAAACCATCGCCTATAAACACTAAAGATGTTAATGATTCGTTGCTACTGGCTACCTTACCCTCCAAACCGTAACACGATAATGGCAAGCATTGACGCTACGGCAGCAGGAATAGGTTAAGCAATGATAATGTAAAGACTTCGTACACCTCAGGTAATTTCTCGCGTTTAGATCGGCATTCGGTTTCATTGCATTTGGTACCGGTGCTAAAGTCTTCTATTAGCGTATTTTGCAATGAAATAACGTATATACGGATTTTATTTTTAAGTATATTACATAGACGTGGTGTCTATTCAAAGCTACCCATTTTCATCTTCTACCTGATAATATATTGTTTTTTTTTCTTATGTTTCTAGGCTACTGGTTATTCGACTTTTCTCAAAGTCTTGCTTCTTTATAACCACAAAATTCCTACTTCAATCATGCAAATAAATTTCACAGTTGCCGAGGTTATCTTTCACTAAAAGAGATTTTGCCCTATGTGTCACATATTAGAAATAAAATAATATTTATTAGTAATCTTTGATTATCACCGCAACATGTCTCAAACTTTGGTGTGACAAAACCCGGTAAAAAGACAAACTACAACCCGCTAATAACAACACACATATGCTAAGCTATTACAAACATTATTCGAACTTATGAATAGCCTGGAAGTATCAGATGGTCTTATTTTCAAAGAGGGCCCGGACTAAAACGGAGCAAAAGCTGGGGGTGTAAGTCTTTGTTAGTTTCGTGATTTATATTTGGCCAATCACTTTTCATGAGCCGCATGACAGAGTGATAGACGGTCTATTCTTCAAAAGGCGCACGAACAAACACAGCGTATCTTTAGGTACTTAAGTGTGACAAAACTGATATTAGAAATAACCACCAGCTTAATCCTCAGATAGAAAATTGTCTGCCTTATAATTATTCTACACTTTTGTTGTGTACATACATATCTTCACACCAGATCCCTTACGGAGTAGGTAGAGAGAATCGAGTGTTATAGGACACAATCCATGTAGATTGGTCTCGCTTCCTCCACATTCATTATTATCTTTATACAAACAAGCCAGTTGCACCAGTACCGAGTCAAAATGATCATGGTATATCAATCTTGGTCTTTCCCGATACCTACATTCTTTCTCATTTGCATTGTATATCTTTTGTTAATCTTTCATTTACCATTCTTTCTACATATCCCATCCAACGGAGCATGGCACTCTCATTTTTACACCGCCACTTTCTTTCAGACCTAACCTCTCACTCACTTTTACAATAAGACCCGGTCTGCGAGAGTTAGCCACTTGCATTATGTGTTGTCACAGTATGAAAGATCCTACAAGTAATTACTATAATAAACTATAGATCCATCAAAAATTGTTAAACCTTTTTATTTTTGTTCCAGAGAAACGCAACCTGCTTAAAAGTTTTCTGTTATGGAATGCTAGCAATCCTTGGAGCTTTAGTGCTGTTACAAATTACGGGAATAATTACTTCAATTGTATATGATTACTACTTGTATATAGATTTAGTTCCTTTGTTTCTATTTGCAATGAGTAAGTAAACATTTGTACTTTTATTATTAATATAATCTACAATATATGAATCTCCTATCACGGTGTTAGTGGTCGTACTCCTTTGAAACGGCTCGATTATTTTTTATGAAAGGAGATTGATGAGGCCCTATACAAATTTGGCCTAAAACGCAACACATGATGATGGCTGCTTACCGTATTGCAATACATTATTAATTTCTTCTGAAATGTAAATTGTATCACGGACACTTTTTATAACACTAAAATTCACGAAACTCCTTCAAAGATATCGTCAACACAAATATAGTTCATTTTTGTATTACTTATCATGAAGATGATTTGTATTACTTTTAACCTACCTACCCATAAAATGTTTATTACTCGCTCACAGAGTAAATAGATGACACTTGTTGTTTTTTTTTTGTTTTTATCGGATGATACTAAGAGTATTTATTTTTACGGCCTTGTATGTTGTAGATTTCGATTAAAATAATAAATATTTTCATTTTTGTTACATTTTATACGAAAGTTAGTTTAAAATTTTGCGTCTTATCTATCCAATATTTTTATAATTTGTTTGGTTGGTTAGAAATAAAAGAAAGTGTTAACTTTATGGCAAAATAGAAAAATCTTTGCTTGAATTGGAAATAAGAAAAAGCGTACAAGTTTGATTAGTTTCATGACTTTCCGACTAAAATCCTTTTAAAATTAATTTGCTAATAAAAAGTGCCGTTGAATTCTAATATTGACTTATTGTAAATAAAATTAATTAAATAATTTCGGCTGACGTTCGTTTATTGTAGTCCATTTAGGCCGATCTCATCACTCTCCTTTATTTATATATTTGGTAGGTATGACAATAGGTCCTAAAGTATATTTCAAACCACTGTGTGATAAGAGGGTATTTATTTAGAAAAAAAACCTAATAATCCAATATTATAATTATTATTTATCTCGTAACACCATATAAGTACCATACATCATATTCAACGCTTCTCAGTCGGACTTCTGTCCTCAGGCAGTAAACTATGCTTTGCTGAGAAGATATTCCCTTAGCGATCTTTGTGTAACGTCATCAACCTTCACAGTAGTGACGTTAGTTGTTGACTGTGATCCTGGCAGTAGATGACGCGTTGGTTTTACCGCTAAGCTTTTCAGCGGTACCAACCCCAAATTTTCAATATCCCACCCCCACCCTATTAATGCACAATTAATTTTAATGATGAAACAGCGATCGCCGGGTCAACCAGTTGATTTGAAATAAAATTACATTTTATACTAAATACTCTCAAAAATTATCATACAGTACTAAATTGTATGATCATTTCTGAGAGGCAATTGTTTTAATTTAACGCGCAAGTTTTGCAAGATACAAAGTAGCCCATGTATTAAGTCTGAATTTAAACCGCTTTCTTAAGAGTAAATAATAAATAGGTTTTCAATCGATTTTTAACTCATTTTGAAAATAATTTTTGTTTAGGATATCATACTTTTCAATTGGTTTCACACAAATTTAAGGTTCCAGGAGTTATTACAGGAGGTCGAAAGTCAGTTTTATAGCGTTTAAATTATGCATTATTTCTATGCCTAATTTCATTCAATTCCATTGAAACACACAAATACTGATATAGCTTCCTTAGCTCAATAGCCCGTCAAAAATATTTTGTGTATCATCTCTACACTCTCTCGCGGGGTTATATAATCTCCGAGCGATAGAAAAACATAAACATGTTTGCCTATTATTACTAGAAGTGCGAAGTAACATAAGAAGAAGAATAAGGTAGCAAACAAGCAGATGGGTCTCCACATGAATAAGTTTACCGGCTACCTTACCCTCCAAACCAGAACACGACAGTGACAAGCACTGATGCTATTGCGGTAGAAATAGGTAAGGTGGTGGTATCTGACCCGGTGAGACAATGCAGAACTCTACAACCTAGTAGCCACTTTGGTAGTGACTCGCATAGCCAATCGGTTGCCTTTCCTCGGCACCCGAGAACAACACTAGAAAAACTAATTATAACTAATACTAGTAATACTATAAGTTTTTAAGACCTTTAATTATTTATTTTTGTTTATTTACTTTCTTAAATTTCTACTTGTACTAAATTGTAAGAAGTTTGTTAAAAAAGCATAAGACCAAGCAGGGTTCAGAGTCAGATACATCAATTCATCAATGAATAAGTCAAGTAAAATTGAAATATTGCATATTCCCATTGTTCAGTATTGGAACATAAAGTGAAAGATGTTGGATATTCTGTTGTTTAATTATATAAATTAATACATTTAAACTCCTGTGAGGCTAATTTTCGTGTCGTCTTTAAACTTGTAACGAGCGTTGAATGACGCGTATGCCGCGAATGAATTTACTCTCACGTATGCACGCCGTTGCTCATTCTCCAGTCACCTGGGGTTTAAATTATAGACATGAACACCCATCCACAAAAGTCTACAAGTATATACAAATATGTTACTAACATCGTGACTACTAGAGGTCTGCAACGTCTTGTCTGGGTTTGGTTCCACAGCTCTACCTATTCCTACCCCAATAACGTGAATGCTCAACACTGTCGTATTCCGGTCGAGATGTAGTCGGTAATATTGTGTATGTGGAATTACCAGCCGCTCACACGAATTGTAACGCACCATTAACTTTGTGTGATGAGCATAAATGTTTGTATTTCCGGGCTTGGGTGTTTATTAAATATATTCTAGTATTTATATATGTATTTCTATGTATTAGTATCGTTGACTAACACCCATACACAAGCAAATAAGTTGCTTTTGGGTTAGATCACTAAGTGTAATTTGTCCCTTGAATATTTATTTATTTATTTATTAACGACTTCAATATCTATATGCAACACATATCTCTTTCCAACTAAAGAGCCATCTGCTTATTTGCTATCCTAATGTAAAAAAACATATTCACCCGATTAATCTTACTAGACACTAGCAGTAATCTCTATAATTACTATTATTAATACCTTTAACTTTTTACAATATTTTGCTAAAATAAACTTCAATTTATTTCCAGTTATAAATTTCTACTTATACTTAATGGCAAGAAGTTTGTTAAAAAAGTTTGAGAATTCTAGCAAGTTTGACAGTCAGTTGCATCAATTTGTGAATGAAGAAGTCAAACCAGAAGGAAATGTTGCATACACCCATTTACCGTAACCTGCAAAGAAACTTGTTACTAACGTGTGATTATAATGAAGTTTAAAGACTTATTATTTAGAGAAAGCAAATGAGTGAAAAAAATAAGAAGGAAAATGCACAACGCACTTAAGGAAATGCATATATGTATATGAAAAATAAAATCCGTAATTTTAATTATTTTTAATTAAAAAATAATACATTTTTAGTAATATTTTTTAAAAATATTACATACATTTGTTGATAGAATAATTTTAAAAGTCGTATTGGAAAAAAATATTAAATTTTTTCGAAGAATTCGAAAGGTTTTTGTTATAGAAGCGAAGGCAAACGAGCAGGTGATCATGACCATTAACCACAGATTAAGTGGATACGCCTTTCAAAATAATTTCTTAATTTGACAGTGTAGCTTGCATTTACATACAAAATACAGAGTTATATTACTTACGGATGAAATAAAATAATTTATTTCATACAATAAACATATTCATACAAAACTAAAACTCTGGTCTATTACCTAGTCATGACTATTCCTTAAAATGTAAATTATCAATTCCTTAAAATGTGGATTATAATTTCTCTTAAATGAAAAATGTGAATTATGATTTGTTTCAAATGTTAAATGTGAATTATGAACTCTATAAAATGTGTTTTTTAAGGGATATGGAGGTTAATTTAAAGGAAATTAATTAATTAATTCCATTTAAAGTAAATTGTAAGTTGTGAGTTCCCTAAAATGTAAAATATTAAGAACGAATTCCTTAAAATTAAAAATAGAGAAAATACGTCCATAGATTTTTTCGTCTATTTTACAGTTTAGGTAACTTGGTAGACGTTGTTTTAGAAACTACAAGTACCTAATATAAATAAATAAGTGACCAAAAATTAAATATTTATGAAAATTGTATATTGTATACTTTTTAAGATATATTAATGTTCTCTTTTTTATTTAAGTTATACTTTTATTGCATATTATAAAAAATATGTTTTTTTTATAATATACAATAAAAAGTTTGATAATAAGTACTAAAAACCATGTAAAAATAAAATTAATATATTTTTGTAAATGTAAAACTTTATCTCTAAATATCGTATTGTAATAAAATATATACATAAATACCGTCCTGATTATGTGGTACCTGAACAGAATCGTCAACCTTATTCTGTTGATGCTAACGGCTATTATTGTAAGCGATCAAACATGTTGTCTATTAGCTGTATATTAAGATGTTTTATATAATTGCCAGTTACACAATTCTTTTCTTTTCACCGATTGGTGATGATGACGATGTAAACAATAACTGTGTACCTAGTAATGTATGTGTACATATATAATGTATTTGTTTTATGTAAAATTGATAAGTGATCTCTTAAATTGAATGTAATATGATTTTTACAACATAAAATGTATATTATTTTATTTGCCTCAATGATATAAAAAACCCAGGATACACAATCAGTGTTTCAAAAACGTCCTCTAAAAATGAGTGCACAATTTAAAATTGTGCGCTCATTTCAAATAGAATCGCGTCGCTCGCGATCAAGGATTTAAAACGTTACAATTTCGATATGTTTGCTGTTTCGTGATTAGTTCGCCAACTAGCGCTAGAAGACAACGTCACAATATCATATATCATAACCAATCACGACGCCACGTCGTCGCAAACATAGTGCTAAGTGTGAGTTTTTCTTTTCGCATTCGATCGTGAGCGCGTTTGGAGTTTACTAGGAATTTGTATGTGATTAGTACAGCGGCCACCTAGTGGTAAACGTGAGAAACCAGTTTACCACTAGGCGGCGCTGTACAAATCACATACAAATTCCTAGTAAACTCGAAACGCGCTCACGATCGAATGCGAAAAGAAAAACTCACACTTAGCACTCATATCGAAATTATAACGTTATAAATCCTTGCTCGCGATGCTGTCAATTTTATTGCTTTTTGTACCTACATTGATTTGTAAAAGCAACTATAAATCTTACGCTAAATAGTAGTTATTCTGTGGCTTAAGGTTGGATACGATGCAGGTTATTACTTTTATTCAATAAAACAAAATATTGCTCATATAATGTATCGCGCTGTTGTATGTACTCTGCGCTATTGGGAGACCAAAAACTAAAAATGTAATCTAATAATAATAATAATATATTATATGAGAAGCTCGTGTTTCGTGTGACCAGCACTCCTCCGAAACGGTTCGACCGATTTTATGAAATTTTATTTATATATTTGATAGGAATGTGTCGGTGTCGGGTTAGTCCAATGAAACAGCGTGCAATACAATATCATAGAATTTCATGTTCACAGATGTCGGTGTCGGCATCGAGCCAGTGCCGGTGTCGTGTCAGGACGGCCAATCAAGAAGTGCTCGTTGTGTCTCGGGTGTGTGCAGCCTATATTCGCTTGCCACTTACTACGTACTCACTAGCTGCCATTGGGCGCTTCTTGATTTGCCGGCACGACACCGGTCCAGGCCCGACACCGACAGTACTCTGCGCGTCGACCCGACACGACACTGGCAGCTACATTCTTGATTAACCCCGACACCGACACGCTCCGACCCGACACGGCTTTAGTTCAAATGAGGACAAGAGCCATTTTCCATTTGGTCCCATATAATTTTAGAGTTCCAGAAATACAGGAGATTGAAAGACAGTTTACTGCGTTTAAGTGATGTAGTTCTTCAATACTAAATTTCATCTAATTCCATTAAAATACGCAAATATACCTATACATAAAACTAGTTACGTAAATTCCAAGGCCCATTATGTGATCAAAATATTTTGTTTATCTCACGAGGTAATATATTTTCCGACTTTAAAGAATAAAATAAAATAAACAGGATAATTTTATTTCAGACACTGTTAATGGTCCATAAAAAATCTGATGGTAACAGGCAATACTATGTCTGGGCAGACACTTACTATAACTACTATTGTTAACATTAAAGCTTTTTAACAATCTCATGCTGTTTGATTATTTACTTCAGTTAATTATTGTCTTAAATTTCTACTTGTACTAAATGACGACAAGTTTATTAAATAAGTGTGAGACCTCTGGCAGGTTTGAGAGTTAGTTGCATAAATTTGTCAATGAATAAGACAAATCAGAATGGAATATTGCATATATCCATCTACTAAACTCTACAAATATACACAAATGTGTCACTTCCATCGTGATTGCTATGTGGAGGTCTGCAAGGTCTTTTCTGGGTTTGGTACTACAGCTTTACTTATTCGCACCACAATAACGTAAATGCTTATCACTGACGTGTCCCGGTCTACATGCATTATTTATCGACTAATTGTCGTTAAATTTTATACTCAGAATAATCGTCCTGCCAAACGAATGATAGCGCATCATTAAAATCTTCAATGTTTATATATAACATATACCTTTTTGCATCAAGAGCGCCATCTGTTCGTTTGTTATCCTGATATAAAAAAAACAAATTCACCCGATTACTCTTCAGACACTAGCACTAATTGATACTATAACTATTATTTATAGTTATATTTAGGTTTTCATAATATTGTGCTAAATACCTTTAATTTATTTCCAGTTATAAATTTCTACTTATATCTAATGGTAAGAAATTTGTTAAAAAAGTTTAAGAACTCTGGCAAGAATAGTCAGTTGCATCAATTTGTAAACGAAGAAGTCAAACCAGAAAGAACTGTTGCATACACCCATTTAACGTAAGGTTTCAAACAAACTTTTATTAATAACATGTGATTCTGATGAAGTTTAAAGACTTTTATTATTTATTAAACGAGTAAAAAGGAGAAGAAGAAAACCACACAACGCATTTAAGGAAATGCGCATATATATGAAAAAAAAATACTCATCATTTTAATTATTGTAAGTGAACAAATAATATATTTTAAACGTCATAATTAGAAAGAAATTATAAAATATCTTCACGGAATTTGAGAGGTATTTGTTATAGAAGTGAAAGCAAACGAGGAAGGGGTAAGACCATAAACAAACGCACAACCATATTGTGTAGCCGACTTTTTGAAACTGAGGAAGCTCTTTTCTGGACAGTTCCTAAACCGTTTCCACCCAGATATATTGGTGACAGGTACCCAGCTGACAGGTGGTTGCACAAAGAGGAATAATGAGGTGCAAAAACTATCCCAGAATTTGTGCAATTGTGGATTTCAATATATTTACACGATAAAGAAAACTTGGAGTGATGTCCGATGGTGAAATTCAGAGGCAACGATTCTTTTATTTCTTTGGAATATTGGAAAATTTGGAATATTCCCTACGTTAGATTCAAAAAACTAAAAAGCGTGTCTATTACCTAGCCATGACTATTCTTTAAGATGTAAATGATTAATTCCTTGAAACGTAAAATGCGAATTATGTTTTCTGTAAAATGTAAAATTAGAATTCTTTTAAATTTTAAATGTGACATGAATTTTAAAGTAAAATGTTAAATATGAAAAATGAATTAATTAAAGTGTAAAATAGAGAAAATCTGTCCCTAGATATGTTTCGTCCATTTTACGATTTAGATACACTCGGTATACTTAACATTTTCTTAGAAAATATAAGTAATATAATAACTTACCAAATACTAAATATTTTAAAAAAATGTAAGAATAGTGTATACTTATTAAGATATATTAATATAATTTTTATTATTTTAAGTTATACTTTTATTGTACTTTATATAAAATTAAATATTTTTATAATACAATTTAATATTTACAATATAATTATACAATATATTTTATAAAGTAATATAAAAATTATATATTTTTATAATATACAATAAAATCTTTGTTAATAACTGCTAAAAACCATGTAAAAATAAAATATTTTTCTTTGAATGTGAAACTTTATCTCGAAATATCGTATTGTGATAAAATTTGTATATTCATAAATATCGTCACGTACGGATACTCGGACAGGTGTAGGCAGAGCTGCGGAACTAACCGTGTCTTTTTGAAATGTGTACAAATGGCGAATTTATAGCCAGATTTATATAATGGCCAGTTAATAGATTAATGGCCAGTTAATACATTAATAGATTAAGTTTTTTTTTTCTTTTTACTGTTCGATGATGATGACGATGTGAACAATAACTATGTAGTAGTTAGTGTATGTGTATATGCAATGTGCTTGTTTTTATGTAAAATTGATATGTGATGTTTTAAATCTAAAATGTGATGTTTTATAACAAAAAATATATATCATTTTATTTGCCTGCATATATTCTTTCAAGGTTTCAAGATTTTTATTTATGATAAACCCGCATTTGTGATAACAAATTTACAAAGTAGTAGGCGACTGGCAGCCCGGCGCATTATAAAGCGTGTGCGTGTGCGTGTGCGTGTGCGTGTGCGTGTGCGTGTGCGTGTGCGTGTGTATGTGTAAAACACACACACACACACACACAAACACTAGTCGACAATCTATACATTTTTTTTGGTACATTTTACTGAAAAAGTTTCGCACCTTTAGGTTTAAGCTCTGACATGGTAAGTTAAATTTGTGTTGAGATTTGTCCTACCATACCTTCTACCATTTTTATGGTAGATACTAAATCTACCATAAAAATACCATTTTATAAACATTAAAAAAATTGAAGATACATTTTGTATTAGAATCTTATTACTACTAACGCTATCTGTTATAAAACTAACTAACTAACTTGCAAATAAATATTTTCTTTCTTTCTTTCTTTCTAACGAATATAGCCTCCTCCATTTTCTTTGCAAACTCTTCGTATGGTACATAAGGGCGTATATACACTTATAGCAACATATTGCTCTATCTCAATACAAGCAATCCCAATCACTCTCTCAACAAAAAGGCTCACAATATATTTTTATTCTTTAAATTTTATTTTACTATAATTCACCACGATATAACTTGTTTTTTTTATATCATAAAATAGCAAACAAGCAAATGGGTCTCCTGGTCGAAAGAGTCAATCATCGCCTATAGACACTAAAAATATTAATTTAGCGTTGCTATCTTGTGGCGAGGTCTAATGCCACATGCATAAGTTTACCAGCTATTTTACCCTCCAAACCGGAATATAACAATGACAAGCACTGACGCTATTGCGACAGGAATATGTAATACGCTGGTACCAGATCCAGGCGAGACAATGCAGAACTCTATTACCTAGTAAAAGCAGTTGGTTCTGTTGAACGGTATGGAAAGAAAAACTATTTCCCATAGACACCAAGGATCGTTAATAATGCGTTGTTATATATGTGACGGGTATACCATACTCTCTTACCCAAAACAAGGCAATGACAAGAATTGACACTATGGCAGCAGGAATGGATAAGGCGGTGGTACCATATTGCGACGGGGCAAAACGTTGCGAAACTCTACCTACTAGTAGTGACACGAAAAGTCAATCGTTTATATTTTACAAACTGCCTGGCAGAATGGTTGATGGTCTATTCTTCTAAGGGTTCATCACCTCCTTTGAAGAATAGATCACCTATCATTCTGTTGGTTTGGTACTTGGAACAAGTGGATAAGCTTGTATATCTTAGATGTGATTTAAGCAGTAACGGAAGATACACCGCTGATATCATTGATGTCGAAAGAAGAGTAGGTATGTACAGAGACCAAAGTGAATAGAATGGTATGGAGATTATAAGAAAGTGAAAGTTGGGTATGTCAGAAAGAGGAATATAGTAGACTAAACGCGGTTAATATGAGCTCGCTACGAAAATAACGTAGCGTAACACGTAGGGGAAGGTGGGGCAGCTTCATACAGTTTTTATATTTCGTCTTACAGAATTCGCTCTGATATCAATATTTATATCGATGTGTTAAAAATTAATAGTCTCACTATCTGACTTTAACTTAAAATCAAGAAATTTGTATAAATACACACGTACGACTTTTTATATCAATTTAAAAAAATAATGGGAAATGTATGAATGTGCCCCACATGCGGGGCACTTTCATACGGACTATGGGGCAGATTCATACATGCAAAAAAAAACTCCAGTTATACATGAAATATTTATTTATTTATCAAAATCAAAGTATCAGTATCAAAATAAAGGGCACAACTTTTTCATGAACATATGGAAAGAGATATCTGTTTGTTACATTAATATCTGTAGCTTTTCTTTTTATGGCACCAAGAGAATTAAATTAACCTATCAGTCTTTCTGATCAGTCTTATAATTATTTAAATATCTAAGGCCTATTTTTACTATTTATTTAGTACTACTATTAATAATCATCAATTTCAAAAATATCATAATAAAATCGTGACCAGCTCTCCTCTTTCGGCAGAAACTATTTGACCAACTTGTTTTTGACTCTGCAGCAAAAATGTTGGGTGTGCTCAGAACAGTAGATACCAGATTCGACGTAGTTGAAAATCCGAAGAAATCATTCACTGCTGTTTTGTTGAAACCGAATGATCTGGCAGCACTTGTATTTTCTGGTTTATGCAAACTTAAATTTTTCTGGCGTTTTCGGAAACTTACTAACCAGTCTGCTCCCGCCATCTTATTATTATTTCAACTTGCAGGGTATTTAATCTCATTGGCCTTAGCAAATGCATTGCATTGCATTAATTGCGTGTTTTGCATTGCATTAATCAAATTGCATATGAATGCAAGTTTTTTAACTTGGATACATAACAGCCCATAGTGCATCTTAGAACCCTCTACGATATATATATTCAAAAGATCCTACTCTTTTCTTGTAAAAACTTGCTGCGATGCAAATTAAGATTCAAATACATGAATTTCAGTACCGAGATCTTGTGTATTGCGTATTTTTTTGATACGGCTTTGTAATATTTGTGCATTAACTCCATACTTGGCTGCTGATTTTTGAAAAGAAAGTTTTTTAGCTAAAACTTCATCGATAGCTTTTATCATTGCCTTTTCGTCCACTTCTCCACTCCTAGTTCCCTTTTTCTTGTAATTTCTGACAATTATCGTTCTGCAAAACAAAATTATGACATCGCTTAAATTTTACTAAATAAAATAATAAAATGGGGCACATTCTTACAGTATGAATGTGCCCCATACACTACTGTATGAACCTTCCCCATCACAAAAAAATTAAATCAAAATAATGCCAGAAAAAAACCAACCATATATAGAATTATTCACATATCAGTCCACAAACATGACCCTATTATCTTTTAAATAAAATAGAACTGGATAATCTAGACAGCAGCTGTTATTAAAAAAAGACGTTAAAATTGAGGCTATAAAATTACTTACGCCCAGCCGAATCACGTTCCGTGTCACACCAACGCGCTTTTCACGCGGACTGCTGTCAAACTCCGTCAGCGACTATACACGTAGGTAAGCTACGCATACACGCATAAGTCATCCCGTTGATGTGCGCCTAACATCAGATATATCTAGTGTATGATAGTGCCCCTTGTATGAATCTGCCCCACTTTCCCCTACGGTACGTAGCGTACTGAAGTGAGAGAGTGGTTATGCCTGAAAGAATATGTCAGTGTAAAAATGAGAAAGGACATGCTCCATTGGTGTGGACATGTAGAAAGAATCGCTGGTGAAAAGGTAACGAAACAGGTGAGCGTCAGAATGGAAAGTCACTACTGATGTTTTACATCGAAATTATTATAGGAAGTTGCTTCCTAGTTGCTACTAGTTGCTACTAATCATTAAATAGTTGCTACCTAAGAATAAAAAGAAATAAACTACTATTTAAGGTGAACGGGCATTCTGATATTAGAATGGCTGGTCACCTATCCAGTGATCACAAACTATGCAAAATAAATCGAGTTATTTTTAAGCAATAGTTGCTACGAACTGTTACCTTCATATGTATCGTTTTGAACCTTATAGCTTTTAAGGGTAAAAATTTATAATCATTTGATTAAATTCACCTTAAATAGTAGTTTATTTCTTTCGATTCTTAGGTAGCAATTATTTAATGATTAGTAGCAACTAGTAGCAACTAGGAAGCAACTTCCTATAATAATTTCGATGTAAAATATCAGTAGTGACTGTCCATTCTGATGCTAACACGAAACAGACACTGCGAATGTGGACGGATGCGGGTACCGAGAAAGCCAATGCTGAATATATAAAATAAAATAAAATAAAATAAAATAAAAATAAATAAATACCATGAGTCTTCACAACCAGCGTGTTAGTATGAACAGAGTAATGAATATAGAGAAATAAGACAAATAAGCAAGGATTGTGAAATATAGTACTCGGTACGCGCTACCTACCACGTAAAGAAACTTAAGATATTATTTTTATTTATTAAATACATACATACATATCTATATATGCAATAAATAAAAATAAAAAGAAACTCAGCGGTCTTTTCAAATTATTTAATAACAATTAACTAAAATGCCTAGTGATCGAGGGGTTTTCTATTCGGCTCTTGAGATCATGAGAACCAAAAGCGGATCTGGTGGGCTCAAGTTTCTAAAATCTTGAAAAATTTTATGATTACCCTGACAAAGTCTACCCTCAGCTAAATCAAGCCCTCCCAAAACCAATATTCTGAATCTGCTACTGATGAGGTCCTTGATTCCATATCCGTATTGGGCCTTTTTTGAAGTTATTCTCGAAAATCCAAAATCTCAGTAGTAATAGTTTAGAGCGGGTGGTGTATTACCACTGTCATGTCTTAGATAAGTACGTAATGCTGTCGATCCCGGTTATCGTTAGAAATACTTAAGTTATAATTGTCAGTAAGTATAGCGCCTCGATTCACTGCCGTCTTCATACCTACTTCACTCACGTGGCATCGCCATATGGTGGATGTTCCACGTTTGTCCGGGACAAAGCGTTTCGACTCAACATTCTTCAATCTAACCGCAAAGGACTGAAACATTTTTCCTGAGTCTGTGTTCCCCGACGAGTACAATCTGGGGATCTTCAAGTGAAGAGTGAACAGATCCTTTCTAGGGAAGCGCGTTCCATCTTAGGCTTCATCTTAGCTTACCATCAGGCGAGATCAAGACGAGAGCGCTTACTATCGATAGAAAAAAAATATCAATATCGGTAAAATGTTGCGAAGAAGATCAACACTCATCTCGCGAACCGACACACCGGAGTATCTCGGTGAATCAAAAAGCCTTATATATTTTCGGCTCAATCTACATAGTAGGGAACCGGCGTTATAACTTTTTTCATTAAGTACCTACAAATTAATCCCAAGCATATTTATTGTATAATTTAACAAATAAAAAATAAGTTCATAGTTGACGATATTTCGTCAATGGGCTAATCTTCGTAATAAAGTAAGTAAACATACAGAAACCTTCCACTTTTTAAGATCGGTTAAAAATAAGGTAAATAATTTTCCTTATAAACAAATGCTGTTGAATTACTGGGCCAAAGAAATTTGGGAATACCATCTTCCAATTCCAAGAATTTAAACCTGATTTTAAGTTATTTGCCAGCGCGACGCGAGTCCAGTGACCAGTTTAATTTTGTCGACTTGTTTTATATTATTGTTATAGAGCTTATATTGTTGCTATAGAGCCAACTTCCAGAGTGTATCTAAAAGCGTTACGCGTCAGTCGCATTTTAATAAGACACAATATTGTGCGAATTCAATTTGTGTACAAAGCAAACGTAAAGCATTTATAATTAAAACATGTATTGTGAAATACCAACGTGTGCGAGATGTTGCTTCTGTCTGCCATTACGGCATGGAATCTTAATATTCGGATACATAAATATTGTAAGTAGTTTTATTACTATAATGTTTAACAAACGAAAATGAATGATTTGCTAAATATATTCATGTCACTCAAATCTGTATAACTACGAGTATGTCGCAAAAATATTTATTTAGTTTTTTTATGTCATAAGATAGCAAACAAGGAGGTGGGTCCCCTGATTTTGACTCAACCATCGCCTATAGACACCAAATATGTTATTGGTGCGTTGCTAATTTGCTAATGCCACATGCATAAGTTTACCGAATACCTTGCCCTCTAAATCGAAACACAACAGTGACAAGCACTGACGTTATTGCGGCAGTAATAGGTAAGGCGGTGGTACCAGACCCGGGCAAAACAATGCAGAACTTTACCACCTTGTAAAAGTAAAAATACTATATTAAGGTCTTTGAAAATATTCTAATGACAGCTCCATTTGTGGACTGGTTGCGACCTTGACTTCTGAATCGACGGAGTTCGGGATCAAATCTCAACAGGAACACATATTTGCAATGAGCATAAATAATTGTGTTTTATTGCCACTTTGACTTCCATCTCGCTCTATAAGAGTTGAAGCATTGAAAGATTGTTATTTATGAAACGGTTTTGATTTTTTTTTCTTTGAGAGGATATGCTTTCCGAGTGGTCCCATTTTGATTTGGTGAAGATTAGTGATTTCGTGATGATGATGAAAGAGATGAAAGATGATGAAGAAAGTCATTTGCCAAAACTGCCAAAAATATTTCTAAACTTGTCGGCAAAAAAGGTAAATTTTTTATCAGAATAGACAGTGTTATAAAAAAATATCCTATCTATTTACAAGTTTAGAAACATTCGTGGCAGTTTTGGCAACTTCGCAAATATTGCCGGCAATTTTCATCACTATTGAAGATCAGATGCAGAGTTTCAGAGGTACAGGAAATGTGATGTAGGTTGCTGCATAAAGACTGCGTTTAAAAATTATGTCTATATACATTTATGTATGTAATGTCTACATTTACAGAATCGTATAGATTTTGCAATAAACTTCCCGAAACTATAAGAGTTCTACCAGTCAATAAATTTAAAAAATGTGTTAAAACAAAACTGTGTAAAAAAAGGATATTATACAATCTCAGATTATTTAGGAGACAAAAAAACCTGGGATTAATTGCTCCTCATACCGATCTCATATATATTTTTTGTAAAAAAAAAGCCCGCTGAGTTTCTTCCGTCGGATCTTCTCGTCGATAATCGTTAACATGTCGATAAATGCGGTGATGAGGATCACCACTTATCTCGCCAACCGATGAACCGGTGAATGCTGTGAACTGGAAAGTTTATAGCTACCCCACAAGGGTACCGGGGCGTGATGATGATACTATACACAAATTTTCAATTTACAAAAATTCGTATTGTTCTTACTCGCCTTTGCAGCTTCGACTTTTCGACCTGCCTCAGCCACTACAGCTTGCAAGGTGCCTACGCTTTGTTGCGATGAAGTGTCGAGGCTACACTTTCTGCAGCGTATGCAATCCGACTAGGATCTATAGTTAAAAATGTAGTAAAAAAGAATGACACAAATTTTTATGTAGAATCTGCGTGTTATAAAAATTATGTCCAACTCCACCCCCTCCCCCCCCTTCTCCTATCGATGCGATACGTTTATAAACCGTTACTTAAAATACTGTTACGGAATGCGACTTAAAAGCAACAATCAGATGAGAATCTTTTAGCAGTGAAAACGAAAGGAAAATGTTATTTTCAATTTATGTTCTTATTGCTGAAGGGATTTGAGTTTTAATAACAATTTTGGTAATTTATTAAAATTAGACTAAGATTTTAAACATAACATGTCCCTGATTGGGAAATAGTAATATATCTATCACAGGCCAAAGCCTGTAAGCCAAAGATGTATTCAATCATTCTGCGAAATGACGTCTTTAATAAATTATGGCATAGAAAACGCCAGACCCGTTTTTGACAATAACACATAATATTTCTAAGAAGTTCTATAATCACTACTGTTTACATTAATGTAAACGAACTCTGATCTTTTAATTTTGCTAAAGAGCAGCTGTTGTTATTATTTGTATAGGTATGATGATTAACACAACGTTATCATAAACTTGAAATCGCAAAACACTATACATTTTATCTGCCTATATGCTAAAAGTACCGGTTTTGGACATAATATTGTACCGTTTTTGGCCACTCTTAATTTGAATCAATGTAAGTATAAAAATTATAATGTAATTTTTTATTAAACTTTAAAACGCACTTGAATGAATCAATTATGTACTAGATGAAAACCCGGTTTCGCTCGGATGAAATGTGACTCATAATACCTACCCAATCTTTTTTTCAAACTTGTAGATAGACATTTTTGTAGATATCGGTTTTCAATGAATGTTAGGCAAGGCATAGATTCGTACATCATTCATTGTGTTTAATTATTATAATACATTGAAACTGCTAAAGTTTTTCCATAAATATTTTCTATTTAAAATTAACTTTCAAATTAAACTAACATAAATTAAGATAATAATAGCTTTCAAAATTTATGATAACTTCTCGCATTGAAACTGCTAAAGTTTTTATATAAATATTTTCTATTTAAAATTAACTTTCAAAAATAACTAAAAAATCTGTAAGCGGTTGACCCTAAAAAGACCTTTATTTAGCGGGCACTCAAAGCCATCCCTGATACTTCTCGCTAAATAAAGGGATTTTTATCTAAAGTAAAAACTATAAGCATAGATTTTTTCAGTTCAAACATCTACTTTATTTAAAGTGGAAATACCTATATTGATTTTTGAAAAGCTGTATATTTTGGAAACGATGACCATTTTGATCTTTAATGGCATTAAACTCGATTTTTGAGATCTAAAATATTGCTTTATTGCAGTGTCAAAATTAACGTCAAAAAATTATCGTCATTGATAAATCTCAAACAAATTGATCGATTTTGATCCAATTGATCGTATTTGACGAAGCTTTTAAAGGAAAAAAGCTGATAAGATTTTTAAGTCAATCGGTGAATTAGCCTGAATTTTATTTTAAAAATAATAAGTAAGTTTGCTAAAAACAACGAAATTTTAATATTTGAAAAGCTTAAAAAGTAACTTTTAAAAATTAGATTCGATATTGATTTTTGAAAAGGCATTCGACGTAGGTTTTTTAGTACCAAAATATCGTAGATTACCAAAAAATTATTGGTTGAAAAATTTCTAAGTTAGGTATGTCGAAAACCACTTTATTCAAAATTTTTCGTCAACGATTACTTCCAAACGGATAAACCGATTTTGATACAATTTATGCATTAGACGTAGTTTTTTGAGGAATAGAGCTGATTAGTTTATGTTCTCCATCGGTACATAAATCTGGAAGTTATGTTAAAATCAGTAAAATCGGGGCAAAATCAGTAACTTCCCTATCTATAAATACGTAGCAGGAAGTTAAAAAATTAACAAAATTAATGGCTTTCAAAATTTATGATACCTTCTTGCTACCTTTTCACTGCCTCCCCCTTACAGTCACGCTTCCTCTCCCTACCTTCCTCACATTTCTTCTACTTTTACTTACCTTTCCCCTATTTTTCCCCTACCTCGCCTCTGCTTTCCCCTACCTTGTCTCTACCTTCCCCATATCTTCTCGCCACCTTACTGCAATCTTCCTTCTAACTTGCCCCACCTCGCCCCTAACTTTTTCTTCCTTATCTTTACTTCTCCCTAGCTTCCCGTTATCATTCATCGACCTCCTTGGTACTTACCCGCTACATTACTCCTACCTTCCTCTACCTTAACGCTACCTGGCCTCTACCTTCTTCTACCTTATCTCTAATTTTCCTTACCTTCCCGCTAACCTTCCGCTACCTTTCCCCTACATCTCCGTTAACTTTCTCTACCGTCTTTCTACCTTCTATATATATATATATATATATATATATATATATATATATATTATTTTTAACTTGCTATATACGGAGTGTTACAAAAACGGTATAGTAAGTCGAAAAGTCTAAGAGGGTCATTCTGAACAACTTTTGTTCAATGATTTGTGAAAATTCGCGAAAAATAATTTTGTTTTTCTATTGTGAAAAATCACGTGACGAACAAAGTTTCTATGGTGAATCAATATTTTTTTCGCGAATTTCCAAAAGTCGTTAAACAAAAGTTGTTAAGATTGACCCCCTGAGTCACCCTCTTTCGGCTTACTGTACCACTTTTGCAACACCCCGTATATATGTATACTTACAATCATTTTAAAAATATTATATACTTAGATACAATTACAGGCAAGAGAGTATGTGTTTCTCTTTGAAGAACTAATAATATTAAATCACAAGCACGAAATAACGTATTCTTCTTAAAAATATTTTTGTGATAGACTAATCTTTAAAGGGCTAGATTTTTCGTTCTTGATCAACTTAGTTATATCATTTTGTTTTCTTGGCTATTATAATTCACCTTTATCCTTCCACAAACTGGATACGATGCAAATACAGTTTTGGCTTCTCTCAATTGTTTTTATTATTTTATAAGGCATATTTCCCTGAAAAATAAAGTAAAACATGATTAAAATACATATCCCATAAGTTATAGTTAACAATAAGTTGGTTTAGTTGTAAAGTCAAACGACCGACATCAATACATCACAATAGCGAAACAAGGGTTCTTCAATTTTTGTACGCATCTCTAAACATAAGTTAAGTGATTAAAAGCCAATGACTGTACAATAGATTTATATAGAGACTTAGTACAGCCTAAAGTGTATTTGGACGGTAATTAAAAGCCAATAGCGGTATAATAGAATAAAAAAGAGATTCAGTACAGCTATTTGCAGTATATCATCCTCCAAATACACTTTAGGCTGTACAACAAAGCGTCACCATTATTGTGTATTAAAAACAACATTAACGAAATATATTGTTAAATAAAAGATATATTTAGCAATAGCTAAAGCTATATCGTGACAAGCAACTCATGTTATAATCATTATGCCTTTATATACAATATTGTACCATAAATACTTGTATATTCTAACCTTAAACACAAACACTTACCGTATTTTGCAATGATTTTATTTGTGTTATCTTGATTATTTCGTTGGCGCGTGAATATTTTGAGGGAAATCATACACGACTTCACAATCATTTTGAATTTGCACTTTGAATACACCGTACAATACTGCTCCAAGTCCAAGAATTTATCGTTTATTAATATGTTTTTAATTATGGCGTCTGCAGATACGTGATATAATTAATGTTATACAATATCAAAAACAGATTGTTACTTTTTATCATTTCAAACACCTATTAAGAACATTTAGCTATACGAGAGAGTTTATTTAGTGTTATAGTTTCTTTATACACCGAATAACAGCCTTTGTACAGCCTATAACAGCTTGTACAGCTATTGTGCAGCCTATTTAACGCTTAGCTGTACAAGACAGTTACAAGAGAGTATCCTTAGTATTATAGTTTCTTTATACAGCAAATAACAGCCATTGTACAGTTTTTAACAGCTTATATAGCTATTGTGCAGCCTACATAACGCAATAAGCTGTATAACTTGGGGCCCTTTTTGGTGTTATATCGGCTGTAGAAGCGCTTCTACAGCCTTTGTACGGCTTAGTATACAGCTTTAAGTTTAAAAATGAACCTAAATGCAGCCTATATACAGCTTAACGTGCTACTTGGGAGGTTCCTGGGACCTAAAAACGTAGAGATCTGGTAAAAATTCGATTTTCGAAAATCGGGACAAAATAAGTAACTTCCTTACCTACGTACGTAGTGGCACTTACTTGTATTATTATCTACTAGCTATTGCCCACGACTTTGTCCGCGCGGACTTCGTTTACTCCGCACAGCTCATCCCCCGTAGGTGATAGCGTGATAATATGTAGCCTATATGTTGACCCGACCTATTAGTAATGTTCATGCAAAATTTGAAGTAAATCCATGCAGTGCTTTTTGAGTTTACCCCGAGCATACATACAGACAAACAGACAAACAGATAAACAGACAAACAGACAAAAATTGTAAAAACTATATTTTTGGCTTCGATATCGATTGTAGATCACGCCCCAGGTATTCTTTTAAAAAAATATTCAATGTACAGTTTTGACTTTCCTACGATTTTATTATATGTATAGATATAGAGTCTGTGGTAGCGAATCCTTATTGACCGCCTAAGGCGTTGTTTGGTAGATACAATATTATCTAAACCATAGGTAAATTGAGGGGTCAATACTAAAATTTTAAATTTCTAAAATATTTTTATTTTTACAAATCCATATTAATATTATAAATGTGAAAGTAACTCATTCTGTCTGTATCTTCTTCACGCCTAAACCACTGAACCGATTTAGGTGGGTACAAGGATAGTAAGAAACCCGAGAAAAGACAAAGGATAGTTTTTTATCCCGGAAATCCCACGGGAACGGGAACTTTGCGGGTAAAAACCCGGAACTGTTTATCATTTAAACCACGGTAATAAGGAGTAACTTAGGCTATTTTTATTTTAGAATTTGTTCCACGCGGACGTAGTCGCGGGCACAGCAAGTACATTTATAAATAGAATTATTTCATAAGTTTTTTGACAATTATAATTAATCTAAAATCTAAAATAAAATAAAAAATCTAAAGGATTTTTGGTACTAACTCTTTAAGTATATGTTTTTTGTTATGACATAAAAAAATAAAACGCTATGTGCGAGTCGGAGGTACGCATGAAGGATTCCGTACCATCATTTATAAAAAACAGCAAAAATCACGTTGTTGTATGAGGGCCCCTCTTACATATTTAGTTTATTTTAATGTAATTATTTATTTTTAAAATGAAATTATAGTTACTTAATATTTGAATATTCCAACCGTCTACCAATTGTCGTTATTAGGATCAAGAAAAAAAAATTCAAAAAAATCACGTTTGCTGTATGGGAGGCCCTTAAATATTTATTTAATTATATTTGTAATGAAATGATATTTTATTAATTAAAATTTACCGCGCTTCGCGCATGTCTAAGTTATCTGTGAAGGTCGGCAGAGGGTGCATCGGTCGAAGTGACGTGTGATTCAGTGGCGGATGGGCTTCAGATAATTTTGTAAAAAAAAAAAAATGGTGTGGTGTCGCGGGACACCAGGTAGGAACGAACTTCCTTCGGCTAAACGGCACTACTCGCTTGTGTACGCGACTGTCGCGCCTGCGCACGTATCATTTAACGCTTTTATTCCACGCATTTTTCTTACGGTTTTACTATCACATTTTTTTCAGTTCGGTCGCGCAGCAAAATCCCTATCCTCTCCAAGCCTGCCGTAAGGAACTTCGTTACAATAATTGTTATAAAAACTTGTGATTTGTATAAAGATAAATAATAGAATATAATTGAGAAACCAATATAAGTGAACTTGAATTATCGTATTTTTGTAATTTCAGAGCAACAAATTGTGGTTTACTTTTGAAAATCCTCAAAATTTCTTATAAAACGACAATTCAAGTTCAATAATATGGGTTTAGAATTCGGAACCCTAAAATTACCCTTATTCGTTTTCTTCAAAGCATGGACTAAATAGTATTCTTTTGTTTCAGATATTGATTGGTATTATAGTGACCCTACTCAGCTGTTCAATTCAGTATAACTGGATGCTACCGATGGTGGCATTTGACATAGAGGTTTCTAAATATCAAGATTATATTAACCTCGTAATATATACTGCGGATTTGATAGTGCATATTATACTAGTTTATGGAGCTCATAGCGTAAGTGTTTTTTTACATCCTTAGAAAACAAACAAGCAGATGCCTCTGTCGGCCTTTTTAGCTTTTTTTCTGATGGCCTTTTTTAATGTGAAAATAAATTATCACGGATATAGATAATTGATTTCTCCAAAATTTCCCCGGGTTGGTCCCGGGCTCCTTTGAAGAATAAGCCAACTGCAATCAGTCAGGCAGGTCGCAAAAGACGACCGATTGGTTTCGCGTGTCACTGCCATCATGGCTAGGTGGTAGAATTCTGCATTGTCTCACTCAGGTCTGGTATCACCGCCTTACCTATTCCTGCCGCAATAGCGTCAGTGCTTGTCATTTTCGTGTCCGGTTTGGAGAGTAAAGTAGCCGGTTAACTTATGCATTGGCATTAGACTTCGCCACAAGATAGCAACGCACCATTAACATCTTCGGTGTCTATAGGCGATGCTTGACTCTTTCCATCAGAAGACCCATTTGCTTGTTTGCTATCTTATGATATAAAAAAGGTGCAGTCCTTGGACTTCACTTTAGTTTTAGTAGCACACATAGCGTGGCGCATGCCTTGTCTAATACACTAGTACATAGAAGTCTTCGGAATCCATTTGGAATTGTTAAACATTTTTCTTTTTTTATTCCAGCGAAACGCAACCTGCTTAAAAGTATTCTGTTACGGAATATTAGTAATCCTAGGAGTTTTGTTGCTACTACAGATTACAGGAATAATTACTACGATTGTGTATGAGTTCTTCTTGTACGTAGTAATTGTGCCGTTTTTCCTGCTGGGAATTAGTAAGTAAACTTTAAATATTATGTACTCTTTTTATCAAATGTTATCTAGTATATTAATAATAATAATAAATATTTATCCACGGGACAAATTACACTTACTGATCTAACCCCAAAGTAAGAAAATTATTTGCTTGTGTTATGGGTGTTAGTCAACGATACTAATACATAGAGATACATATATAAATACCCAAATAGATTTAATAAACACCCAAACCTACAAAAAACACCCAAACCCGGAAATACATTTATGCTCATTACACAAATGCTTGTCCCCGTCGAGGATCGAACCTGAGCACCGCTGATTGCATAGTCAGGGTAGCTAACCACTCGATCAACGGGGCGGCCGAGTGGTTAGCGACTATACGTATTATAATATAAGAATCTCCTGTTACGATGTGTGTGGTCGCACACCTCCGAAACGGGTCGACTGATTTTAATGAAATTTTAATTGTATATTTACTGAGTATGAGAATACGTCGTAAAGTATATTTCATACCGCTAGATGATTTAAGTGACCGTATCCAGAAGAAAATTTGTAAATCGGTTAACCTGCAGGTCTTCCCTGAAACTTCCTGTTAAATGGAGGCTCAAATGGTTAAAATTTAAGCTCAAAGGAACAAAAACTATAGATCTAAGCATTGATTTTTTTCAGAGTAAAAAATCTACATTTTGTTATAAATGACATTAATTTCATATTTGAAAAGCTGTTATTGTAGAAACGACGATCGATTTTGATTTTTCGAATGGCATTCAGCGCAATTTTTGAGCTCTAAAATATTTTCTTATCTACATAATCTATAGGCTGAAATGTCGAACACATTGTTTTCAAAAAATTTCGATATTGACAAATCCCTAATAAATCAATCGACTTTGATGCCATTTACGGTATCTAACGCCCTTTTTTACAGCGGACAGCTTCCCTGTCTCTCAGGAAATAAGTCTTTTTGATCTTTTTCCAAGTCAGTTAAAAAGAACTTCTGTCATTCTTCACTGCCTCCTCTGCATAAACCCAATGGTTCTTTGGCCTACAGCGCTAAGGATAAAGCAAATTTATCTGCCAACACTTGTGCTAAATTAGTTCGCCTTCCTTCAGGAACTCGTGCGTTCTGGTCTCTCGCCAAGGCTCTCATAGGGAATTTCTCACAGCTCTCTCTTTGCACAGAGACGATGACTCTCTGGCCCATACCGCAAAGGAGAAGGCCAATCTTCTGGGCTCGTTCTTTGCGGCCAACTCGACTCTGGACGACCAAGGGAATGCACTTCCTACCATCCCGCGGTGCGATAGTTCTATGCCGGAACTAAGATTCCTGCAATCTTCTGTGCGTAAAGCCCTTTTTTCCTTGGACGTTGACAAGTCTAGTAGGCCGGATGGCATCCCTTCTATTGTGCTTAAAGTGTACGCTCCGGAGTTGGCGCCAGTATTAACGCGCCTGTTTCGACTCTCCTACTCACTCGGCGTGGTACCAAAATCGTGGAAGACAGCTCTAGTGCATTCCATTCCCAAAAAAGGAGATAGCTCTAGCCCGTCCAATTACCGGCCTATAGACATAACCTCCTTGTTCTCCAAAACAATGGAAACCATCATCAACTGTGAGCTCCTGAAGTATTTAGAAGAGCACCAGCTGATTAGTGACCGTCAGTACGGTTTCCGTCGCGGCCGCTCAGCTGGTGATCTGCTAGTATATTTGACACATCGATAGGTGGAGGCAGTTGAGTCCAAGGGGGAGGCATTGGCTATAAGTTTGGACATAGCTAAGGCCTTTGATCGGGTATGGCACAAAGCGCTTCTCGCAAAGCTGCCTTCCTACGGGCTTCCTGAGAAATTGTGCAAGTGGATAACCAGTTTTTTGGCTAATCGGAGCATCAAGGTCGTAGTCGACGGTGCATGCTCCGACCTTAAACCCGTCAATGCTGGTGTTCCTCAAGGCTGCATGCTATCACCGACCCTTTTCCTTCTGCATATCAATAATATGTTGCGAAGTAGTAACATAGATTGCTGTGCAGATGATAGTACTGGTGATGCTACATACTCTGGCCATAGCGGTATTTCTCGGGAACACGTCGAAGAGAGCCGAAAGAAGCTTATGTCTGAAGTCGAGAATCGACTTACTGATGTCTCGGAATGGGGTCGTCAAAACTTGGCACATTTAATCCCAAAAAGACACAGCTTTGCGCGTTCACCGCAAAAAAGACACCCCTTGTCATTTCACCTCGATTTGAGGATACTCTCCTGACAGCCTCAGCCAGTGTCGGAATCCTGGGAGTCGACATATCGAATACCGTTCAATTTCGCGGTCATCTGGAAGGCAAGGCGAAACTAGCCTCCAAAAAGCTCGGTGTGCTCAGCAGAGCGAAGCAGTATTTCTTGCCGGCCCATCGTCTTCAACTTTATAAGGCGCAAATTCGGCCTCACATGGAGTACTGCTCTCATCTCTGGGCCGAAACTCCACAGTACCAGCTTCTTCCACTTGACCGCATTAAACGTAGAGCGGTTCGAATCGTTGAAGATCAGGCTATTCCTGCGTCTTTTATCGTATCTATCATGAAGAGTGTTCCGACGAGTTGTTTGGATAAATTCCTGCTGCTAATTTCCATCATCGGACATCGCGTCAGAATTTGAAGTTTCACCCACACCATCTTGATGTCTGGAAATCCACAACCGTGCGGTTCTCCCGGCACTTTTTGCCTCGCACTACTCTTTTGTGGAATCAATTACCGGCAGGGGTTTTTCCGAACAAATACGACATGGGGACCTTCAAGAAAAGAGCGTACTCATTTTTAAAAGGGCGGCAACGCAACTGCAAGGCCTCTGGTATTGCAGATGCCCATGGGCGGCGGTGATCACTCAACATCAGCTGCACCTCCTGCTCGTTTGCCCCCTCTTCCATTAAAAAAAATTTCGCGTCTAGACAGCAAATACAACCTTCAGTATCTCCGTTCGACCTTAAAATCAAAGTCCTTAAAATTCACCAAAAAGACTAGTTTAAAATGTTTGCTGAATCTAAACGCTACGCCAGGCATTTCTGCAGTAGTACTGAAGCATTGCGCACCAGAGTTTTTTCCTGTTCTGACACACCTGTAACGACTCTTTTGAGAAACTAGCAATTTTCCAAGATCCTGTATGCTTGCTAACTTTCAACCTATGGCCAAAAAAGGAAACCATGCAGACCCAGCTGCCTGTCACACCCACCACCAGGCTATTTCGGAACAGCTCGACTCTTTGGCATTACGCAGAGATGTAGATTCACTCTGCGTCTTCTATCGTCTTTATCATGGGGAGTGCTCCGACGAGTTGTTTGGAATAATTCCTGCCGCCGAATTCCACCATCGGACATCGCGTCAAAATTCAAAGTTCCATCCTCACCATCTCGATGTCTGGAAATCCACAACTGTGCGTTTTTCCCGACACTTTTTGCCTCGCACTACTCTGTTGTGGAATCAATTACCGGCAGGGGTATTTCCGAACGGATACGACATAGGGACCTTCAAGAAAAGAGCTTACTCATTCTTAAAAGGCCGGCAACGCAACTGCAAGTCCTCTGGTATTGCAGATGTCCATGGGCGGCGGTGATCACTTACCATCAGGTGCACCTCATGCTCGTTTGCCCCTTCTTCTTTATAAAAAAAAATATATATAAAAACCTCCATAATTTGCAAGATTATGGAGAGTATCTTATATAATCGTTTCCTGGCATATTTTGAAACCAATAAGCTCCTCAGTGACAACCAATATGGTACTTACAGGGGACACTCGACTGGTGACCTACTAATTTACGGCACTCATCTACGGAGTTTAGACGCACGTAAGGCATAAGGCCTCTAAAGACAGTAACCCTTGTCTCAGCGATCGGATCTGGCACGAGATACTTCTAAAAAAGCATACAACGTATAGCAATACCTACTGATCTCTGCGATTGGATATCCCATTTACTGAGAAAGTGGTAGATTCGAACGGTCCTAGATGGCTACCTTTTCGACCTAATGGTAATTAATGCTGGGGAATCTACCTCATACCTCAGGGATCTGTTATTACTGTAACCTTGTTTCTGCTGGATGTTAATAATCTTTTAACACCTGTCCTGTTAGTATCAGTTACGCCTATAACTGCACCGTAGTAAAGAGATATATGTCCAACTCGCGAGCAAGTTTTCGTAAAATACAGACCATGAGTGAGTCCATGATTGATTAGGTTAAACGATATTGATCCAATTTAAGGTACTTGCCGCAGTCGTTTAGTAATAGCTGATTAGATTTTTAAATCAATAGATGCATTAGTCTGGAAGTTATTATAAAAATATGAAGTAAGTTAGTTTTAAACAACGTTTTTTAAATATTTGAAAAGCTGTAACTTTTAAAAACTTATTCGATTTTGAGTTTAGAAACGGCGTTTGACGTAAATATTTTAGTAAAAGCATTGATATAAAAAACCCTAGATACACAATCAGTGTCTCAAAAACGTCCCTAAAAATGAGCGCACAATTTGAAATTGTGCGCTCATTTCAAATAGAATCGCGTCGGTCGTGACATTGTCAATTTTATTTCTTTTCGTACATTGCTTTGTAAAAACAACTATAAATCTTACACTTAAGGTTGGATATGCAAAGACATATGTTTATGCCAAATCTATAACTACTTAAATGAAATTAGGGACACTTTTAAGTGTCAGTTTTGTTCGGGACTGTACATCTTGGAATTTTTATATCAATGAGTAAAAGTAAAAAATCAAACGAATGAAAAATCTCGAAGTTATGTCAAAAAACACTTTTCCACAGAATTTCGTCAATGATGGCTCCAGAACCGATAAACCGATTTTAATGCAGTTAATGGCACTTGATGCAGTTTTTTTTTAAAAAAGCTAATTGGATTTTGCTATCCTTGTTACATTAATCTAGAAGTTATTTAAACTTTATTTCACCAAATTTTTTTTGGTCTTTTTAACATTTCTTCAAATTTCGTAAGCCAAATTGGTTCAAATCTTCAGGAAGTCTAAGTTTGGCAAAACCCAATTGTATGCCATCAACTTCGTTTCGATCGGTCAAGCCGTTAAAAAATTATGAAATATTTATTTATACACATAAAAATACACACACACACATACATACAAATACACTCATATCATCATGAAAATAGTCGCAAACGAGGAGATCTGGTCTCTTGATCTTCGGAAATCGGTGCAAAATCAGCAACTTCCTAATCTACATACGTAATTGAAAGTTAAAGAACAAATTTACCCCATTAATCTTTAGACACTAATAGTAGCTGACCTATAACTACAGTCCGCGCGCGAGCTCCGAGGAATTAGGGACTGAGGTATGGGCAGATGTGCTCTGTGTAATATCGACTAATTCACTGCACGTAAACATTCCGCAAAATTCCTCGGAGTTTGCGCGCGGACTGTAGGTACTGTTATTAATATCTTTAGATTTTTACAATTTGCTAAAAAAGTTTAATTTGTTTACAGTTATAAATTTCTACTTATACTTAATGGCAAGAAGTTTGTTAAAAAAGATTGAGAATTCTGGCAAGTGTGATAGTCGGCTGCATCAATTTGCAAATAAAGATGTCAAACCAGAAGGAAACATTCCATACACCCATTTCTCGTAACTTTCAAAGGAACTTTTCTAATATCATCCAATTTTGATCAAGTTTGAAGACTGTTATTATTATTTAGAGAAGATAAATGAATGAAAAGATAAAAGTAGAATAGTAATAAAAATATACAACGAGACTCCATAACGCATTTAAGGAGAAGCATTTCAAACTCATACTTCCAGTAAACTTCCAGTGATCACGAATGAATATCTGCGTTTTTCAGAAGTGCAAAGAAACAACTTTTTTCCGCTTTGGTATACCAATAAAAATAGTTTTTTATTGGTATACCAAAGCGTTTTAGTTCAGTACCCTCAATGCATTATGATTTTTCTAACATTTATTTTAAAAAACAGCTAAGAACCTTTATCTTCAGAAGTAGATGTGGATGTTACTGTTAAGGTTATAACTTATAAGAGAGTTAATTTATTAATAAATGTTTATTTATTTTAGTAAACATGCGCGAAATTACAAAATAAAAGACAAAAAACAAGAGAGTAATAAACATTTGTGTAAACATAAACTTTAGTTTTATGCAAATAATTTTTAATTTTAAATAAAAATACATTTAATGTACACATTTTTTGAAGCATAAAAACGCAGAAACAGCATTATTCTTCTTATTTACTAAAAATATTTCAATGTATGTAGGTACGTTTTTAAAACTAAGGTATTAAGATCACCTTGTGGTGTATAAGTTACCTTGTTGGTCTCAGAAGTTTAGTTTTTTTTAATGAAAGGTGAAGAAATGTCATCAAGGCAAAGCAGGCATAACACTCGCAATGATAGATTTAAATAAACTAAAACGATTCTCCGTTACCTAGTCATAACTATTGCCTTAAATGTACATTAAAAAGTTCCTAAAATGTGAATTGAGATTTTTTTTTAAATGTTGAATGTGAATTATAAATTACTTAAATGTAAAGGCGTACACAGACATTGCGACCATATGCATCGCACGGTTATCCATTGCATGTTTAGCAATATGTCATATTTACATATTAAATTTCACACTGAAGCGGACGTAACGAGGTGTATGCAACGCGTGCTCCTTATGGCTGTATTCACCTTAAAATATAAGTTAGAAAATCCCCTAATAAGTATGTGTATCACCAATGAATTCATTAAAATGTAAAATAGACAAAATATGTCCATTAACATGTTTTGTATATTTTCACATAAATATCTTTACGCCAAATCCCTTGCGAGGTATATAGAATTGAGTGTAATATGGCAGACAGACTTGTATTGCTTCCTGCACATTCATAACTCTTTTCATGCAAACACGACGATTTCGAAGACTCGTGATACCTTCCGATACCACCCGACCAATTAGGTTATGGTACCCCCAATAGTCTCCCCAGTACCTGCATCCATTCACATTTGCATATTACATATGATTTGTTAATCGTTCATTTGTCGTTCTTTGAACATGCCTGAACCAACGCAACATGCCCTTTCTCATTTTTAAATACATATTGTCTTTAAATTCCTATTACAAATGCGATCAGCGATTGCTACATCACAGATTTTTCGTGATACTCTCATTTCGACCGCTTTAATTCTACTTTCATGTTTCTTCCAACTCTCACTTAAGTATAATAGCATTGGGGCAAACACAGAATTATGCAGGGCAAGACGAGTTACCTAACTAAGGACACGCTTCCCTAACGCTTCTTTCGCTCTGTTCCCCGCACATGCTCTTCTTTCTATATTAGCAGTATACCTTCCATCCCTGCTAAAAACACTTGTTCCAACACCAAAGGCGGATCTAGACTTCGGGTTAGGGGGGGTCACATATTTGAGGTTCAGTCAAGATAGGCCTAATCTTATTTATTTGCAATAATAAAACCATACCTAGACTCAGCCAGGGGATCATGACCCCTAATGATCCCCCCCCCCCCCTCTGAATCCACCTTTGTCCAATACTACATTATCTACCACTACTCTTACATCTTTTCTGTCTATTTTTCTTTTCAGGTACATTCAGTCTATTTAATATTATAAAAACAAAATAAAACCTTAATATTTATAAAAAAAATATATTGTATATTGTTTAAGATACATTAATATATTCTTTATTATTTTAAGTGTTAGTTTAAAAAAATACAAATAATTATTTAATTTATTTAATAAGTTTTTATTGTACATTACAAAAAATATTTTTTCTTTTCAATTTTTTAATAGGTATTAAGGACAATTTAAAATCATAAAAAATATTTTTTCAAATGAAAAAACTTTATCTTTAATATCATATTATGGTAAAGAATATACTTACGTAAATACCGTCACGCCCATACCCGACCAGACAGACAGAGCAGCTGCTTGTGCTCTCGTGCTCTCGTGTATAGCCAGTTTTATTTTGTAGGAACTAACGGCTATTATTGTGATTGATATTTCAAACATGTTGCAATGGCCGAAGTCATGATTACGAGCAGGATTATACTGACTACTGCTGCACCATGGCGCCAAAGGCAATGTGGTGGACAGTTTATATCTACCCCCACTTGATAGATTTTCAGTAGATTGAAAATAGAAACGCCTAAAAATAACTTAATAACCGTATCTTTTTGAAATAAGTGGAGAATTTGTATGGTACCAGTAATATACTATAGCCAGATAAGAAGATGTAAAGTTTAAATGAATATCGACCAGACATATTAACAGCATATATATATTGTGTCCAGTTTTTTCTCTTTTCCGTTCCGTGATGATGACGGTGATAAACAAGTTATTGTCTAGAAGTGTAATTTGTCTAATATAAATTTTATTTATGAATAATATATCATTAAAAATGTGATGTTTTTTATAAAAATAAAATATATAATATTTTACGTACCTGCCTATTTTCTTCCACGGTTTCAAATCCGTATTTTTGTAATTACATATCGGCAAAATATGATTACAGATTTTAAAATTGCATTATACCTCCACGCAATTTTTTAATTTATATCATAGAATAACAAACACGCAGATGGCTATTCTGATAGAAAGAGACAACCGTCACCTATAGATAAATATGTCAATAAATTTTTGCCACCCGTGTGACGAAGATAATATGTCACGTACATCAGTTTACTTGTTTACTGGCTATCTTGGCCTCCAGACCAGAACACCAGTGTAAAAAAAGCGAAAGTGTCAGCTGACGCTGTAAACTGTCAAATGGGGGCCATGGAAGAATTCTAGATGTACCTAGTGTATGTGTTATCTGTGGATCATAAGAATAATCATAAGAATAAGAATACTCGTGGGCACGCAGATTACTTCCACGTCTGACTTTTTACAAATAAAATTTAGTACAAGATTGAGATTTCTTTACTTGTAGACTACTTGCAGATTATAAGTATAGACTTATGTATATATATGTTTTCAAATCAACGTCTGAGAACCAGGCTGTTCCGACTCTATTTGGCCGTATAGAAACTTCACACATTGATATTGTTTGTGTTTGTGTGAGTTGGGCTAAAATAATCAAAACGAGATTAAGCTCTAAGACAAAATGAGATTAGGCTCTAAGACAAAACGAGAAAAAAAATAATTAAAAGTTGCTAGCTACGAAAAAGTTGGGTCACATTTGCTTAAATTAAAAAATAATTGGATTTAATTTAGTTACGATTAAATAATTTACTTTATCATGCTTGGGAATGTATGATTCCATTAGAGGTTCAAAGGTAATAAGGTTTCATAATAGGTTCAAAGTTGTTTCTTCACATCTATACTCTATACATATAATAAAATCGTAGTAAAGTCAAAACTGTACATTGAATATTTTTTAAAAAGAATACTTGGGGCGTGATCTACAATCGATATCGAAGCCAAAAATATAGTTCTTAGAATTTTTGTCTGTTTATCTATTTGTCTGTTTGTCTGTATGTATGTCCGGGGTAAACTCAAAAAGTACTGCATAGATTTACTTCAAATTTTGCATGAATATGGAGGCCGGGTCAATATATAGGCTACATATTATCACGCTATCACCTACGGGGGAGGTGCTGTGCGGAGTAAACGAAGTCCGCGCGGACGAAGTCGCGGGCAAAAGCCAGTAGATAACAAAACAACACCAAAGTACATAGCCATTTGCAATAGAAAATTGCGCGCTGTTAATTCTGAAGCTGTTAAAAAAAATTCTCTCGATGTGTTTAGGTCTAAGTTAAACGGTCGTAATCGTGCCAGATCTGTACATAGAGACATTTGAGCAGACTCGGTTTTTTTTCAGTCAGCTTTTTTACACTAAATACAATAGATTTCTTGTAAAATTATCGAATACGTTAAAACAAGTGTTTTTCTTGACGTAAGTGCATTTGTATTATTCCAAAAGCGCAGCATAAACAAAATCGAGTCATTTTTATTCCAGAAAGTTGCTTGATTTAGCGTAACTTCAAAATATCGATAAATATTTTTTCTATAGTGCACGACATATCTAGTGTACATAACTCAAGCAGGTAAGAGATCCCGAGATATTGGTCTTTTATCTTAATTTATGTTAACTGATATAGGTGTGCAATATCTCGCCACGTTTGGTACCACCATCTTATATAATCCTGCCATTGCCTTATTTTAATTTGAAGGGTAAGGTACCCGGTAAACTTTTGTATGTGGTATCATCACCTCGCCTCACGGATAGCAATGCACTAGTACTATCGATAAGCGATGATCGTCTTTTTCCACCAAGGAGAGTGTAGCCCCACCTGCTTGTTTGCTATTCTATGACACAAAATGTAAATCAAAGATTTTGATGTTCCCGTAATGGTCCGAACTCTCTTTGAACAATAGACCATCTGTTATTCTTTTTTTTATTATATCATAAGATAACAAACAAGCAGATGGGTCTCCTGATGAAAAGAATCAACCGTCGCCTATAGACACCAAAGATGTTATTGGTGCGTTGCTATCTTGTGGCGAAGTCTAATGCCACATGCATAAGATTACCGGCTACCTTACCCTCCAAACCGGAACACGACAGCGACAAGCACTCACGCTATTGCAGCAGGATTAGGTAAGGCGGTGGTACCAGACCCGGGCGAGACAATGCAGAACTCTACCACCTAGTAGCCACGATGGTAGTGTAACGCCGCCCAGCGTACTACGTGCCGGACGTGTTACTTTGCCGACGATATCCCTTTTTTATTCAGGGAACCTTTCTTGGTACTCGCTTTGCTGCTCGAGGTACTAATTAGTAGCAGGACCTTTTGGGATTCTTTAAGAAATTAGACTTTTCGTATATATCTTCGTTTATTTTCAGAGACGTCTATCTTACGTCAAATCTTAAAAGATACTCTTATTCTAAAAACAATTTATTCTTTCTCTACATACTAAACAATTCTACATTTGAAAGTCGACAAAATGGCCAGTTCGTATGTAACACCATAAAGGTGTTACATCAGCTACCCCCCAAGGTGGGAGCAGCTGAAACTGGATGGGCATTTGTCTACCTTCATATGGTCTACCTATCCTTATCCTGATTGCCCTACCTACGAGGGGAAGGTACATTTTGGTGGGACTGTCTTTTCCTAAAAGATAGTTTGCCCCATGTGTGGTTCTGTTCATTTACCACCACACCATGGCACATACTTTGGTCTCCCAAAACCCCTCTAAAAGACAGACCACAGTCCCCTCACCTAACCTATCCTACCGCAAACATTTTTATTTTATTACAATTTAGCCTGAAGGGCTCTAACTGTATAAGAGATAATAAGAGATGGAAAGGCATAACAATTCAAACTTCTTTTCTCTGGTGGACCAAAAGAAAAAAGATTGAAGTATTACTTCCTCTCAACATCGAGCTCGCCCCAATATATACATACCACGATCATAAATATTCCTTACTATGAATCATATTAATACCATCATTATAATATCTCCCATAACTATCCGAGTTCATGTATATCCTATACAGATATCCTTTGTGTCGACTATGTCGTACTACAAAGTTGAACTCTCCTTCAAAAGACTTTCAACCCTTAACCTATACTGACTTTTACGACTTCATACTAAGGCGGCTCTGTCCCTAGTATACATTATACCCCATAAGACTTTATTATTGAATGGAAGAACTTGAGAGGAATACATTGTTATTGGAAATATGACATTTCTTCATTTAATATTCTTTTGGTCATCTTTTTTCTTTTTAGCTTCGGTCCATCATCACAGCATTGGTTGAGCCCCGTCATATTACATGAAACAAATACAAGTATTAGTATTCTCATACATAAGCCCAAACAAAAGTAATGGTCTAACATGTAACAATTTTTATTACAATGAATGACTATAAGTACACTATATTTTTTTTTTTTACATACGTACATGAAATGCTTTCAACCTATTTATATGTACAATATCTCTATATCTCCTATTGCTTAATTTCGTAATTACATAATTTACATTAGATATTCTTTCCACTATTCTGAACGGCCCTTTATATAACCTACATAATTTCAAACTCCTATTGTTCACCCGTCTTGGTGTATAAACTAATACTAATTGTCCCGGTGAAAAGTCCTTCACTTTAGCCCTTTTGTCAAAATATCTCTTTTGCCTAACTTGTGCCCTTCTAATATTTTGTATTGCTTTCCGGACTAACGCACCTTGTAAATTATGTCTCTCGGCATAATTTACTTCTCGGCTTTGCCTATCCCTATTTACCCCCATGTCGCTTTGGAATATCGGTTCCCTAGCGTACATCATCATATATGGTGAAACTCTAGTGGTTGATTGTTTGCTAGTGTTATATGCATGACATACTAATGGCACAAATCTACACCAGTCCCGTTGGTCCCTGGCAACATACATCGACAACATTTGAACCAGCGTTTTATTGAACCGCTCTACTAACCCGTTCGTTTCTGGCCTAAACGCCGTACTAAATCGCGACTTTGCCCCAAATCGATTCACAGTTTCTTTCACTAGGTGTGACGTGAATACTGCTCCCCTATCAGAAATTACTTCCTTAACACCTCCGTATCTACAAAACACCTCCTCAATCAGAAATTCACTCACTTTCTCTGCCGTAACTCTTTGTACCGCTTTACATATCGCATACTTCGACACATATTCAACACATACTATAATATATTTATTTCCATTTAAAGATTTTCTAAAAGGCCCTAAAATATCGATTCCTACCTTTTGCATCATATGGGTCACAGTTATAGGTTGTAGTTCAGCTACTTGTCTGGCCTTTTTTCTTTCTTGACACAACCTACACGTTTTTACATACTTCTCGATCTCCTTCTCAGCATTCTCGCAATAATAACTATCTCTGAATTTACATAACGTTTTTGCCAAACCCAAGTGACCCCCTGACCATGGGTCGTCATGCAGTTCCTGTAAGATCTCACATAACAAACCCTTTGGTATAACTACAAGACCTTTCATAACATGTCCACGCTTCACTCTCTTACACAAAACCCCTTCTTTCAAAATATACCCCTTATATATTCCGGTATTGCTCATCCTTACTCGGGACAACCAACGCCTACATGACTCATCCATCCCTTGCTCTTCTTGGACCTTTATTACCTCTAATTTATATACTTCCAAACCATCCTCTTGTTCTTTCTGAGCGTTCTCAGCTGTACTCTCCACACTCAACGGGTTTCTACTTAAAAAATCGGCAACTACATTCTCTCTGCCTGCACAATGCACGATATCGAAATCATATGCTTGTATGCTCAGTGACCATCTCGCCAACCTTCCATTCATATCTTTCTTATCTCTAAGCCAACATAACGCCTTGTGATCGGTTACGACTTGGAACTTTAATCCCCATAAAAAATGCCTAAAATAATTTAACGCCCACACTAGACCTAAACATTCTTTCTCAGTAGTGGAATATTTCTTTTCTGCCTCACTCAATTTCCTCGACGCATACGATATCGGATGCATCTCTATTTTTCCCTGCATTAAACAACATCCCAGAGCTTCTCCACAAGCATCTATATACAACCTAGTTAAAACATCCTTATCACTAGAATAATGACTTAAAATAGGCGGGTTACACATTCGATCTATGATAATGGAAAACGCGTTTTGATGTTCCGAGGACCAACAAAACTTCGACCCCTTCTTTAGTAATTTTGTTAAGGGTAGAGCAATTTTGGCAAAATTATTAATGAACTTACGGTAATAGGAGAATACTCCCAGTACCGATTTTACCTGTTTTGCATTTGTAGGTGCAGGCATTTCTTTTATCGCCTTTAATTTCCTGCTATCTGGTCGAATACCAACCCCCGATATTTCATGCCCTAGCACACTTATCTTTCCATACCCAAAACTACATTTATTTGGTTTAAGCGTAAGGTTCGCTTCCTTAAGGCGCATTAACACCTTTTCTAATGCTTCCTTAAATTCTGTGAAAGTTTTCCCCTATATTAATATATTATCAACATAACAGATGGCATTCTTGTATTTGATATCCCCTAACACCTTATCCATTGTACGCTGAAATACTGCCTGACTTGTTTTTAAGCCAAAAGGTAACACGTTAAACTCATACAATCCTGACGGTGTGATAAATGCCGTTTTATGTCTATCACTTTCCGAAATCATAAGTTGCCAATAGCCAGAATTTAAATCTAAATCAGCGAAATAGTGGGCACCTGAAAGATATATTAAAATGTCCTCTATAATAGGCAATGGATAGCTATCTGTCACCACCTTTTTATTCAACTTACGATAGTCCACACAGAATCTCCATGTGTTATCATTCTTCCGCACCAACACTACTGGGGAAGCATAAGAGCTTTTAGATTCGCGAATGACACCGTTATCTAACATTTCTCTCACTTGTGTATTGATTATTTCTAGTTGTTTAGGTGAGACACGATATGGCGGGTGGTGTACTGCTGTCTGGTCTACCGTTTTTATTTCTACTTCTGTTAGTTTACACCTACCTAATTCTGTGGGCCTAAATGCGAAACATTTCCTATACTTACTAAACAGATTTCGTAACATATTCTTTTGCTTTTTACATAATTCCGGATTAATGTTAATTTCATCCATTTCGCATTCATTGTTAGAATTTACGTGCGGATATAATTTATCCTCATTTTTCTCTACATAATTCACATAATACATGTAATCCGTTTTTAACAAATTATATGATTTATTTACATCAGTGACATTATTATTTACAACGTTTCTATGGTAGCCGTCTATACTGGAAAGATCATCATTGTTTCGTAGCAATGAGGTATTAATGAAATCTACATAGCAACGCTGTTTAAGACATATGAAATTCTTTGAAAAGTCTATTACAGCATCATATTTTTTCAGAAAGTCTCGACCTAATATAAGTTTAGTTTTAATATTCTCTATTATTAACATTTCATTCGCAAAAATACTGTTATCTATCATTAAATTTACACACGTCTTTCCTATCACATTTAGTAACGATCCTCCTAGCGATTTTACAAAATGCCTATTGGGTGCATCATCTTTGAATGTTATTTTTAGATGTTCCGCGAGATCATTTGACATGCACGATATATCTGCTCCCGTATCGATTAACGCCGAACACGAATGACCCTTAATTATGACCTGTATAAATGGACTGGACAAACCTTTGCTTTCTGCCGGGAGATCTTCATCTGTTTGGGACGCAGCTCTCATCCCCCACGTTTCATTTCTTTGGCGGCGTCCCTGTATGTTTGGGTGTTGTGGTGTCATCGGGCTGCGTCTGAAATCATTACGTGTGTTTGAGGCCGTTCTTTCATAACGTCTCGGCCTTAAATTATACCGGGGCGTGTGAAAAACTTCCGACGGCTGTGGACGTTCTGCCTGCGAGCGTATGGGCGTACTGGGCAGGATGTCTGGTTCCTCCCTGAATTTCACCTTCTGTTGTACCCCCATTGGCGGTTGTAAAGGAAGGTTACTCGCTCTCAATTGACCCCCAAAGACCTCGTTGTATTGAATGATTGTGTTTCGTAATTCTTCTCGTGACGAATACACTCTCATCCCCAGTTTTTCTTTTAGCGAGGGTAACATCGTTTTGATGAATTTATTTTACAAAAATTACGTCTGAAATTTCAGCTTTGGCTGCGGTGTCGCTGAGTCTGTAAAAATAGGTTAATAGTTCCTCATCACGGCCTTGCTTAGATACATAAAATCGTTCCACATAATTTATTGAAACGGGGAATTCGTTTTCAATTTTTCTACATAATTCATCAAAATTGGCCGTGTCGGTATATATCATTTTATAAAATGCCAATGCCGGACCGTCGAGATATAGTCCCAGAAGTAACGGTAGGCTCTCCATGTCCCATTTATTTATCGCCGCGACCGTTTTGAAGTCTTTAATAAACTCAGCGAACGCCAAGTTTTGCGTTCCGTTGAAGCGCTTGATGGCCTCCATCTCAACTCTTACCCTCTGACACCAATACTTAGCTCTCCTGGTTTTTCTAGCGTGGTGATTGCGCGTAGCGCCTGAACGTGGGGACTTCCGTAGCCACTTCACACAGCAACTTCCCACAGCAACTGCACACCGCGACTGCACGGCGCCTCCGCCAATTTGTAACGCCGCCCAGCGTACTACGTGCCGGACGTGTTACTTTGCCGACGATATCCCTTTTTTATTCAGGGAACCTTTCTTGGTACTCGCTTTGCTGCTCGAGGTACTAATTAGTAGCAGGACCTTTTGGGATTCTTTAAGAAATTAGACTTTTCGTATATATCTTCGTTTATTTTCAGAGACGTCTATCTTACGTCAAATCTTAAAAGATACTCTTATTCTAAAAACAATTTATTCTTTCTCTACATACTAAACAATTCTACATTTGAAAGTCGACAAAATGGCCAGTTCGTATGTAACACCATAAAGGTGTTACAGTAGTGACTCGATAGCCAATCGGTCGCCTTTTACGACCTGCCTGACAGAACAGCAGTTGGCCTATTCATCAAAGGAGGCCGGGACCAACACGGCGAAACCAGCCAAAAAGTTTGTAAAAAGGAAACGCCTGGGTATATGCGTTACTAGCATTCTGACTACTAGGTGGTAGAGTTCTGCACCGATTTGCCCGGGTCTTGGTAAACACCGCCTGCCTAAAAATTCCTGACGCAATAGAGTCAATGCTTGTCACTGTCATATACCGGTTTGGTGGGTAAGATAGCATTATTATCCCCATACACGGATAGCAACGCACTATTACCATGACGATGGTTGTCTCTTTCCATCAGGGAGACATCTCCATGTTTCCCATCTAATGATATAAAAATGCGCTCATCACATAAATTCTTGTCCCTGTTGGAGATTGAACACATATCTTACTGATTGTTTAATCAGGATCACCAGACACCATTATGCCGTTTAAGACACCGATCATGCCAAAAAATATACGTACATACACTCGAAAAACTCTCTCCTTCTAAAATCATACCCCAGCCTCCTTTAAGCGTAGTCAGATAAACAATGGAATATATGTTTAAATAACAAGTACCTGGATGTCCGAGTTTTGCTCTGTATTGTTTTTTTTTTTTTGGTGACTATAGCTAGATTGATTTATGACCCCCGAAATCCTTTGCATATTTAATTTCATGAAAATCATTGGAGCCGTTTTAGATATTCACATTATACATAACTTATATACTCGAAACAAGAATTGCTCGTTTAAAGTATTAGATATAGAGGCATATGAAGGGGCGTTTATACAATAATATGTTTTATTTACTATTTTGATTTAGTATTACTGTGATACGCAACACGCATTGATAAAGTGGCGACTATCTGTTGCTTTTAGTTCAATCAGGAAGATTGTGCAAAACAGACGTCGGTGCTACATTAAAATGATTTGTGAAATACCATCGTTCGGAAGATGCTGCTTCTGTCTGCCATTGCGGCAGGGAATACTAATGTTTGGATATTTTAATATTGTAAGTGATTACAACATTCCGTGGTTTTCATATCATGATTTTAGTGGGTTTTTTCTGCAATGAACTTAGGATGTTAGTCTGTATGATCAGTAGGTATTGAGAAAAGGGCTTTGATGAACCAGCAGAGTGCTGAGCCAGAGTTTAAGTATTTATTTATTAGACATATTTATGCATGTGGCATTAGACCTCGCATTAAGACAGCAACGCACTATTAACATCTTTGGTGTCTATATACGAAAGCTGCCTTTTTATATCAGGAGCAGTGCCAGCAGACGTTTTGGTTGGTCACCGTGTTGGTCCCGGCCTCCTTTGAATAGGCCAACTGCCGTTCTGCCAGGCAGGTCGTAAAAGGCGACCGATTGGCTATCGAGTCACTACCATCGTGGCTACTAGGTGGTAGAGTTCTGCATTGTCTCGCCCGGGTTTGGTACCACCGCCTTAACTATTCCCGCCGCAATAGCGTCAGTGCTTGTCGCTGTCGTGTTCCGGTTTGGAGGGTAAGGTAGCCGGTAAACTTATGCATGTGGCATTAGACCTCGCCACAAGATAGCAACGCACCATTAACATCTTTGGTGTCTATAGGCGATGTTTGACTCTTTCTATCAGGAGACTCATCTGCTTGTTTGCTATCTTATGATATTATAAAAAAAGACGTACAATATTTTATTGTGCATGTACCTACCATAATCTCATGATTTTTTTAATCCTCAATCCTAAGCGTACTATCTTGACAAAATACAATAATTTTGAACGATAGCAAGTTGAAGTAGAAGAGTTGAAAATGATTTCTCGGCAGTGGAACAGTTGGAAGAATAAAAAGAAAGACTTACAAAAAATATGTTTTTTGTAGGTCTTTGTTTATAGGAATATTTTTAATGTTTTGGTATTAATCTCAGCCACAAGTAGAAGTAATCAAAGAAAATAAAAGCGGAGCTACCTATTCTCATATTCATAACAGGCTGCGTGGTTTCGTGGACATAGAAATTCACATTAGTTTTTCTGGATTTTCGTATATTAAGTTAATATAAATATTTATTAACTATGTAATCTTTTTCTTTCAAAAAAAATCTTTTCATTTATTTCTTTTCGTATTATCTGCACAAACTAATGTTTAGGGATTACATATAACAACTGCATAATTACTTCGATTAACCTGTGGAATCAACAAAGCTGGATCTGCGTTTGAGATTGATACTGTTTTTTATTTGACTCTCCATTCTTTTAGGTACCTCTCAAGTCTGTTACCCCCATAGAATATCTGTTTTATCTCTACTATCCAAAAACCATTTATTTTTGTTAAATAGAATCTATAATAAAAAAATTGCGTTTTAAAATCAAAATTTACCGCGAAAACACTGGACTGTCATGGCGTCCTAAGGACTTCATATCGTGGTAATATCTACATTAAATACTTTGGGATTCTTATGAAACGGTTTACCTTGACTTAATATCTATTTTACTGAAATTATATTCTAAAAAAAATATTATTTATGAAATGAAAAAAACTAAAATATTTATGACAAATATCTTAGTATTTTTTGTATCTTCATATCATAATGAACTATTATAAACTACAATATATATATTAAGCCTATTACCTCCAGATTTGTTCATATGTTCTAGACGTTATCCGTTCGTCTTAATAAAATGATTATTCTGATAAAAGTGATGTTGGATTTGCGAAGTGACCTTGTTTAATATGGAACGGTCAATTACTAAGTTAATGCGGCTACAAAAGAGATGACATAGCCAGGAAGCTAAAGATTTATGTAATTTCAAACATCTCGTTTATGATTTTTAATTTAGGTAATTTTTAAAACTTTATTTCAATCTGTTTTGAGTGTTCTAGGTTTTTTGTATTGTGTGTACGTGTTTTTCTATGTATTTATATATTATTTCTGTATGTACTTTGAAATGCTCTGTAACCTAGATGACTTTAAACTTAAGATTTGAGCTTAAACGGTGTCATTTATATTTTATATGCGAGACAAGTGCAAGCTTGCGGACAAACCGGGATACGGTTTTTGCAAAGCTAATTGTTACCATGTGTTATAATATTTGTTTAAATAAATTAAAAAAAAAATTAAATTTGTCTTAATTATGAAAATGGAGGATTAAAACTAAGAATAAAAAAATATTTTTCGAAATTAGTTCCCTAATATAATGAAATATGAGGTGGAATATTGTATGAACTTTTCCTTGTCTTTACTTCTACATGTTTGTCACTAAGCGATAATATTGTGTGTGTGTGTGTGTGTGATAAAGAAAAACTAAAATATTTGTTACGAAAGATAAGGATTAATAATTTTTGTAGGTTTTGTTTATAGGAATATTTTTAATATTTTGGTATTAAGGTATTTGGTATTATTAAGGTATTTGGTATTAAGGTATTTGGTATTTAAGGTATTTGGTATTATATTATATCCTAAAAATATTATACTATAATATTTTTAGGATATAAATTTGGCAAAAAATAGACATTGTCACGTGACAGTGAACGCATATTTGGAAGCGTTACGTCACGCCGTGGTAAAACGCCATCTTGATGTTGTTATTTTTATAGAAAGTACAAAGTATGTAATCTAAATATTACCACGGAGTGATGTCATTAGGACGGACGCCATGACACCCAGTACGTTTCGCGGTAAATTTTGAGTTATTCCTCGAAGCGCAACTATTTTCAATGATTTAAGAGCCGGTGGGAGATCGTCCTTCACCGATCTGTTAACCAGATGAGATGTATATTTTATTAAATATTATTTATAAACAAATATGCCTATACTTGCCTATCCAAAAGTGCTCATGCCAAGTTTTTAGCTTGGCAAGAGTACTTTGAGTACGATTTTTTGCAGGCAAGTATATGTGACTGATTTTGTAATAAAATAATCTTAAATTTGATATAACTTTCGATAAGTTAGCTGATCGATGGAGTCACCTATATTGACTTACCTGTTCACACCTGCTTGCCAGGTAAACGAGTAGAAAGAGTAAAAAGTGTCAGAAATGAGAAGGCAAGCCTACCTAGGTATATTCTGTGTGTTAAAAATTATCAGTGAAATAAATTTCATTTGGTTATCAAAAGTATGAAAGTGCTTAAAAGAAAATTAATTTAATTAAAAATAGCCATGAGCACTTTTGGATAGGCAAGTAATCATAGGCATATTTGTTTGTAAATAATATTTGATAAAATATACGTCTCATCTGGTTATCAGATCGGTGAAGGACGATCTCCCACTGTCTCCTCTACTACAAGCGCACCTAATTAAGCGCAACTTAACTATTCCTGGAAGCGCACCTTTCAGTTGCGCTAAAGAAATAATTTAAAAATATTATAATTTTATTCCTCGAAGCGCACCAATGATGAAAAATAGGGAAGAGCATAATAAAAGTAGTGTTAATAATAAAAAATATATTTTCTAAATATTTGTGAAGTATCTTCACGCCCGAATTCCCGAAAAGGTAGGCAGTGGTACAACCAGTACGCCCACGAGTTAATCCATTCTAAAGTTAAATTAATCCATTCTAAAAAATAATACGTTGTTCTAGGTTTTTACTTTGTTGATGGTCGTATTATGCAGCTACTCAGTTCACTACGATGATGTAATGTATTTGATGGCATATACCGGTGTTGTTACTATGTACGAGGATATAATTAACCTGATAATGTACAGTATAAGTTTTATATTACACATTGCGCTGGTTTATGGAGTACATACGGTGAGTATCACAATTTATTGATTTAGGTCAGGGTTTATCAAAGTTTGGGTTGCGACCCACTAGTGGATCGCAGACGGCCGCGAACGCGAAGGTTATTTCAAATCTCAATCCTTCTTAATAATAAAAAGCCTCGAGTCGATGAAGACAAGTCTAAATTGTTTTTTTTTGTGAAGTTACAGAAGTTTATTTTTGTGAAGATACGGGTTTCGTCTTTTACGGTACTGACTTTTTCATTTCGCCTTCACTTAAGACATTTAAATGCTAAAATAAATCAAAATGTAAATGGAATATTTAAAATTGTAAAGGATTTATTATTTATAATAATCGTTAGATGGCAAAGGGTAGGTCGCAATTTTTTTTAATGCTAAAGATGTCATGGTAAAGATTGAAAAATACTAATTTAGATGTTATTTTTGGACGGTAAGATAGTTGGTAGACTTATGCCTATGGCATTCACTTTCTTTTTCTTCTTATTTACGCAAATTTGTTATTAAGTTAAGTAAACATGTGCAGTACTTTGAGACGATGAGAATCACCAGTTAATTCGCAAACCAACAAACTAGTAAATCTGGCGAATTAAAGTATCAATTTGATTTTTGTTATCCGCCCATCACACAAATAAATCACATAAATATATTTAATCATATATGTGCTTTAGCACTTAGTTTTAATACCCGTCGTGTGACACGTAGCTTAGTTGGTGGGAACATTACCCGGCTTTAGACAAGGCCGCTGCTTTAAATTCAATCGTGGTGAAGTTTTTCTTTGTTTTTTAACATGTTTATTACATGTTAAAAACTTAACAAACTTATATGCAACATATTTATTTCTTTAAGTTTTTAACATATTTATTATATTTTTATTTCAGAGAAATGTGTTAATTTTGAAAATATTTTGTTATTACATAATAACGACCATCGGCGCCATGTTGTTAATGGAGGTACTGGCAGTGATTATTGCATACCAAACTGTTTATTTTTTGAACATTGAATTTATACCGCTGTTTTTAATTTGTTTGTGTAAGTATTAACATTATAATCATGGAACATAGAACAAGTGGAAGTGAAGACTAGGCGTGCCGCGTGCATCACTATTATGCGCTGTTACTCTAAATTGCCTTAGTGATACTTACCATATCTTTAGGAGATAGCCGTCGTGCGAAAATCTATTATACACTAAATTATGCCGTATTGTGCCATCCTTGAATGCAGAAATGATAGTAGAATACAGATGATTAAAAATGGAGATATTTCATATCATTCGAAAGTACAATTTTCATTTTATTTTAATTAAATTCCTGATTTAATATAATATCTAATGATATAATAGAAAGTCATGCTAAAATCAGCCGTACACCTTACATATAAAGTTCATTTTAGGTTGACCTAATTTTTCTAGATATAATACGGCATAATTCAGAGTATAATAGATTTTCGCACAACGACTATCTCCTAAAGATATGGTAAGTATTTCTAAGGCAATTTAGAGTAACAGCGCATAATAGTGATGCACGCGGCACGCCCACTTTTCACTTCCGCTTGTTTTCTTTGTTTCATGGTCACCATGTTTGTTTAAAACGACGATGCATGCATTTTCTTTGGGAATTCCAATCCCGTGCCTGTTTGGAAATGAGATCAGAATCCCTCCGGAGAGTGTGGCCAATGTCGTTCCATTCGCGACTCTTGATCTGCTGGTCGATCGAGGTTTCATTGCACATTCCAACAACGTATCAAATTGAATCTTACATATAAAATTGTCGGGTCACATGGTTAGTTACCATACTCCTCCGAAACGGCTTGACCGATTTTGATGAAATTTTGTATGCATTTACGATTTATTTTTCATACCCCTAACTGATAAGAGTTGTCCATGTATACATTTAAGCTTTCGCGGCTTCTTTGAACATAATTATGAATAATTAACTGGATCTTACCGCAATTATGTGATGTATTTGTTGTTTTCCCGATATTTCGGCGCTGTTGCAAGCACCATGATCACGGGTAAACTGAAGTATCGCGGGTAGTTGAACTATTATACAAGCCTGTCTATTCTTTTTCTTAATCGTTTGCACGTACCACTGGAACTCGCACGAAAGTCACTTTGACAATACACACTCACCACGTCACTAGGTTAATTTGGACATATCGATTGTCCTTTGTTTTTTATTGCACTGGATCACTAGATTCCACGATCCCGACAATTTAAACCCGTATTCCCGATTGAAATTCGGATGTTTTTTGATTTCATTTGCTTCTTTCACTAACCGTGCAATGTAATGGCGTTCTGTCGATAATACGTGTGGCCTATGTAATTCGATCCAGTGATTAGGGCCCAGTAGATGTTCAGCAATTGCTGACTTATTAACGTCGTTATTCTTGACTGCTTTGATATGCTCCTTGACCCGACATGATATGGTTCTTTTTGTGAGACCGATGTATGCTCTCCCACAGCTGCAATCTATTTTATAGACACCTGAATGTTCTAATGGAAAACTATCCTTCCGGGAACGTAGATTTTGATGAATTTTCTTTAACGGGGTAAAAATGGTTTTTATCGAAAGTTTACTTAATATTTTCTCCACTTTGTCCGGTACCCCTTTAACAAACAGTTGAAACGCAGCTTGACGTTCCACGCTGTGTTTTATTACATAATCGCGGTAAGATCCCGTTAATTATTAATAATTCTGTTTAAGAGTCACCACCCTTAAAAATATTTTTGGTTTTATTTTTATGATTCAACATTGAAAAATACATACAATCCTAAATTTTTACCCTTCTTTCACCAACCCTTATTTTTTAATTAAATAATTTATATGGCGAAACAACGTTTGCCGGGTCACCTAATTACCTATAAAAAAATCAGGTACAATAATATTGCTGTTATTCAGCGATATTATTATACCTGATTATACCTGAATTATAATAATTGATCTCATTTATAACTAAACAAATTATTTGCTTGTGATACGGATATGAGTCTACGATAGTAAATGTGCATATATAAAAGCTGAAATATATTTAATAAACAGCAAAACATGGAAACACAAACATCTATGCTCATCATATAAATGTTTGTCCTTCGCTCATCACCTCGTTAGTCCTGTGACCGCTAACCACTGAACTAACGGGGTGGTAAAGAAAACTGCATAATAGTAACAGTAATATTTTTTTTTGTTTTTACAGCTATCAATATCTATTTATACTTTTTGGTAAAAAGCTTATTAAGAAAACTTGAAACTTCAAATACAAGTTACGAAAACCAACTGCATCAGTTTGTCCATGTAGAGATTGGACCAGAAGACAATGGAGTGCATCCATCTAAAGCAAATACTATTGAAACTGCATAAGTTGAATTATTAAATAAATACTATAAAATTTTGCAATATTATTACTACTTGTACGTATTTTAAAACAATGGCGTAAAAATTACAAAAAGCAAAAATATTAACGTAGAGAATTTTATTAAATTAGCGAACTATTAAAAAGTCTCTACCTTAATAAAAAGAGATAAAAAGGTATATAAATGAAGTTTGTATATATTGAACAAAAATACCTATATTTAATATATCATGTAAATATAGTGATTAATTCATGCGTGATCCATTTTTAAAGGCGATTGCGGTATGGGTCTGGTATGGGCTGCTATTTTTAAGGTATAGCACGTTTTCATTTAGTCTTGACTAGTACAATAATTATGCTATGATGTAACTAGTGTACATTTTGAAATTATATTTGGCATTTTCAATAAAATAAGGGCACAACTTGAAAAAATATTTTTTTGAGAAAATGAAAGATTCAAAACGGATTCTGACTGACATTTAGAGGAGCACTTGTACGACAGACACAATATGCTCGTACTTTCTGTATAGAGGTATGTTTTCTATTTAGTTAAAACCATGATATAGACCATTGAGTCTTTTTACGCCGGAAACTAAAATATTAAAAATTTTGAGTTGTACCCTTACGTTGTTTGACGAGCGATTATTATATAATAAGGAAAGATATACTTGATCCATACTTAAAAATATATGTTCTATTTGCTACTTGCGAATTGCATGGTGGGGATAAAGCAATGTAACCGCAGCACATGCCTTGGCAAAAGTTCGCAACTATTTGAGAAATCTATGAAACTAGTTATAAAATTACGATGAAGTTTTCTACAATTTTTGTATATTGAAATAGGTCATACATGTTATTCTGATGTGAGGAAATTATTATAACGCCACAAATAGTAGATTTAAATTCTATACTTTTCCTACAAATGCCTGGAAATTAGATCAGAGTAATAAATGTAGGGCAATGTGATGTGCAATATGTCCTGTTGCTGTGAAAGGAGAAGTACTTAAGCTGCCTCACATTAAATTGCCATATTAGTAATAAATCAATTATATTATTAGTAAATTAATAATTATATGTAATCAATAAATAATATAGGTAATGTTAATAAAAGTACTTTATCTAGGTACCCTAAAATGAAATCAATAACTGCATTGTATAAGCTTAAGATATGAGAATACTTATGTTTAAATTTGTTTTATAGGGTCGCAATATCGTGTTTTATAACTATTGGCTTTGTTTTGTAACTCTTCACAACAAGTGTTAAAACTCATTAAGTTCCATTCAACACAGTTTGAGGTCCAAGACTTGTTTATATTTACTGTTTTTTGCTTTCAAACTCGGTTTGAATAATGATATCTATTTTTTTGCACTGTTTTGAACATACTCCTCTAAATAAATTATTGATTATCTTTCTTTTATTTAATTTAATTAAAAATTATAAAATACCTGTGTCATTATTTGACATAACCCTCAATAGTTGCGCATTGTAGGTGGCGCTACTATCGTGCACCCCTCTGTTAAGTAAGAAACAAATGTGAATTTTATGAGTAACGAAATAAAGTACATTTTTATTTTTCAAATATTGCTTCGTAATAATTCCAGTTATCGTATATAAGTTCCTTGGTGTTGACACACTATTAAGTTTATTTTGTAGTAAAAATAATAGAACACTTTGAATACACAACTAGTAGAAATTAATGTTATAGCACTAAATATTACAAGAACGTGTGATATGTGTAAATATATAAATATTTTGTAATAAGATTATGGCTGTGCTGAATCTGTTAATATAATAAAAATAAAAAGTATTTTAAAGTTTTTTAAACACTTTTAAGTTGTAGTGCCAACAACTTATCTCTTCGGTAGATGTCGTTAATAGGGCATTTAGAGTGGCTATTTAAGGATTTTACGAAGAAGAACTGAAATTTGAATGACGTTTCATAAAATGGCAGCTGTAGATCCAAAATTTTGTCTACCAAACGGATAAATTGGTGGCATTACAAATACTTGTAGTATATATATATATATATATATATATATATATATATATATATATATATATATATATATATATATATATATATATATATATATATATATATATATATATATATATATATATATATATATATATATATATATATATATATATATATATATATATATATATATATATATATATTTCATCATTGTCTGTCTGGAACGTCTCCCCGGTTTTAGTATCACCGCCTTGCTTATTCCTGCCGCAATAGTGTCAGTGCCTATCACTTTGATGTCTATACTCTATAAACGAAAGTTACCTTTCTATATCAGGGATCCATTTGTTTGTTCGCTATCTTATGAGAGACAAAAAATGTAGGGGAAGACCGGGTAATGGGAATCAGCGGGCAATGGTAGTCACCAACATATCTCCAAAACTACAACCGCTAGAAATACATTTACTGCCGTCCCCGCCCCACTTTTTCCTTCCCCTAGCGGTGCAAGAGCGCCGCGCTAGTATTGTAGCGGTCTCGGGGATGAGAAGTGTATTTTGTTTTTGCGGCTCGCCGATGTAAATTTTTAAGGACGCAAAATAAACCGTAGGTATTCTAATTATTGATCTACTGGTATGTGTCTTTTTTACGCCTTTACTCGTATATTCAGTATAACGATTTTATACTCAAATCCCATCTATTGCTTATATATCTTTTGTGTTTCTTTTTTTTCTTCATAAAATACATGTGGGTAATGAGGATCGAGTGACCCCCATTGCCCGCTAGTGATCATGATTTCCCGCAAAACTTTGATGAATCAGTTGCAATTAATAGCCGAGCGTCAGGCCAAGAAAGCTTGTCAGTACCTGGCACATCAATGCAAGTTGCTCCAGCAGCTTCTAGTCTTGATATTGTTTTGAAATTAATTGATTTCGTTCGTTGACAGAGAAAACTAATACTCACAATGCTAAACAAAGCCGCCAGAAGCAGCATGCCAAAATTTTAACATCACGCCAACAAAAGAAAACTTGTTAGAAAAAAAATAAGAAAAGTAAAGCCTTCTGCCAAGCCAAGGATAAAAGTAAAGGACAAAATATAACTAAGGGAAAGGGTTAAGGAAAGAAGACTAAGGTGTCGAAAAAGGAAACCGAAAGAGTAAAGAGGAAGGTTCTCCAAGAATCCAATGATAAATAATAAATAAATATTCTCGAGACAAATTACACCTACTGATCTAACCCCAAAGAGAGCAAATTATTTGCTTGTTATGGGTGTTAGTCAACGATACTAATACATATAAATACATATATAAATACTGGAATATATTTAATAAACACCCAAACCCGGAAATACAAACATTAATGCTCATCACACAAATTCATATCCCCGTCGGGATCGAACCCGAGCACCATCGATTGCGTAGTCAGGGTCAATAACCACTCGACCAACGGGGCGGTCAATGATACTTCTGTTTCAGACGTGGCTACTGGTGATTTATGCCAAGACGATGAGCTAGATGATACTGACGATGCAGGGAATACGTGCTAAATCTGTAACGAATTCGGCCGAAATAATGAGGTTTGGTACAAGTGTACTTCATATGGTTTATGGGCTTACCCTTACCTTATCTTACCCTCACCTCAGTTCAAGTTCAGTTAAATTTCAAGTAATCATAATCTGTTAAAAGAGAAAAAAAAGATCAGAGCAAGGAAGTAATAACTTAATGCGGAACAGGGAATTTATTGGTAATAAAAAAAAATCAAAATCTATTCCATTCCATAGATTTATTTTTCGCCTATACTTATACCCGAGGCAAAAAACAAAGATTTTTTGAATCCGTACCAAAAAGCGATAATTTCCCTAGAGTTTTATCCATACAGGTACAGGTCTACCTCGTGTTCCCCGTGTTGGTTCCGGCCTCCTTTGAAGAATAGACCAACTGCCGTTCTGCCAGGCAGGTCGTAAAAGGCGACCGATTGACTATGCGAGTCACTACCATCGTGGCTACTAGGTGATAGAGTTCTGCATTGTCTCGCCCGGGTCTGGTACCACCGCCTTACCTATTCCTGCCGCAATAGTGTCAGTGCTTTCCGCTGTCGTGTTCCGGTTTGGAGGGTAAAGTAGCCGGTTAACTTATGCATGTGGCATTAGACCTCGCCACAAGATAGCAACGCACCATTAACACCTTTGGTGTCTATAGGCGATGGTTGACTCTTTCCATCAGGAGATCCATCTGCTTGTTTGCCATGTTATAACATAAAAAAAGGTCTTTACCTTCAAGTAAAGATATCGCAAATAGGGTTTTGGAACATGATGCTACAGAAGAAGAAGAAGAAAACCCTTCTGCATAAGTTTTGATATTTTTTTTTATTTGATTATTTTTTGCACGGTTAAGTGGGTTACGCAGATACAAGAAATCGGAAGTCGATAGTATAAGTTTTACTGCGGAAAAATTATCTGCTATAGAATTCTAGGAATCAGAACTGATATGCTATAAATTCCCGGCGACCATATGGAATTCCGATAACAATAATCGGAAAACGTATCTATGCATAATAATGTATGTGAATAAATAGAGTTTATCAGTACTATGTACAACATGGTTCCAACTGAGAATAGGATCGCGCTTGCTATCTAGTTCATACCAACAAGTGTGAAATTAGTAATGTCAGCGAAAAATATTTGTTCAAAAAATATTGCTGATTTATTGAAGAACAAATAACGTTTTAATAATATTATTTTAATCAATAAAATAATTATTAGAAAACGTCAGTCTGTTAGCTATAAAAAGTCGTATTAGTTACACCACTTATAAGTCAAAAACGACGGGGCCAATTTTGTTGCCTTTTTTGTGGGTTTGCGTTATCTTTGTCCAGAATAGGCTAAAAATGATTAAAATATAATATTCATCAATAAAAAATAATAAAATATATGTGTATATGTATATGTATATATATATATATGTTCATCTGTATATATATATATATATATATATATATATATATATATATATATATATATATATATATATATATATATATATATATATATATAATACACCTTATTTTAATACATGGTAACATAATCTGATGGGAACCTAAATAAAAAATATACCAACTAGAATGAAAATATATTTTTTAAAGTATTTCTTTGTTAGATTTTTTGCACACCTTACTCATTACATATGAATTTTTTGCAAATGCGGAGCAATATGTCATCCTGACAGTCTTACTCTTAGTTGGAACGCATAGTAGTCGCGAATGTTTCTATAATAATTATAGTATCAATGGACAATTTACATGAATTCATCTAACTCATTTGCTTGTGATATGGTGGTTAGTCAGCGATACTAATATCTATTTATAAATACGTAAAGAGAAAACTTTGGACCCTTGGACTTTAATTCCGCAAACGGTGGAGTATGAAATTTGGCATAGTTAAATTTTATATTGTGGAGGACTGCAGAAACTTTATATTTTTAAATAAAAAGCACTGGAAATACATTAAAAAAATAAACATTACGCACACTACATTCATGTGACATAATGTTAATATACACACATGCATAGATTCTATTTTTAACCCCCGACGCAAAACGAGGGGTGTTATAAGTTTCAGGTGTGTATCTGTGTATATGTGTATGTGTGTATCTGTGTGCCTATCCGTGGCATCGTAGCGCCCTGGCGGATGGTCCTATTTGATTGCCGTTTGTTTTGCGAGTGCTGTTTTGCGAGATAGTTCTTAGGTATGTTTCAGTCGAATCTGTTCAGCCGTTTCAAGATCATCAGCTCATTTCTAATTATGAGTGGAATTAAACAACCTGTAATGGCTTTATCAGTACTAAATTTTGTATTCTCTTACTTTATTGATATTGCAAATATATGGTAACTTTGACGTGATACTTTGATATCTTCATTCGAAGATCATCAGCGTCTATTTAATTGGCAATTATCGTATGTAAATAATAGATTTTCTAAATATTTCAAGCAACTTTTTAACGTATTTCTGATATCGTTTGTTCAGAAACTTGGCAAACTTGTAACAGCCCAGTGGCAATGTAATACTATGATACCATCCAACAAAGCTCATGATGTAGCCTGGACGTAGGGACTGGAACTTTCTGACGCAGAGTTTTAACAAGATAACCTTGTAGTACAAACGTTGGTTGTTGCTAAAATACTGTTTGATTAGTGCTCATGTTGACTAGAATTTGAAGATGGAGCTGAAAAAATGCTACCGAAACTCACGCGTAGAATGTAGAAAGAGATAAAATGGTCAACTTCGGACCTGATGGATTTATGATGAAGTATACTTTCCATTATATATAATGTCGAAGATCTGAAAATGGAGCCGTAAGTGTGTCATTGTAACTCACAGAAATTTCTAATATAGTGGAGTTTGGAGTCATTTTATTTGTTATAGTAGGTTCTTTCTCATAATAATAAGACTCTGAAGATTAAGCCGAAAAAATGACATTGGAACTCCAAGAATCCAGCTTCAAAATGCAACTACAATGAACTCCTAAACTAAACGAGGTAATGTTTTTGAATTAACACTTAATTGTCTTGTATTGACAAACACCTTAATGCTGGATGATTTTCAGGATCTGATGATGGAACTGGAAAATAACCATGAGAACTCCTAAAGTAAATAAGATAAACTAATCGAAATTAGACTCATTTGTTCTCTTTGGATAAACACTCTAGTGCTATATGATTTCCAGAGTCTCATGATAGAGCTAGGTGTACGTTATGGGAACTTTAGGATAAAATAGAGAAACACCATCGACTTTAGTGTCGTTTAATTTGTTATTATAAGGACCTTGGAGCAGAATGGCTTCCAGTGCCTGATGATAGAGCTGGAAGATGTGCCCGACAACTCCTCAGCTAAACCAGGTTAAGCCATCAAGAGGGGACTCATTCGGTTTATTTTGGTAAACAATTTGGTGCTGGACGATTTCCAGTATCTGATTATAGTATCGGAAAGTAGTCATGGAAACTTCTAAAGTAAACAAGATAAACCTATTGAGTTTGGCATCCTTTGTTCTGTTTTAATAAACATCCTGGTGCTAGACGATTTCCGGGGTCTTAAGAGCTGATGAGAGGTCATGGGAACTTTGGAATAAAATGAAGTAAATTTATTCTAAAGTATTTAGAGCCGGATGTTTTCCAGTGTTTAATAATAAAGCCGGAAGAAGTCCATGAGAACTTCTAAGCTAATCTAAATAAACCTATCAAATGTGGGCTAATTCGGTTTATCTTGGCAAACACTTAGGTGCCGATTGTTTTCTAAGATATAATAAAGATGGAATCGGAAGGTGGCCATCGGAGATTGTGCTGATATAGTTGGCCTTTATTGTTAGGAGATTTGCAGGGTTTGATAATGGAACTAGAAAGTGGCCATGGAACTCCTGTACTAAAGAAAATAAACCCATTGAGTGTGGTCTCATTTGTTATATTTTTACATATACTCTGAATCAAAATATTTTCCAGGGTTACATAGTGGAGCTGGAGGTTATGAGAATTTTGCAATAATACAACTCAAATTCATTGAGTAAGAACCATTCTAAATTAACCTGATGCCACAAGATCCTCTTTTCTTAGATCATCAGGTCCTTTCACGTTTTGCTCTTAAAATTATGCATATGTAGCAGAATGGCGGTCTGAGGATGTGTCGGGGATTTTTGAAATTTTTAATTTTATCTTGTCTTTAGAGCTACTAGTTGTTAAACTTAAAAGAGATTTTATTCTATAGTCTATGGTCGAATTTCGACCACAGGCGATTGCTAGTAATATAGAAATACATAATATATAAATACTGAAACTGAAACAATCACACCGAGAAATACAACGTTAATGCTCATCATACAAATGTCTGTCCCTGTCGAGAACCAAACCCAAGCCTCATGTATTGCGTTGTTAGGGTTGCTAACCGCTCGCCTAACGGGACGGTAACTGTTTTCAACCGACTTCCCAAAAGGAAGGAAGTTATGAATTCGGTTGTATGTTTTTTAATATTTTTTTTTGTTCCCTCAGAACTCAGTCATTTATGACCCGATTTTGAATTCTAATTCTCGACAGAGACAAACATTTCTGTAATAAACGTAGTTATTTGTTTTTTGGTTTGGGTGTTTATTATATATGTTCAGTATTTACGTGTTATGTATTTATTCAGTATTTATATGTTATATATTACTTATTTATATATCACTAACACCCATATTTTTATGTTATATTTTAACGAAATTTAATCAATTTTATTAAAATTTAATTTTAAAATTGATTTAAAAAAAATCCGAAATAAATAATAACCAAACAAACAAAATAAAATAATAACCAAATAATTAACCAAAAGTTTAAGTTTATTTAGTGGTCTAGTGGTCCAGTATCGGTGTTGACTACACGAGGTCCCAGGTTCGATTCCCGGGCCGGACAATTTACAATGTTTTTTTTTCAGTTTTCTAATAAAAACAACGTTGCTCGGATTCGGATAAATTCCCGATTGCCGATAGACTTGTCAGTATCACATTACGAGACTAAATTTCTTCGGTTAATCATGGGTGCACTTGATATACCTTTGCCTACCTCTTCGAAAATACGGGCGTGAAGATTTTTTTTATATCATAAGTTAGCAAACAAACCGATGTCTCTACTGATGGAAAGAGAAGCAATCGCCTATAGACACCAAAGATGTTAATGGTGTGTTGCTATCCGTGTGGCGGAATGACAATGCTACAACGATAAGTCTATCAGTTACCTTACCCTCCAATTAATGACAAGTATTGACGCTATTGTGGTAAGAATAGGTAAAGCGATGGTATTATATCTGTGGACAATGACAAGTATTGACGCTATTGTGGTAAGAATAGGTAAAGCGATGGTATTATATTTGTGGACGATACCTTTCACCTTCTTTTCCCAGCTTCACTTTCTGGTTTAGCTTAGAAGAAATCACACAAATTTCTTGTTTGTTGATTAGGGATTTGTGCATTATTTGTGCATTATTTTAAGTATCTTAGTTCATTTTTTATTGTCATATTAGTTAATTTTGATTTTGAATTGGTATATTAGTTAATTTTTTGTTGTGAAATAAGTATAAAATAAATTATTAAACAAAAGAATTAAATACATAAAACCTTCATAACTTGGATCAAAATATTTACATCTCGATTCAAGGAAAAATCTCTTGCTCTGTGTCAGAACTTCAGTATACAATGTCACATTTCCGTGCGTTAAGTAATAAATAAGATAATTGTGTACCCAGCGCTGAGCAACCAGTTCGTATAATGAACTCATTCTGTGCGCTCTCAATATTATCAGATTTCGCAGTTTTGCTATTCTCAAAGATAAAGGAAAAATAACAAAGTAAAATTTTAAATTTTCGTTGTACAAGTACAACAAGTTAAGAAAATAAAAAAGATAATGTATTTGGAGATACCAGAATGTCGCAGATGTTGCTGTCTGCCGTTGCGCCATGGGATTATAATTTTTGGGTATATAAATTTGGTAAGTGAAACAATATTTTATTATATATCTAAAGGTACGCTACCTTTCTTCGAAGCGCTTTGTCGTTTTTTTAACCCTCAAAGCTTGGGTTTAAATCAGTGGCGTAGCGTGCCTTGGCGGAGCCCCTATATTTTTTTGGGTGCCCTTATGAAGGGTAAAGATTTCTTACTAAAGAAAAAAAATTTTTGCATAATTATCTATCACTTTTCCAAAATGTTTACAAACAATTCAAAATAAATATACACTCTATTTGCCTTTTTTTTTTTAAAAATAGTTTTTTTGACTTTTGCTATTTGGGAAGTTTTTATTAATTTTTGCTTATGCACGTTGGGAGCCCCCGTGGCCCGGGGGTTCCGTATAATTGATACGGCAGATACGGCGGTAGCTACGCCCGGCCCTGGTTTGAATTATACCAGGTAAACAAAATTCTTGGGATTGATGTCGATAGTAAACTTATTAAACTTATAAAGTTTTAATTGCATAGTTTTTATAGTTTAGATTGTAGTAATATTTAAGAAACCCCGATTTCGTCACTGACTCACTCACTCACAAAATTCTTAAGGTACTGCCTGAAGTCCTAGACAGCTAAAATGAGATTTGTAAATTAGTAATATTACACAAACATAAACTTAATTCTGAAACTTGAAACTTTCCCCCCAAGCCTTTGATCTAGGAGATGGAATTTTGTTTAGGACTGTCGCAAATTTTTATGCTAGAGGGCTGAAAATTGATAGGGAGTAGAGACTCCTTGTTTTACACAATATAATATATATTTTCGGATTTTTAATAAATCACCCACCCTTTAAATTAGGGATGACAGTTTATATAGGTATATCTTAAAACCCACAAAAGGATAAGGAAGGTATATAGGGTCATACAAACTTAATTTCACCTAGAGACCTAAAAATTATAAAAGTACACAGACGTCTGACACTTCTACAAATTAAAAAATACATGATTTGAAAAAAGAAATAAAGAAGAGCAAAATAAAAAAATACTGTCGTTAGCAACTAACAAAAGAAGTAAAATCCCACAAAATATATATTTTCATGTAAAATGATGCCAAGATATTACTATATTATATCTCGCGCTATCAAAAATTTATCAAATCTCATGTAAAGCCAAGTTTGTAACTCTACACGCCCTAGCTCGCAAACTCTGCATCTTAGTCAAAATATGTTGCTTGGCTGTTTAGCTACCTTCACATGTGTCTGAATAAAAAAATCATAGTTTTTGTAATAATAAAACGACCAAGCTACATATTTTAACTAAGGTGTAAAGTTTGTGAAGTTTTAGTTTATTGAGATAGGATCTTGTAGAGTTTAGAAGGGAGTGGCCCCCACATGATATGATAGAGCGAATAAGAACGCATGTTCAAATACTCACATTAAAAGAATGGAGGCTCAGACTGGAGCAACCTAGTGCTGGGTTGTAGATGATCGAAGCAATAACACCTAGTCTGGATTTGTGGACAAAGGCGACATATAGATCCTTGATGTTCCGATTGGCTCAAGTGACCATGTCCAGTAAGACATGGTTGTTTCGAATGGAATGGAAGTATCTGTACTGAATGGCTAACTGGGAGGCCGACACCAGGTGCCACTATTAGAATCACAGTCTCTACGCCGTCAAACATACGGCAGAGGAGTGTCCGATCTGGTCACAGGAAAGATTAACGCTGATTGCCACAACCGAAAACAATCTATTTTCGGTCATGATTGAGAAAATGTGTCAGAGTGAAGGCATGTGGAACGCAACTCGGACATTCTGTGAGCAAGTAATTTCAAACAAAGTAATAGCAAAAAGCTACAGAGAGGAATCCGCTGGGGCAACACCCATGAGGTGTCGTAGCGTTACCCGGTGGAGAAGAGTACAACTTACACAACTCTATCCTCTATAGAGTGTCCTGTGAATTTTTTTCGGAGCATTCATCATCCACTGCATGAAATGTTGCAATATACCACAGAATACATACAAAGCGACAGATTCAGCTAACACTGAAAACTATCGTTATCAATCTCACAGCACTCTCCTACATTAGACAGAATGACGAACACTATGGGGTTTTAGTTGGTAGACTTTCTTCTGAAGCAGTCCAACATAAAGGGAAGGTACCCATTAAGGGTTTCCTTATGTGAAAAAAGGCGTGCAGAGTTAAAAACTTGGCTCTACGTGACATTAGATAACTTTCCAATAGAGCAAGTCATATGGTCTCTCATGGCAACATTTTCTTAAGGCGGTCCCTATTTAAGCTATTATAAGGTCCGGTTTAATGAGTCAAATGACTCTCTCTTTTTGCTCGAGCGTTTGTTTTTCTTTGGAACTTCAAACCTCTTCAAACTTCAATTTCTTGGTGTTGAAGTTGAAGGTGTTGTTCTGATGTCCATGCACGAAATGCACTGTTCAGTCATCAGACATCATCAGACATTCAATCATCCATGGTTTCTATATCCAAATACAGTATAAGTCAAAAAAAGCAATAACTGCTTTTAATTTTAATGGACTGTAGTCATTATCGTCATCATTTCTCTAATTTTCATCACGAGAGCCATTTCTTTGTTTGCTGTCTTATGACAAGAAAAATCATTAATTACGTGTTTTCTGTTTCAGTTATTGTCAATATTAATATTAGTACTAGAAACAATGATAGAATATATGTATCATTCTAGCGGACATACCGTAGCATTTTATAAAGGATCTATCTTTTTTATTCAAGGCTGGCTGGCAATGTTACTGTATGTTTTGGAAGTTGCATTTAATATTATGCTAGTAATTGGTGCTCACAAGGTTTGTAATCTTCTGATTTGATTTTTTAAATTTTTCTTTATAAATATATTCATTATTCAATAATATCACACACAAATACAAAGTCATACACAGAGACACACACAGATGTAAATACATACTGAGTAATAATTTATAACTAGATGGCAACACTAGGCGAAGTCTCGTGTCTCCTGTTACTGACGATGAGAATAATAGCTATTTTTATTTCATTATCATGTCGTGAAGTTATTTACGTTTTGTCACTGTTATATCACAGTGATAAATCACGACCGTTATATTTTATGAGTGACGTTTATTGTCACAGTGGGTGCATTTTATTTCGTATATTAGAAGTGATTAGTAAAGTAAAATAACATATTAAACATATTCTCTCTTCTAGCTGGTGGTACGGTGTTGTTCATAAGTTGTTGCTTTGTCTCTTTCGCACGATGGATTTCTGCGAATTATAAGCATAAGTAATAGCTTCGCCCACGTTAAATCACGCTCGCGTCATAATATGTAACAGACGGTTTAAATGCATATAATTGGCGTGACACGTGAATTATTATACGACTGATATAACCAGTGATGCGTGAAATGTGCCATGCCTACCTGTTACACTGTTTATACTAGCGCTAGAGAAAGGTTGAATCTATGATTTAATTTTTCGTAATACATATAATTTTTTTATATGATTCTCTTTATTTTAGTTTTTTATTTAAACATATTTAATTTTTATAATATTAAAATTAGCAAAACATGCAATATTATAAAATAAATATAATATTTTTCAACGCAGTAAAATTGCAGCAATCTACTTCTTATTTCTTATATCTCCAGAACCCTGCATCACATCTTTATAAAATTATAATGAGACCACACGGGTAGTACAGCCTCTCAAACAAAAAAGAATTATCAAAATCGGTTCATAAATGATTGAGTTCTGAGGTAACAAGCATTAAAAAAACAAATAACCGAATTGAGAGCCTCTTCCTTTTGGGAAGTCAATTGAAAAATAGATTTTCCATCGGCTAGAACCTTACGGCTAAGCTGCCAGTGATTAGAGTAACATACAATTAAACCTCCTTACAACATGCTGTTTCTAACACTGCCGGCCTTGCAAAACTATATCGAAGGGTAAGTTGCTGATGAATAAACTTAGCTTCTTGATTGTACCCGTGGAAATATTTTTCATTGGAAGATGAGTACAATCAGAAATAATATGTTTGATGAAGTCTCATTACGTACTACTAATCTTAATCACGCAAAATCTAATTAAAATATTTTAACAAAAGTAAAAATTATAAAAGTATTTTAATAACGAACAAAGTTGCGGGTTTTAATTAGTTAAGAAAAAATCAATCAAAAATATCATACATCAATTTATTTAGGACGAACTACGTTTATTAGTATTTTAGTAAACGTTACGATAGCGGTCTCTAACCAGGAGAGCCATCTGTTGAGCCATGTGTTTACTGCCATATGATATAAATTAGCTCCAGTACTTTTATCCTATTGCCACCAAATTGCTGGCAAAATGAACGTAGCTAAATGTCTCATAATATTCCATGTATATCCGGTGTAATCTACAACTCCAAGCTTGGGGGTCACATGGGAACTTCCGTACATTCTAGCGACCTTGTCATACTTACTCCTGAAAGCAAAATTAAATATGCCATTTTGATAGGTCCTTAATCTCTGGACTACCGTGGTGCAATAGCAATCACGCTTAACCTGATCATGAGTCTTATTTCCTAGCATTTTTATGCTTTTACCATTTGGCTCTTTCCTGCTGAAAAAGGAGGGAAACTGGATGTATTTTCCTACTCTTCAATATACTTCTGATTAATTTCGTTATAGATTCCTAGACAGCTTAGCTTTTCTCCAGATCACCCTGACCTCTCAACTCAATAGCCGTTAGGAGGTTGCCGCTGTTCCGGTATACAACATTTACAGTGGTAAGAATGACAGATGATCGTGATGCTCTATAAAAAATACTCTCCCAATTATCATCAAGATACAGCCCTAAGCAAAGGTTTCGTCTCACAGGAGACACCCTTAAAGCAAGTTCTATGTGTGTCTAATACTTAAACTCTAGCCGAGCTCGCTATACGCTTAATATACATTGGTTTTGCAGTAAAAGTCATACAAAAAAACTGCCTAAGTTTACTACGAAAAAAAATTACTGCGGACTAGCACTTTTTGTGACAGCAGACGAATATACCAATGATAACAATGTCTCTATTTTTATTTGGAAAATATAATAAAAAAGCAAGAAGTTCATAGCATTCAGTGACGTAAGCAACCAGAAAAGTCTACGGATTAACCAACTCTTCAACAACGTACAGCAAATGTATTGTTTATATGCTTTCTTGTTGGTTCGGACATTAAACCGTTTCCACGTTTCAACATCCGAGCTAACATAGGTGGAAAATATATGTATATAAACGAAATGATTAAAAATATATAATTTATGTTTTCAGAAAAATGCCCGCCTCTTACACATCTATTATTATTACGGAATTACTACAACTCTCGCCACGATTCTGTCATTTTTGGTCGTAAGGAAAGGATTTAGGGACTGGATCTACACTATCATTGAAGTTTCATTCGTTATCTGTGGATTAGGTAAATGTTTCTGTGCTATTAATAATAATAATAAATAATAAATATTCATGGGACAAATCACACTTACTGATCTAACCTCAATGTAAGCAAATTATTTGCTTGTGTTATGGGCGTTAGTCAACGATACTAATACAAAGAAGTACATAATATATAAATACTTTTACATCTTCTATATTATACATATAATAAAATCGTAGTAGTAAAACTGTACATTGAATATTTTTTTTAAAGAATACTTGAGGCGTGATCTATAACGATTAATCGATATCGAAGCCAAAAATATAGTTTTTAGAATTTTTGTCTGTTTGTCTGTATGTATGTCCGGGGTAAACTCAAAAAGTACTGCATGGATTTACTTCAAATTTTGCATGAATATTACTAACAGGTCGGGTCAACATATAGGCTATATATTATCATGGTATCACCTACGGGGGTGTGCGGAGTAAACGAAGTCCACGCGGACGAAGTTGCGGGCAACAGCTAGACAGGTACATAATAAACACCCAAACCCGGAAATACAAACACTTATGCTCATCACACAAATGCTTGTCCCCGTCGGGGATCGAACCCGAGCCCCGTCGATTACGTAGTCAGAGTCTATAACCACTCGACCAACGGGACGGCTATTAATAAACTTATTTGAGCATGCATGTAGTCTGTAGATATTCAGCGCCCATTCTGTCGCACTGATGACGACAATGCAATACGTAAAATCAGCGTTGACTTACGCACATGTACGAAGAAGAAAATGTCCTAAAAAACGAAAAAGTCCAGGCCGCCGGAATTTTTAACATTTTATGTATTTTTCCCCGTGTTGGTCCCGGTTCCTTCGAAGAATAGGCCAACTGCTGTTCTGCTAGGCAAGTGGTAAAAGGCGACCGATTGGATTGGAATACGAGTCACTACCATCGTGGCTACTGGGTGGTAGAGTTCTGTATTGTCTCGTCCGGGTCTGGTACCACCGCCTTACCTATTCCTGTCGCAAGAGCGCTAGTGCTTGAGACTGTTGTATTCCGGTTTGGAGTCCGCTTAACTTATGCATGTGGCATTAGACCACGCCACAAGATATCTATAGGCGTCTATAGGCACATCACAAAGTGTCTATAGGCGATGGTTGACTCTTTCCATCTGCTTATTTGCTATCTTATAATATAAAAAATCTGTAAACGATTGACCCTGCAGGCCATCCCTGAAACTTCCCGCTAAATTAAGGTTCAAAAGAGTAAAAACTATAAGCATAGCTTTTTTCAGTCAAAACATCTTTGTTAAAAATGACAGTATATTGATTTTTGAAAAGCTATATATTTCGGAAACAAGTTTAACTCAATTTTTGACATTGAAAATATAACTTTAGCTAATTAATCGATTGGTTGAAAAATTTCGAAGCAATGTCAAAAAGAAAATTTTTGAAAAAATATTGAGGATAGTTGATAAATCGTAAACAAATTGATCGATTTTGATACAATTAACGGTAGATATTTGACGCAGTTTTTAAAAGAAAAAAGCTTATAAGGATTTTTAAGTAAATCGGTGTAATAGCGTAAAAGTTATTTCAAAAATATTTAGTTAGTTTGCTAAAAACAAAGTAATATTAATGTTTGAGACGCTGTAATTTTTGAAAATTAGATTCGGTTTTGATTTTTGAAACGGCATTCGAAGTAGTTTTTTTAGTACTAAAATATCATGAAATACCAAAAAATATTGGTTGAAAAATTTAGAAGTGTAATCAATACCCTACATTTGACAATTAAAGTGGTGCATGAGAGAATACCTATGGGCAATGGCCAGATTCTGCCCTTGTATTAAATATTAATAACTGCCTTTTCTAATTAAAACAACGTAATCGGTTTTTACAATTTTATATTTTCTTTTACATTGTCTAATGTAACCAAAATCCTTATTCATTGTAATTTTAACATTCTATCTTTTAATTCTATCTATCTTTGAAATTTAATTTAAATATAATATAAATTAACAAATACATGTACCTTAAATTGCTTATGTACGTTCTGCAGTATTCAAATATTATCTTACTTTTAAACGGAGGCCAGTGTGTGTTACACTGATCGATGCAGGAGACTGAATGTCCGAGTTTTCAACCCGTCTTACCCGCCATTGTTGTTTTCGTGCAAGCTCTGTGTTACCAGAGTAAATCATTTTAATTCGCACAACAACGATGTCCGGCAAAATCCTGCTTTATTAAATAAAAACCTAACAGAAGTTATGTCGAAAAAACATTTTTTTCAAAATTTTTCGTCAACGATTACTCCCAAACGGATAAACCGGTTTTAATGAAATTTATGCATTAGATGTAATTTTTTGAGGTATTATTTTGAATAATTTGTGTACTCAATCGATACATTAATCTGAAAGTTATATCACAGAATACATAATAGTACAAATAGTAGTTATATTAAAAAAAGTACGGTTTCGTCAAAATTTTTTTTGGGTTTTTTCAAAATTTCTCAAAATCTCCTGGGCCAACTTGGTTCAAATTTTTAGGCAGTCTAAGTTAAGCGGAATCCAATCAAACCCTCTCAACCGCGTTTCGATCGGTCTAGCCGTTCAAAAGTTATGAGATATTTACATACACACACACATACATACATACATACATACTGACATCATCGTGAAAATAGTCGAAAAAGGTTCCTAAGATCTCAAAACGTCATGAAAACTCGTTTTTCGAAAATTGGGGTAAAATCCGTAACTTCTTTATCTACATACGTAGCGGTAAGTTAAAAAAAATTGCTCAAGACGGATACACCGATATAAAAAATTATTATTTTGTTGAAATATAGTCTCTCTATGTAATCCCATTGTCTTTAGATCAGGTTCTAGAGACATAAAAACCTGAAAAAAACGTTACCTTGAATTCGTCCCAGCTTCTTTTGGAAATTTAAACATATTGAAGTCACTTAGTGTATTTTTACTGTTTTCAGCCAACGAGAAAACGAAAGTTATTAGTTTGACATGTATGTATGTAATATTGTAGGATTTGGATAATATTAGAGTATAGTGATCCATCAAGGCATCTAAACACGTGTGCTAAATTTCGCAACTATATATATGTTTGTAAGTTTGTATATTTGTATGTTTAAAAGTTTATATATTTGTTTACGAATTTCGGAACTAAAAGACATATCGAAATAATTCTTTTAGATTTAAATCCATATTATAACTTAGGGAACAGTCCAAGTGTCATCGGTTCTGTAGTTTTTGAGATATGAGTATGAGTTTATTTTTTTTCAATTAAGTACTAATATTTAATCATTATATTATAATATGAAAATTATTTTCATAAGCTTATATTATCTCCTTATTAAAACTAAGTGCCGATGACATTATCAGTTTAATTTTATACAAGGCTTTTAATATTCCAAATGATATATATATATTCTACACTTTTTATCGTCGGCACTTGGTGAAACTCCATTATGACACAATATTTGTTATCAGCTAACAAATATTGTGTTATAATGGAGTTGTTGTACACACTCGTACTGTTTCACAATAAGATAATTATATTTAATTTCCGACCAGTTTAGCTTACAAAAGCATCCTCAGGATATTTACAGTTATTAACTAACAACGAATGTCACAAATAACAGATTTGAAGGTAAATGTACATCCTACCCTCAATAAATATTATAGCAATACCAATGTGGGGTTGTCCGTACTATGGGTACCTCCCCGCAAGTAGGGATAAATCAGAAGTGTTCGTATAAACTTATCCAATGTCATTAAAATTAAATATAAATTAATTAAATTGTCCCCTAATAGTTAAATAAAGTCACAAAATTATAATAATCATAATAAGTCTATCTTAAATGTCCAAATTTAAATCTTTAGTCAATTCATTAAATATAAAGTTATTATAAAAATACTAAAGTCAAGAATTAAATTCATTATACAATGTACAAATAATAATAATAATAAACAAATAATCACCAATATTACCAATAAAATTACAATTACTGTCAAAATAATTACATGATTTAGAAATAAAATTACACTTTCTGTCAAAATAATTACTTGATTTAGAAAATAATTCGGGAAATGGTTCCACAGCTAAACTGAGTAGTTTCAGGTATATAAATAATGATAATAATCTACTATGAATAAGAACATTAAAAAAATAGAATTAAAATACACCATGATTAAAAATATTAAGAAGTGGAGAGCTGTTGATATCTAATTGGTCGTTCAGTAGGTTAGGGCTATGTTTTCGTCTATTTATTTCTAACGCTTCAAGTGCGTTAAGTCTCTTACCTTTGCTACACAAATGGATCAGTTCATGGTGTATCCGAGGGTCAAATGAATGCCCTTCGTCCACCAAATATCTAGCAAAGGCCGAGTCTCTTTTACCTGAACGCCAGATTCTCACGTGTTCCTGTAAGCAAATACATAAGGAGCGTTTTGTAAGCCCTTACAAAACGCTCCTTACGTATTTGCGCTCATTTAGGTTTGGAAATTAACCGGTTAACAAGCCCTGAATTAAACACGATAAAATATTAACAACTAAACTTAAGCCTCAGTATTTCTAGATCTGGACCAAATAAATAGTATATATATATATATATATATATATATATATATATATATATATATATATATATATATATATATATATATATATATATATATATATATATATATATATATATATATATATATAAATGTATATTTTAATTATGTGTTTTTCGTTGTGTGACTTTTATTTTCGCATAATTAGTGTGTTTAACTACTACTACTAAATTAAGTTCCCATTTTTCTTTTTTTCTTTCTATGTGCACTCCTTGCGCCTTCTCTGTACTCTTTGGAGGTTGACTGGCAGAGAATGCTCTAGGGCGTTAAGTCTACCTGTGCAAATGTATGTGTGCAAAATTTAAATAAATAAATAGTTTTGTAATCAACCTTGCAAAACACTACAATAAAAAATCTATTTTTTGTGCACGTGCATATGTACATTGAGTATTAAAATCCTTGTTCGACCAAAAGAAGAACCATAGATAGGTCGACGACTTTATCGAAAAAGTAATGAAACTATTATAATAATTTATTTATGTATATTTTTTTAATTATATAATAATAAAAATACTATGGAATTTTAAAATGCTAGTTTTTACCTTTCAATTTCCCTAAAATTTAGGGAATATTTTTAATACAGAACACCACGTTAAGTCATTGGTCGTGCAGACATCGGAACGTCACGACATCAAATGAACTGACTGCTATTTGATGTCCTGTCGTCTTCCAACTTTTTTGTTGGCATTTTGTGATGACACAATAATATCTGAAATATCATTGAAGATTAATTATTATTAGTGATTTTAAACAATAGTAAAAAGTAACCTTCTCATTTTTAGGTGTACAAGTATACTTGCTGTTCCTTGTTCGAAGTGAACTGATAAAGCTACGGAAAAACAGTGGACTAAGATTTGTAAACCACGTCTCTGAAGTACTGGTTGAACCGACGGTTACAGAAGGAAGAAATCCGTTTTAAATAAATTATCTTTTATTTAATGATTAACTTTTATTTCCTGAAGCTGAGATTGTGTTGTAATTTTTTTAATTTTTTGTGATTTTTATTATTAAAGTTAAAAAGGTGTAAACAAAATTTATTATACTTTAAAACGAACTCAAATAAGTAAGAGGCTAGTGTTAGCTAGGAATTTTACTACTTTTTACGAGAAGCTCATAAATTAAGATCTTATTATTTTTATTGTTTAAGGCTCGTGAATCTTAGCAATAGGACATATTCATTTGAGACTTGAATGAAACCTATTTAAAAAGACTAACAATAAGGCCTCACACTGGATCTCGGCGACCTGCGGCTGCGGCGCGGCGGCAAGATTTAGCGCTCAGACATTTAGCGCCCTAAATGGCGGCGCGGCGGGCGAGGCGAAAATTCACGCGGCGCTGATTTTGAGCACGCGGGCTTGCGTTCACCGCATCGTGTAGTACCTAGTATATGTTCTGTGGTCGCGTCGCGACCGTATAGTCTGAGAGCAAGATGACATTTTCAACTTTATCTCCATATTGCTTGGAGGGGATCATATTGGAAAAGAATGTGTAGTACATGATTTAAATATGAATCGAAGTATAGTATAGACGTTGAATTTCACAAGAAGTATGAGAAATACGTACTATATCTAGACAAATTTTTGGAATGAGTGTCGAAACTCGAAACCTTTGATTTATAGTGTTGCCGCTTGATATTCCATTATCGATAGGGTTTCATTACCTTATTTAGTACAATACTATCAATAAACAGCAATGCGATCGATAATATTCATGATTAAAAAAATAAACTATCAAAAGTATCGATACTATTGATAGTTTTGCTATTTAATATTGCATTAATCACAATTACTATCGATAGTATCGACACTATCGATAGTCAGTTATTCTAATACTGACCGATGATGATACCATGTGTACAAACAATCGATAGTATCGAATATATCGATAGTCAATGCAATATTTTCGAACAATACTATTGACAGAATCGATACTTTGTTTATATTAACGTGGAGCAGTTTGGCCGAATAAAACACTTGAATCACTTTTACACGCACAGTATAATTTTGGGCAGAGTAACGCCCTCAACAAACGATAGAATTACAATGAATCGAAAACATGATGTCCCCGCTTATTTATACCATTTGTTATCTATTTTATTATGACGTCATAACACAGGTGTGCCGCACATCTAGCCGGTCGTCAAGCGCGGTTTCTAACACTCGGCCATCCTGCATAGTCCGTGTCCCACGGATCTGGCTTCGTTTTTCAGCAGCAGCCTCGAAGTCCTGAGAATGGAAACAATATACGGCAGTTAAATGTTCTCTATTTAGTTATTAAACATCAAGTGTTTCAGTTCGAAGATCTTTATTTCTATTAAACTTTCACTTATAGAGTATTCACACATATACATATATACACACACACACATATATATATATATATATATATATATATATATATATATATATATATATATATATATATATATATATATATATATACACAATATTTAGAATAAATACACGGTAGCATTAGTTATATTCTTATTAATATTAGTTATTCTAAGCCTAACTAATCAGATTTATATAAATGAATCCCTGAAATGGTTAAACGTGCATAACCTTGGAATAAATACATCAAATTGTATAATTCGTTGTTTTCAAGAGGTTTGTGTAAATGGAAATGTTTAAAAATCATATTAATCTTTAACCTCATAATATGAAGAGTAAATTAATGAGTTAGACAAATGTTTTAAATTGTATTAAGTACATATTATGTCATCCGAATATTTACTAATTTTTTTTTTTTTTTTTTTTTGTGTTATAGCACTCACCCCGTGCTTGGGAATCTTGGGAATCACATAACAAAGAAGAATTTCGCCGCCTCGAGCCTGTCGACACTAGCTCAGCGGAAGAGCGTCCCGGCTTTAGGGAGTCAGTCGCAGGTTCAAATCCCGCGTGTCGATATTTTTCTTTGTTGTTTTTAAGATTTACTAATTTTTTTTTAAATATTTTTTTTACCTTTTACATTTTGTTAATTTTAATTTTTGGGAGTAATAGAATTTATTATGATGTATTAAATTACTGTTTGAGTTTATATTATGTATACTTTATATATATGGTATTTATTATAAACTCTATGCATATATATTTATATTTTTATATTACACGTTATTATATGTTATAATTATCAGCTTGTACCCCAATTTTATTGCTATTGTTTGGGATTGACTGGTGGAGAATCCCAATGAGCATTAGATCATCCTTTGAACTGGAAATGTGCAAAAATTTAAATAATTAAATGAATAAATATTTGGACAAAACGATGACGGTAAACATTTGTATCTTTTCCATATATCCCACCCGTCCTATCGTTTTCAGGCACACCACTCGTGCGAAGCCAGGGCGATCAGCTAGTAAATAAATATCCGTGGACAAATCACACTTTTAATTTATTAAGTTTCATGACTTGATACTCAATTTAAATTACAATACCTTATAACGAAATCACATATTAGAACGAAGGGTCTTTTTCTTGAAATGCTGAATGTTATTGTCGTTCTTAACTGTATCAGATAGATTTATTATAACTAGCGGTTGCCTGTGGCTGAAATTCGACGATAGACTAAACAATAAAATCTCTTTTAAGTTTGACAACTGACTTTAGCCGTACCTAAAGGAAATAATACCCATTACATGTGTGTATGTTATCATGTATGTCACATGTAGTGTGTGTAATGTTTATCTATATTAATGTATTTCTAAAGTTTTATTAAAAAATATTATGTAAGCAATATGTAAGCCTTAACTGTGCCAAATTTCATATTCTACCATTCACACAACTTACTTAAAAAGGGGTACAAAGTTTTCCCTTCACGTATTAATATATAAATATAAGAATTCCACAAGAGCATACACCTTACAGTGTTGGCAAAGTCCTGAAAAGTCAATATCGAACCAGAGCCGAAAAATGATCGTACTTTTAACAAAATTATTGTACATTATGAAATTATGTCTGCCGACACAGACACCTTAACACATTACTTATATTCACGTTTCACAGACTTAGAGGAACTACGTTATTATATTTTTGTTGCTATACGATTTTGTCCGGGGTTACCAAATTTTAAGTTTTATTGTTGCACAGTTTATGTATAAAATGCCTTTGTGTAAACGTTACTGTTGGATGTATATTTTTGTTTTTATTTTTTTTAGTAGCCAGGCATGTACCTCTTTTATAATGTTGCTTGATGTTTAGTAATTAAACTTTTTTTTGTATATTTCTTTAGTTGGTATTAGGTAGCTTTTACGAAAGAGTGTTCTTACAAGTTTATTTTGTACTGGTTGTAGCTTATTAAATTGTGCTTGTGCGGCTGATCCTCATATCTCTATTAAATTTAATGTAGATATTAGATATATAGAACCTCAAATTTAATGTAGACAGCATGTAATATGATGCAAATGTTTTTATAGTGTTGTATAAAATATAAAAGTCATTTGGTCAACTTGAGAGTCCCATTTGAACCTATTAGGAATGACTTTCTCCTTTAATTGTTAGATTATATGGAAACCATTTATTTAGTTCGTTTTAATTCTTTTGAGCTTGCGATATAATTTCGTGAACAGAGTGTGCAAAGTATAATAGGTATGTGTATTTAATGTATGTAAGAAATAGGAACGGTCCCAGTAATAAATCGTGTAGAATACCGCAAGTAACTTGTTTTGCACCTATACAACTTGTTGACGGTTATCAAGAAAAGATGAAAACGTCTCGAGTGATTTGCCTGTAATTTCTATATTACTTATATTGTAACAGTTTTGAGTGGCTTACCATATAAAATGTTTTTTCAAATCTATGAATGTACCTAAACAATCATATCTTTGACCGATGTTAGTCATATCAATCGCTGCTAATAAAGTATTGGATTTGAGTCTAAAGCCGTAATGCTATGCGATAAAAGATTTAGCGGTCTAATACTTGTTAAGTTTGTTGTATATCACTGTCAATTTTGTTTACATAATTAATTAGGTCATGTGCCATTTTGGTTTATTTTTCTATTCACTAAATTACAGTAGTACATAATAATGTCTAGCAACCTTAACATTTTACTCTTTCTAAATTACATCTTTAATATATATTCATTTGGTCTGGCCTTCTAAGCTATCCCAATAATTATTAAGTCTGTCTGTGGTTTAAATTAATTAAGACTTTATTTCCCAAAAGAATTAAATTAGAATTTACTTAAAGAGAAACAACAATTAATAGTACATAATGTACAAACGAGGATACCTGCAAAATTTTTCAGAAGTATATCAAAATGTGTAGTGTTGTGAATATATTATTACTAGCTAACTATCCCTTCACTTATACTTTTTAGTTATTCAGTTCTTCTGTAGTAGGTTCAATCAGTTCTTCTGTAGTAGATTCAATTAGTCACAGTTCTCATTTTTATGTTTAGTTTCTGTGCGGTTTCTTTAAGGTATCGCAATTCATGGTAGTATAATAAATCTATTGTAGTATGAACTTTTAAACAAATGCGTTCAACTATATTTTTTTACCGAAACTGTTGTAGTTTTTGTGGTGTAAATTTGCAAATTTAAAATAATTTCTTAGTGATTAGATAAAAGATGATCCAATAACAAATAGCGTAAATGTATTATTATAAAATTAGCACATACGTTATCTAAAATAGTGTGAGTTGTGGCAGTCTCCCTTTTACTTTACTTTAAACAGTGTTTTATTATTCATTAATATTTAAAAACATTGTTATTAGAATTTAAGAGATCTAATTTTGAGTATTTATTCTTGAAAATAAAATTTAGTAACCTCTGAACACAGATTTACTTTACAGCTTTGTTTTAGACTGTCACACAACTGTTTACTTTTAAGTATCTAAGCTAACTTGATCGAATAACCATTTACTTAATGTATGTGTATACTTGATCACACTGCAGTCTAATTTATATGTATGTAGGTTCAATTAAGCACTTACCAGTCTAAATTATATGCAGGTTATCTTAATCATGCAGCCGCCTCTTTTATATGTATGTAGAGTTGGTCACACAGCCATTCAAATTATATGTATAGACTTGCTCACAAAGCCGTCTATCTTATATCACCTTTACAGACATTATTTTACATGTCATATGTAGACTTGATCACACAGCCATCTACTTTACATCATGTATATATAGACTTGATCACACAGCCGTCTATTTAATATTATTTTACATCTCATATGTAGACTTGATCACACAGCCATCTATTTTATATTATTTTATATCACATATGCAGACTTGATCACACAGCCATCTACTTTATATCATGTATGTAGACTTGTTCACACAGCCATCTACTTTATATTATCTATATAGACTTGATCACACAGTCATCTACTTTATATCATGAATATAGACTTGATCACACAGCAGTCTTTTTTATATATTTTTATGTCATTTATGTAGACTTGTTCACACAGTCGTCTACTTCACATTATGTATATGCTTGATTTATAGATTTGATTATATATTGCAAGTTAAATAAAAGCTTGTAACATCTTAGTTATGTGTAGGATACGACTAACCTTTTTTGACGTCGCGATGTACCGAGAGCAAACCAGCTGGCAGCATATTTTCCAATTTATTCACATAGTTAATCATCATAGTTTCATTTTGACAGAACCACTAAATCGTAGTTACATAATAAATATTCATTCCAGATCATTCCATCCATATCAACATGTCAATGCTTATTTGACACTATTGTCGTTGCTTACTCACTATGCGTTTCAGATCGTTTTCAAAGAAAATTTTTATCACTTCTCGAAACCCACTCCGGTTTATGTTTTTCAAAACTGTCAGAGTTAGATCGGGCATATTCTATACCACTTCTGAAATATTAACGTGGAGCAGTTTGGCCGAATAAAACACTTGAATCACTTTTACACGCACAGTATAATTTTGGGCAGAGTAACGCCCTCAACAAACGATAGAATTACAATGAATCGAAAACATGATGTCCCCGCTTATTTATACCATTTGTTATCTATTTTATTATGACGTCATAACACAGGTGTGCCGCACATCTAGCCGGTCGTCAAGCGCGGTTTCTAACATTTATCTCCTGTGATTGATACTATCGACGCTATCGATAGTTTATTTACTTGCAGCGTTTAATACTATCGATACTATCGACTTTATGGCGTTTCTAGATTAAAACTATCGATTTTTTGGCGACACTACTCATATTCTTATAAGTATTCAACATTGGGGAAGAAAGAAAAATTGTATCTCTGGACTTTGTGATGTGGTGACCAGACATACAAATTACTGACCTAGTAAGTGTTTGAAAGTTAAAGTGAAAATGTTTATAGAGTACTATCTCGGCAACTACAACTAAACCATTCTGGTTCCTAGACCATTGGCTAGGGCCGCCACCATGCACTATGCTGATTCATACATTTGTCTCACTCGCTCGCCGCATTCCGCGCCGCGCACCCGAATCGCTCGGCAAAATTCGTCCGTCACCCCGCCCGTCGCCGCGCCGCGTGGCATGTTTAGTGCTTCCCCATACATTTGTTTCAGACGCCAGATGCTTCGCCGTTTGCGCCGCACGAAAAATCGCAGGCGCGAATTTCTCGTGGCCAGGTAGTAAGATACGAGCGGCACTTGTTTGAATTAAATTTATTCCTACGAAATTACAAAAAACTTAAGTCCTTGCTAACATTAATGGAATTCACTTGGGGATAAAATCACCATGAACATATTATTATGCAACACGAAAAATATTGCAAATGCGTTGTTTTTTTTTTTAGAATAAATTGGTTAAACAAATGTGAACTTCAAGAATGAAGGTCATATTTGTTCGGAATAACCCTTGTTGACACTTGGTTCAATAACGTTCAATTTTCACTTGGTTCAACAATGTATTACGCCGCGCGACTTAAACGGCTGGTTCGAGAATATCGCGGGCGCGACGAGCCCGAGCAATGTACGCTTTACATTGCGTGGTGAAAAAATAAAAAAATATAAATCGCAAATTTTACATTTCCCACAAAAAAGAAATTGCGATTTGCCAATAGAACGAAAAATGGCATGTTTTCTTAATTTTTCAGTATACCGTCCCTTACAAACTATATGATCTGTGGCAGCGTGTCCACAGAAGTGACAAGTTTATGTGCACTTTTCAGAAAACACCAATCGATTTTTTGTTAAAAATATCAAAATACTTGATTTGAATGTGGTAAAGTAGCCAAATGTCGGCCCCCTAACGAAAAACGAACATTCGGACTAATGTCGGCTGGCAGTAAAGGATGTTTTAAATTGAAAACAGTTTTAGTTATATTTAAATTAAATATTTTTTGTATTGTATAAATAAGTAATAATTAAAAATAAGCACATTTTAGCTCTCAATATGTTAACTACAATACATTTTAAGCTAATGTAACTATCAAAGTGTATGAATAAAATATATTTGACGGTTACCGAATATATAAAAATCTACCATCCGATAGTTTTATTTACACTGGTAATTGCAAGAAAGGGACAACATCCACCGTTTTTGTTGTCTTGCTCAGAACACTTTTCTTTTGTTAAATAAGAAACAAATGTCAACTTTATTGGTAACAAAATAAAGTACATTTTATTTTTTTATATATTAGTTCGTAATAATTCCAGTTCTCGTGTATAAGTTAATTGGTAGCGAACTTTCCAGAACAAAATACGCAATGACAGTTGGTTGGGCCAACCTAAAATGAACTTTATTTCTAGCTAGAGCTTCTCTTAGAAATTTTATGAAATCAGGATTTTTATTAAAATAAATTGTACTTATTGATGTAATTAAATACTTTCGTTTTTAATCATCTTTATTCTACTGTCAGTTTTGCATTCTCGGGTGGCAGAATATGACATAATTACGTGTCATCGATTTTCGCAAGGTGACTGTTTCCTAGGGATATATTATATAACACGACTAAAGGCAATTTTAGCGTAACAGCGCATAATAGTGGTGCGCACGTTACGCCTCCTTAGCACTTCCACTTGTTATAATTATTCCGTGGTTTTAAGTGAACATCCGTTTACCACATTGACGTGTATAATATATGGTATACACGTCAATGGTTTACTAAGCGCGCTTTTCAAAATAAGTACAACATTTAAGCGTGTTGACAAAATTAAGTCGTTTATTTGCTCATCACACCGCGCGTTGCCTGCGCCGGTAGTTATATACAATTTCTAACATTGGTTTATCGTCGCTCACCGCTCGCCGGCTGCGAAACGCCTCAGGTGGCTGATATGAGGCCAAGGCGTAATATTATTATGAACATCCATAATGACTTTTCAGTCACATGAATGTATTTTGCAGCAACTACTACAATCGATTGCTCAGCAACTCATTAACAAATTAATGGGTAGGAATTCAAGCTTACATAAAATACTTTAATAAGTGACATGACAATTATTTATTCAGAGAGTTAAACTAAATTAAATTAAATGTGTGTTCCGTAATCTTTTTAAAGCTTAAGACTATTATTATTCTGTCTGTAATCTGTAATTAAATAAAACTTAAATGTTTTACTCAAACTATCATTATTTTAATAAAACACTTAAGTTTTTAAAGAAGCAGTTACTCAATAGCAGCTTGGAGTTTCCAGAGCTTAAAAAGTTGTGGATTCCGATTATCGCAAGCAATACAATGTAGTTATAAAATTGACGGTCTATTGCCAGTTTGCCCCGAATGCTTTCCCCCGAACGGGGGAAACCGGGAAAAGTGAAAGAATCGCTACACTATCAACATGGAAAATATAGTTTTATTTTATTAAAAAAAAATGATACCTAACTAAACTTTTTTTAATAATTCCTGTAAAATATTCAAGTTTATTTCATTAATACAAATAGGCAAGTAGCGCGATTTTAGTTCGCAAAATGGATTTTTATATTAAATAATATTTCGAGGGAAGATAAGACATTTTTGTTCTCAGTTTCCCCCGATTATGAATACGGGGGAAGATGCGACAAAAATTCCCAGTTTCCTCCAGAAAGCATTCGGGGGAAACTGGGAATAGACAAATTGGAAACTGTAAACACAACCCAAGTCACCAACTGACTTGCTTGTGAATGTCTTTAGAACTTTGTAATTGCTTTGCCTAATCCACAGGGGAATCAACATGATGAAATTTGTTATTTATCATTGTTTTAATAATAAATTTATCTTGGGAATTAACAGTTTTTAATATATCAGCACATACATATCTACTAAGTGACCTCAACCTCATAATCAGTTAACTTTACGAACGTTTAGGTTAGCCGTGTTTTTTGAATTCTTTTCTTGTTAAATTCTGTGAAATGAGGAGTGTTTCAAAATGTTGTGTCTGTTTTCCTTTAAGAACTGGCTTATTAGTTTTTGGATATATTAAACTGGTGAGTTCTGATTTAGAAAGACGAGGTCACATTAAATAAATACATACATGTAAAATATACGTAGCCTCACATCAAAAACTAAAGTACATATATCATCAGTGAGATAAGAAATTTGTTACCATTGCGATCTTATTTTGTTTATGCCATTTTATATTCCCATATTAAATTATCTTGGAACTCTATATGTAAGGAATCTTGTTTCAAAATGTAGGCAATCAATTAGATAAAAAAGCAAATAGTGTTACTACCACACAATTAAATTTTAAATGTTAAAATGTAAGTCTAAATTTAAATTACAATCATAGATGCAATACATCCAGGATGAATAAATATTGCATTGGTCTCAATATGACGTGGAAAATGGAAAACCTATAAAAACTTCGGAAAACCAGTTATACTTAAGTTTTTTAAGACAGTAGTGACGATTGTTTTTTTTTATTATAGCTATGCATAAATTTTATCAGTGCATTAGATTATATTTAATTACCATTCACATTTGTACGTAAAATACCGTCTACATATGGTTTTTATATACATTACTTTAGTAATCTTTATTCTTAGATACTTTCTGTTTTTTTTATATATTAGGATTCAATATATCATGAGTGGCAAATAAGATGTTGGTTTTCCTAATGAATAAAAGTTTGCTAACGTATCCACCAAGGATATGAATGTTGCATTCCATCCACTTGGTATGGATTAATTTACTGACTACCTCACTATTTAAACCAATTCCAAACAGTGATAAACATTGACGCTATAACAACTAGAATAAGTAAGACGATGGAACTAAACCAGGGTAAAATTTTCCAGTACAGTGTTACCTAACAATCTTGATGCTAGTGACTCGTTCTCGTCAATGTCGAATCGAACGTCAATAGTTCTCCCTATTAAATTTTAATATTTTTCAAAGGAGTCCAGAACAAACCGGGCAAAACTATATGGAATTATAGATGCCTCAAGAACGATATATTATGTAAAGTCGTGGTTTTAGATAAAATTAATTCAAATTTTGCTAAAGAAAGATAGACACACAAGGCTTCTTTTATATGGTGTTATTACTGTTAAAAGTATTTGAATCCATTACTGACGATTTGGAATATTCTGCTTTATTTAAGTTTATTCTTGTAATTATGTCCTTGTCATCTCCATTAAAAATATATATACCATTTTATATTTTCTTTTGTTTAAGGTAATAAATTACGTTAATATCATTAATATGTTGTGCCGTTTAAATGATATATTTGATGGCACTGCTAAATGGAATCGAATGGCATATATTGAACTATCTCTCGCATTTGGATTATCCATTATTGACTTTTTTTTAACATGATAATGTTAACGGGACTCCATAAAGTAAGTAGAAATAATTTTTATAGTAGACCGGTAAACAAAAATATATTTTCTTTCTATAGTTATTTATATTGCTAAAATGTTTAATATTTTTCATTTTATTTTTTTAATAAAGCATTTTCATAAACTTTTTTTATTGTACAACTGAATCTGGTTTAATCATCTATATAAATATTATAAATGCCAAAGTTTTGATGTTTGGATGGATGGATGTTTGTTAGTTACTTAATCACGTAAAAAGTACTGAACGGATTTGAATTAAATTTAATACACAGGTAGATGATGACCTGGAATAGCACATAGGCTACTTTTTATCTCAGACAAATTAGGGGATCCAACGGAATTAGCAAACAGCTTTTATAATGCAGCACTGCATGCTGCAGCTAGTCTCATATATAAAATAATATTTGAAAATTGTTTGGATGTAAACAATTTGACGTCAATAATAAACTTCAGAAATAATATTGACGTCATGTTTTGTGTAAAACAATAAAGCTGTGAAAAATTAAATAATATAAAATAAAGTGAATACTAAAAAATATTTCATGGGAATTACAACTAAATCGTAGAAAAATTGATAATATAAAACAATTTATATATTATGCAGTCATATTTGACTTTTTTTTTCTTTTTTTTCGTTTCTTTCGCTGGTGTAACAATTTTGCTGTTTGTGTAGGTCATATAACTAACTAAATGTGGATTTCTTCTTAGCGAATTGATACTTAGAAGAGTCCAAAATCCTACGGTAAAAATATTCTTCGTCTGTAAGTTACAGGTATTCGTTAACTCAAGTTTACCTCATATGCGTAAGGTAATCTTATGTAATAAAATAATAATAATTAAAAAAAAAGAAAGTGCCACCGACTTATCTGTTCAGCAGACAAAGAATCAATTGCAGCAGCAGTCAGTGCCAGTTAGAAATGTAATTATATATATATATATATATATATATATATATATATATATATATATATATATATATATATATATATATATATATATATATATATATATATATGTGTGTGTGTCAGCTAGTAAAATTATATATGTTTATTATGGAATAAAGGACATACGACATGAGGAGTAAGTGATCACCGCCGCCTATGAACAACTGCAATACCGGAAGTCTTGCAGTTGCGTTGCCAGCCTTTAAGGAATGAGTAAGTTCTTTTATTGAAGGCCTCTAAGTCGTATTGGTTTGGAAACACATCCACTGGTAATTATTTCCATAGGGCAATCATGCGAGGCAATAAAGGCCTTGAAAATCGCCCTGTAATGGACTTGCTGACATCCAAATGTTGAAGGTGGAATTTTGAATTTAGGCGTGATGTCTGATAGTGGTTTATAGCGAGCTATATTAAGTCGAACAACTCCTCGGAACACTCCCCGTGGCAAAAGCGATAGAATATGCAGAGAGAACCAACATTTTTTCACAACGCTAAAGTATCAAGCTAGTATTGGACCAAATTTAGTCGACTCCATTCCAATACTTTGATTAATAAATCCGCGAATTCAGACACTTTTTAGTTTTTTCTGGCACTCGGCAACATGTTCCCGAGAAATGTTAGCGCGGCCGGAATATACAGCATCTCCTGTACTGTCGATCTCATAGCAATGAATGCCGCTAATTTGCAGCATATCATTGAAATTGCAGAAGAAACAGTGTAGGTGATAGGATGTAGCCTTAGAGAATAACCAACATTGACAGATTTTGGGTCTGAGCATGCACCGTCGACAAAAATCTTAATGCTACGATCTGCCAAAGAAAGCTAGTAATTCAGTTGTATAATTTTTCCGAAATCCATAAGATGGAAGCTTCACTAGAAGTGCTTTGTGCCACACCCTATCAAAGGCTTTCGCTGTCCAAAATAACAGCTAGTGCTTCCCACTTGGTATCAACTGCTTACGCCTAGCTAACCTAACTACTATATAACATATAAATATATATATACACATACATATAACACATAAATACTATATAACACATTTTTCTAGACGTCATTCCGGATCCAATGAGCTATCGCACATAATTTTAAGAGCAGTAGCTCTATTTTAGACACTTTTCAACTTGTCGCGCAGACTGATTGATTGATTGATTTGGCGGCAATTGGCAGTGACATTTCTTTGTTGACATTTTTGACCTCAAATTCCATTTTCAATCGACTTCCCAAAAGATCGTTATCAATCCGGCTGTATTTTTTATATTTGTTAGACACAATTAACAATGCACTTGGACTTGAATTTCACTTCACAAGATACATATTTTTAGTATATATTAATACTCGATCGGTTTTACTTTTTAAGCATCTTCAGGATGTAATATACTTAACTGATCATTGACTGTTATATAATATAAACAAACATAAATATTGCCTGTAAGAGGGTAAGCTTAATTATCGTTCAAGAGTATTGTCAGACTAAGCGATTCTCCCCTAAGATGTGGGAAATTTCCATTTATAATTATATTGTACTATTTAAACAACTATAAATATTGAAAAACATGTAAAATATCAGTGAAATAATTAAATATAATGTCAGTGAAATAATTAAATATGTCATATGAATTATGTCAACTACAACAAAATAAAATTAAAAATAGATTAACAGACGTATTGCATATTACACACTTCTTAAAGTTAAAGTTTAGTAAAAATAATTATTTTCTAATGTTAAATTAATAATATAAATTTAAATATTTAAAATATAATAGTAAAGATAAAATAATATTGAAAAATAGATAACCAAATTTTGGCATATAGCCAATTTTTAGTATATACTAAAAATATACTAAAAATATATATTATTGATTTATACTTAACTATTATGACTAGTCTGTTAAGAAGAGTTTTTTAAAATATTACCATGCAAATGAATTAAAATTAATTATAAGTTTTAAAACAAGTAGTTTTTTTATATATTATAAGATAGCAAACAAGCAGATGGGTCTCCTGATGGAAAGAGTCAACCATCGCCTATAGACACCAAAGATGTTAATGGTGCGTTGCTATCTTATGGCGAGGTCTAATACCACATGTATAACTCTACTGGCTACCTTACCCTCCAAACCGGAACACGACAGTGACAAGCACTGACGCTATTGCGGCAGGAATAGGCAAGGCGGTCGTACCAGACCCGGGCGAGACAATGCAGAATCTACCACCTAGTAGCCACGATGGTAGTGACTAGTGATAGCCAATCGGTCGCCTTTTACGACCTGCCTGGCAGAACGGCAGTTGGCCTATTCTTCAAAGGAGGCCGGGACCAACACGGCGAAGTTGTATACAAGTTTTCAATGTACGAAAAAATGTAAGAGGTACTCAATTGTACGCGTATATTTTTTTCATGTTAGACCACGTATAACTTTTAACAGAGTAGTCAGATTTTAATAATTCTTCTTTTATTACAATGGGTATACTCAGTGTGTGGTTTCATTTAATAAAAACATTCAATCATATGGGTACGAAAATAACAGATGATTGATAGTACACTCACTGATTTTAAAGTATGACCACGCGCAACTTTTTACAGAGTGATCCAAGTTTGATAATTCTTTTTTATTAGACAGAATAGGGCTGTCTCAAATATTTTTTGAAAAAAAAAACAGAGGATGATTGATTATTCCCTCAGTGATTTTATTATGACCACGCATTTCCGTTGGTTTATTTTTTTTGTAAAAAAGATATTATTAAACTTTATATTTGTCAATTTACAGAATAGTGTAACGTTGCTACAAGAGTGCATCAATTACAACGTTTTCATGCTAATGGTGCAAATAGTTTTAGCTGCATTTTATTTACCACTATCGATATATAGGAATATATCTGTATTAAATTTTGGCGTATTCATATTATTAATAGCAATTCTGACCGCCGTTTGTATATGTATTGGTATGTACTTTTTTCTATTTGCTAAATATTAGAAACAGTTAAACTTAATGTTTCAAAACTTACTATATTTAGACTTAGTTAATGTCCATAAAAAACGCATTTGTGTACTTACGTGCGCATGTAAGAAATTACACATTTTTGGCGTAACATGATAAAAATCTTTTTTAAATTTTTATCATTCGCGTCTTCTTATGTTTGTAGAAAAACGACATTAGTAATAGGAAAAAAAGGTTTTATTTAATACAATGAAAGAATGTTTAGTTTATGATGCGTTATATAGTTACTTAAATAAATTTTATTAAAATATCATAAAAGAATTATTTGTTATGTACAAATAATTCTTTTATGATGGATGATAAAAAATGGACAAACTTTTTTGAAAAACTAAAACGTCTAGCTAATTTAATCGTGTCGGTTTTTCGTGCACCGGCCGAAAGAAGTTTAACTTCAAAAATAACATTTGTACCTCTCTGAAAAAAAAACTATCGGCCATTCTACTAAGCAGTTCGTTATAGGCAAACAATTAACTACATATGATACATACAAGCAGCCTTATCAGTCAGCTTTTATCAAAAATTGTACATACTGAAGGATGTTCAGTACTAGATTCTGATAGGTACCTATGTGTATAATTAATGGGTACTTAAATTTTGACCTATATTTTCATTAAAAATGCTTAGTATGGACATCCGCGCATAGCTTATACTAGTTTCTTGGTTTTTTAACTTCCCGCTACGTATGCACATAAGGAAGTTACTGACTTTGCCCCGGTTCTCGAAATCGAGTTTTCACCAGATCTCCATGTTTTGAGGTCCTAGGTACCTTTTCCGATTATTTTAAAGAAATAACATCTCATAACTTTTGAATGACTTGACCGATCGGAACGCGGATGGCGTTCGATAGTCGTTTCGAAGTCTAAGTTGAGGGGAAAACTTAGACTTCCTGAAAATTTGAACCAATTGGGTCTAGGAGATTTTGAGAAATTTTGCTTGAAAAATGCAAGAATTCAATGGAATTTGAGAGTATTCAGAAAATTGGCTACAAAATCAACTTTTATGACTATAAAATCAGCATGATCCTTATTTAGATGAGAGTGTTAATAGATACTCACCATGATCAAGTCATGGTCAATTTCTATTACTTATATATATATATATATATATATATATATATATATATATATATATATATATATATATATATATATATATATATATATATATATATATATATATATATATATATATATATATATATATATATATATATATATATATATGCATACACCACTACATTTAAGAGAAGTATGGAATCTGATCGATTGCAAATGATGCTCAGCTTTTCCTTAAGCTTCAATTTCAAACTGTTAGGGCACACCAGATTATCAAAGTGATATGGGCAAAACGGAATTTCTCGGTACGTTCAAGAGGTTCCATAGGTTGGGTCAAAATAAGAAAACGCTTAACTGATATGACTTTATTCATAATCATTTAATATAAAAGACGCCATTCCAAAATAGAAATGATGTTAATATTATTTATTTCGGGACTTTATATTGATTTTAACATTATATTTTAAAAATAATTCCTATTCAAATGTGTTTCTTTTTTAGCATTACAAGCATATTTTGTAGTTTTGTTGCGAAGTATGCGCTTTAAAATTAAGGACGAGAAAAAGCCTTCCATAGACATCGTAATAGATCCGGAAGATATAAAACTAGAAGACCAAGAACCTAGTGTAAGAATAGAACAACAATCACCAAAAAGCAGAGATGACATAAAACTAAAAGAACCTAGTACAAGTGCCAAGATACAACCAGCAATATCAGATCCTTTTAAAGAAAAACATTAAGATTTTAATAAAATAAAACTCTCGACAAATACAAAAACATGGCAAAAGTAAATATTAAATAAATCATTGAACGCAGTAATACTACCACAACCGACTTCTTATTTCCTGTATTTCCCAATTCCTGCATCAGATCTTTACCAAATTAAAATGGGACCACACGGGAAATAAACCATTCCAAACAAAAAAAGAATTTGTAAAATCGGTTCATAAATGACCGAGTTCTGAGGTAACAGACATAAAAAAATCAAAAAAAAATCAAAGGACCAAATTGATAATCTTCTCATTTTGGGAAGTCGATTGATAAACTAGGAAGACCAAATCCTAGTATTTAACCATGTGCCCATAACGATAAAAACGTTATTGTTATATGTGTTGTTATATGTGGTTATTACGGTGATTATATATATATATATATATATATATGTATATATATATATATATATATATATATATATATATATATATATATATATATATATATATATATATATATATATACGGCGCCGCTCACAGGCTTTGCCGTAAACATAAGACGTATTTTAATAAAACTGCTTTATTTCGACGTAAAAGCATCTGGTTTATTATACCTTACTATTATCTAGCATAGATAATACTAGAATAGATTGCTTTCCTCCCAAGCTATTTATAAAAGACAAAAAATTCGTTTATTACTTATACATCACTTCTATCTACTATCACCATCGTGACTATTATGTTTGGGTTTGGTGTCATCATCTTAATTTTTCCTAGCACAGATGCATCAGTGCTTATCACTACCACGGTGGGACGATTATGTCGATCGTAAAATAGGCGAAGCGCGCGGAATGTTGACCGAACAGAACACCCAGTTTGATAAAACAATTTTATCACTTGCACGTGTTGTTGAACGCTACATCCATCCATACATTTATCCAACCATCCATACTATTTTGCCATATTACCGTTTATTCAGTCTGTTTTGAACACAGACTGAATAAATGACAATAAATCTGACTGATGTAGCTTCAACAAGATGGCCGCTATCAACTGTGAAAGTTCGGAAGTCCCTACTGGAAGATCCGTTACAATGCAAATGTGTATTGACATACGTAAACCAAACAAGTTTGTATGAGAGAGAGCTTAAAATTTTTAAAAACAATTATTATTTTACTTTAGAATAGCAAAAAAGTAAACGGCTGTTTTGATAGTAAGGGTACCTAAGTAAGCAAAGGAGACCAACAAGGGATTTTTGCGGTTTACTCGAGCGCGGCAGATTAACAAAGAATAACGCATCCCCATACCTCGCAAAATGTTGAGCATCTCCATCAAGTATAAGTACTTACTTTCAATTAGACATTTAGGAAAATAAAAAATCAGTTGGCTTGGCTTGGTTGGGTTGGCAATGTTTGGCTTGTAGAAATTTTCTTTAAAATAAAAGTTAAATGCGCTCGAGAATGTCAAAACCACGCTTTCTTTGCAACTTTGATACCCTTTTATCTCCAAAATCGTCAGATTTCTAAATGTTCCCATACTCGTAATTAACCCATCTTACCCTGATCGGACACGCTTCAATACTTTTGAAAATATGTAGGTTTCCCCCCCCCCCATTAAAAGTAGTGCGGGGCAAAAAGTGTCGAGAGAATCACACAGTTATGGATTTCCAGACATAGAGATGGTGGGTAAAACTTCAAATTTTGACGCGATGTCCGATGATGGAATTCGGCGGCAGGAATTAATCCAAACAACTCGTCGGAACACTCCTCATGATGAATCCGTTTCGAAATAGCCGAATCGTCAACGATTCGAACCGCTCTACGCTGAGAGGAAGAGGAAGAAGCTGTTACTGGGGAGCTCCGGCCCAGAGATGAGAGCAGTACTCCATGTGAGGCTGATGCAGTCTGTCTGTTTGTTTCGACTAACCTCTGAGACGACTAGACTGATTTTGACGGGATTTCATTGTCAGATAGCTGATGTAATAAAGAGTTACTTAGGCTACTTTTATTTTAGACTTTTTTCACGTGGACGTCGTTGCTGTATAAGTTGTTGTATGGTGGCTCCATATTTCTTTAATAATGTTTTTAGTATTTATTGTAATAGCGGCACCCAAAATACATCTGTGAAAATTACAACTGTCTAGCTATCGCGGTTCATGATACAAGCATGTATGGTGTGGAGTATTAGTAAGAAGGTTCTAGATATTTTATAGACTGAGGCATTGGGACGGAAAATAACTAGCTTTCATTGATTTGATAGGGTTTCATTTGTACCCTATGTGTACGGAACCCCAAAAACAATCTAAATAACCTTTAATTTTTCCGATCATCTAATTTACAAAATCCTAAAGGTCCCCATGATGAGTAAATGCCCATTTAGAATCTTGGGCTCTCTTGCTATAAATATAACATAGAGTGTAGTCACAGAATACTCGAGACTAACAGAAATCAACGAAAATGCAAGTAATATTCGAGCAACGCACACATAGACACCTCTCACGGACGCGACGTGATATCTCGGAATGATTCGGAACAGTTTGTTTCGAAACGCAATATCTCGGAATGGTTCGGAACAGTTTGTTCAACAAACAACAAATACCTAACAATTTATTATTTCTTGATACAACCACAGTGTTTGATACTTAAAAAGTATCTAATGTAAGTTTTTTTTTTTAAATTTTAACCGACAATTATTACCACAATTCATTTATTTCACTTAGAATATGAATCTAGCTCCAAATTTGACTTGGCTAGTTTTCACAAAAACACAAACAATTCGTGCAAATTATACGCCTATTAAGAGGGTCCCGAGCCTTTATAGCGAATTAATATCTGTCATTTTATACGCTCTGTATGTGTGTATGTGTAAAAAGCCCATGGTGTAGCTGTCACACCGCAAACGTATTAAAAATTATTTTTAAGCAGGGTTGCCACTCCTCCAGTTTTGAGCTGGGTCGGATTTGAATTTTCGGGCTACGGGTTTAACAAAATTTTCCGGGTCAGATCGGGCAGTGAGTGGTGAGAGCAAAGCGACAGCCGACTATCACGCTTCACGGCGCGAGGTGCGTGACTGAGTAAGTGCGGTGGTCGGCCGGGCCGAGCGAGAAGGAATGAAAAGGGAGCGAAGCAGGGACTAGGTTTCAAGCACGCGACAAAGATTAGATCAAAACAATAGCTCCTTGTTTCATAATAATTGTACAAGCACCAGTGTTTTTTTTTTTTTAAAGTAAATATTTAATTGATAGATTGTTTTAAGATCAATTTTCTTAATAAAAGTACCTAGTGTAGTGTGTTCATTGTGTAATTGGCATATAGAAAGACGGAGAATCACAATCAAAGAAAAAAAGTACGAATCTTAATTTTAACAATCGTGGTTAGAAAATGAGGAATATAAAATATGGGTGAGAAAAGTCGATGAAAGACACATTTACTACTAGAAAACACGCGAAATGTAACATTTGTAATATGAACTTTACAATGAAATAGTACGGGGATAAGGCTTTGTTGAGATGCGTTGATAAAACGCATCTGACACACGGGTAGATTTTTTTTATATCATAAGATAGCAAACAAGCAGATGGGTCTCCTGATGGAAAGAGTCGACCATCGCCTATAGACACCAAAGGTGTTAATTGTGCGTTGTTATCTTGTGGCGAGGTCTAATGCCACATGCATAAGTTTACCGGCTATCTTACCCTCCAAACCGGAACACGACAGCGACAAACACTGACGCAATTGCGGCAGGAATAGGCAATGTGGTGGTACCAGACCCGGTCGTGACAATGCAGGACTCTACCACCTAGTAGCCACGATATTAGTGACTCGCATAGCCAATCGGTCGCCTTTTACGACCTGCCTGGCAGAACGGCAGTTGGTCTATTCCTCAAAAGAGCCCGGAACCAACACGGGGAATGGCACATAGGCTAATTTTCACCCTGTGAAAAAGGTGATCCCGCGGGATTCGCCAAAAACTATTATAATGTAGCGGGATGCACGATGCAGCTAGTATTAAAATATTTTACCATAAAAACGGCAGATGGTGTCAAAAGTCTTCGAAACCGACGTTTTTGCATGAAGACATGATCGCCCCGTTGGTTAAGTGGTTAGAGAACCTGACTACGCAATCAATGGGGCTCGGGTTCGATTCCCGACAGGGACAAGCATTTGTGTGAGGAGCATAGATGTTTGTATTTCTCGGTTTGGGTGTTTATTATACGTATTTGAGTATTTATACATGTATTTCTACCTATTATTGTCGTTGACTAGCACTCATTAGCAAATAATTTGCTTACTTTGGGATTTGATCAATTTATGTAATTTTTCCACGAAAGCGAGGCAAATTGGCCTTGACCGTGACATATAGAACTCAATCCTTTTTTCCATTAAGTGTTTTTTCAGTTTTCTGAGAAACACAAATTTGCCCGGGATTGGAAATGCCCGTTTGGCGATAGGCTTTCCACCTATCGCATTGTGGGACCAAGTATCTTCGGCTAATCGTGAGTGCACTTGTTGTACCTCTGCCTACCCCTTCGGGGATATGGGCGTGAAGATACTTTTTTTCCTTTTTGTCTACCCCGAAAGGAATTTGTCGTGAAGGGATATATATGTAAAAACGGAATCTTTTAAGATGCCTTATAGGACGCAGATGATATATTTCTTATCTGAGACCCGTACTGCAGAGAGATAACCATAGGTGAAAGATTGATATAAAAAAAAACATATTTATTCAAAAGTTGATAAGCGGCTGTTTATTATAGACAGCCGCTTATCAACTTTTGTTTAAAAAAAGTTTGTTTCTGGGATATATATAAATAAATATATATATATATATATATATATATATATATATATATATATATATATATATATATATATATATATATATATATATATATATATATATATATATATATATATATATATATATATATATATATATATATATATATATATATATATATATATATATAGGGATCCCAGAAACAAACTTTTTTTTGATTAATAACAAGGTGAATTTTTGTGAACAGCTTCATTTTGACGAGTCAACCATCTTTTCTATTTTCGAAAAATCTCAAATCTCAAAGTTATGGGGCTTTGAAAATTTTGATTCGGTGAAAGAAAAATATTTATTAATAACAATAATTATTTTTTGACTTTAATCGCTTGATTATATTATGAAAAACACGACGAAACTTTTGTCCTACAAATTCGATGGTTTTTCTGGCGAGTCCTCCACTCTAAAATTTCGGAATTATGAGATGTTTAAATTGATATTAATCAATTTAATAACAGCCTAATGTTCTTAGAACAGCCTGTTAATTATTATTGTTATTCAGGGGTAAGATTGTTCTACACATAAAGTAGAAACTTTTCTTAGTCCAACACTCTAAAGTTTTTTTTTTTATCTATCTTTACTGGTTACCGGATTCGAGATTTTTCGAAGATAGAAAAGATGGTTGTCTCGTCAAAACGAAGCTGTTCGCAAAAATTCAGCTTATTATTAATCAGAAAAAGTTTGTTGCTGGGATTCCAGTCTATTATTTTTCTAATAAAATTTGCAGAGCATTTACATGCAGGACCGCGCCGACCCCCACAGTGCCTGCGTGCGAAACCTATGAACCTACAAAACCTATGAGACGAAAAGGTCTTGGCGCCGCGCCTGTATGCGATGCACATTTCGCACATAAAGGCAGCGCGACGCGGCCCTGTTTATATGCAATAGAAACTGCTATTTCAAGGTAAAACCATTTCTCCCACATCAAGGGGTTGCTGGGCTTCCTGGAGACGTAGAGATGGCAAGAATAAGACCATCCTAACCACACGCAAAAAAGGCGCTAGCCGTCGAGTTACCAAAGTTGTTAATGGTGCGTTGCTATCTTGTGGCGAGGTCTAATGCCACATGCATAAGTTTACCGGCTACCTTACCCTCCAAACCGGAACACCACAGCGACAAGCACTGACGCTATTGCGGCAGGAATAGGTAAGGCGGTGGTACCAGACCCGGGCGAGACAATGCAGAACTCTACCACCTAGTAGCCACGATGGTAGTGACTCAATAGCCATTCGGTCGCCTTTTACGACCTGCCTGGCAGAATGGCAGTTGGCCTATTCTTCAAAGGAGGCCGGGACCAACACGGCGTAAACTACATATTTGTCAGAATTTTAGTACCTTAACTATCTAGAAAATTATTTTAAAGTCATCCCGGGTTCGATACTTAGGTCAGGCGAAAAATTCTAACTGCGATTATGTCGTGAAAAAAATTTAATAACACCTTGGAATGTCTGATTAACTAGCATCCCCTGTCCTTCGTAATGTTTGTAAAGTTCTGATTTTTTCTGTCTGTCTGTCTGTTTCTTAGTTCCGGCTAATATCTGAAACAGCTGGACCAATCTTGGTGGGACTTTCACGGGCAGATAGCTGATGTAATAAGGAGCATTACATAGGCTACTTTTATTTTAGAAATTAGAAATTTAGAAAAAAAAAGTCGCGGGCACTGCTAGTGTTTGATAAAGTTAAAAGATATATATTATGTTAGTTTATTTTTTCAGGCCTAATTACATAGAAATTTTAGACGCCAATGACGAATAAAAAACACAGAATTTTTTACATGATAGCGGTGCGAATTTCCTAACCAGATAACAGACAGCAGATACATTGTCATTATAAAAATAAAATTTAATCATAACATAGCACAAACGTGAACTTCAACGAACAGTTGATAGTCTTTATTCACCAGGGCATGTGTTTAACAATTTTTAAATTAATTATACCTTTTTTTAAAGTTTATTTTTTTTTAATTTTAATCTAACATTTAGTTATTTGAAAAGCGAGTGCCTACTTTACACTTGATGAAAACTGTGATTAAAGAAGTTGAAATGCGTTGTGAGTGGCCTGAAGTTACAAGATGCCTATGTTGCATACCTTTGAGGTTTGGATTGCTAGGTATGGGCTATGTAAAACTGGTGAGTAGGTACATTTTATCTCCATCCATACTAATATTATAAATGCGAAAGTTACTCTTTCTGTATGTATCTTCTTCACGCCTGAACCACTAAAACGATTTAGATGAAATATGGTACAAAGATAGGTTGAGACCCGAAAAAGGACATAGGACAGTTTTTATCCCGAAAATCCCACGGGATTGGGAACTATGCGGGTAAAACCCTGGACAGCCTATCTTTTAAGCCACATTAATAAGGAGTAACTTAGGCTACTTTTATTTTAGAATTTTTCGACGTGTACTAAGTCGTGGGCATAATTGCTATGCTTAAATACTTACATTTTGAGGAAATTTCGGTACCGGTTACCATCCGAATCAGAACACGATAGTAACAAATACCGATGCTATCGCGGAATAGATAGGCAGTGGCATAGAATAATTACTCTAAGGGCAGTGGCATCAATCCGCGCGATCTGTTGCAGAACTCCGCCACCTATCCACTTGACATTTAACTAGGTCCACCACCTAGTTAAATGTCAATATTTGTTTGTCACTGTCATGTTCCAATTTGGTGGGTAAGGTAGCCGGTAGACTTATGCATGTGGCATTGCCATAACACACGAATAGCAGCGCAGTATTAACATCTTTATAATTAATATATAATATATATTATAATATAATAACATCAGTATTAACATCTTATGACATAAAAAAATGTCAATGATACGTATTAGCCTTATCTCAACTTTTACGATACGCCTAGGAGTAAAACAGATCAACTGTTTTTACTGCTTTTATTCAGTATTTACTGCTGTATTAAATTTTCCGGGATTTGCAGATTTAACTAAAACGATGAATCCAAAACTCGAAGCTCAAAAAGGGTAGAGTTACAACGTCAACCAGAACGCTTTTATTTGGCCATGGTCCGTACATCTGCCCGTTCGTTGGCTCAAATATTCCTATGCTCGGTTCCTATAATCAACTATTCTTTACATGGGCGTACCGAGGGGGGCCAAAGAGGGGCAGCTGTCCCTTCTTGGAATTTGCTTACCTCAACTATCTATTGTTGTAGATAAAAATATAATAAGGAAAAAAATATAGTCTTAAAATGTTACCGTTGCCCTCCCTGTCCCAGAACCTGGTTACGCCTATGATTCTTTGTCTTGTCCCATTTTAGGTGGGTCGGCTCTTCTAATCCTACGGCACCAAGACAGTATATCGAAGGTTGTCGCAATAAGTTTTGCCATACTGTTTGTCATGTCTCGATAAGTTGGGCTTTCTCGATAAGTTTTGCTACACTAGTCCACCACGTCAACGGGGGTCGTCCTCTTCTTTTCTTGTCTGCCGGTAGAGACAGAGTTGCCTTTTCACATAATGTGGTCGTACCACCTGAAGTGAGTTTCTGTAACCTTTCGGAAATAGGAGCTACTTTGAAACTTTACTAGGTGGTAGAGTTCTGCATTGTTTCGCCCGGGTCTGGTACCGCCGCCTTTCCTATTCTTGCCGCAAAGCGTCAGTGCTTGTCGTTGTCGTGTTCTGGTTTGGAGGGTAAGGTAAATGGTAAACTTATGCATGTGGGCTTAGATCTCGCCACAAGATAGTTACTCATCATTAACATCTTTGGTGTCTATAGGCGATGGTTGACTCTTTCCATTAGGAGACCCATCCGCTTGTTTGCTATCTTATGATATAAAAAAAACTACCTCGAACGTATTCGTTTCGTATTTTATCAAGTCTCATAACTCCACCATCTAAGCAGTTTTATCTCAGCCACGATTCCAATAATCAACTAATAATAATAAATTTAATTTTTATTTTGGACCAACTTGTTTACTTTATATTAACCCACTGAAATGCGTGATCATTTGTTGGCGGAATTAACGCTTGTTAATATGTACATATTATATACATTTAGTTCCTTCTTAATTAATAATTTTATTTGTAAGTAATTTAATGATATTAAATTATTTTAGTAGTCTATACAGCTTTCTCCTGTTTTCATTCTTTTTCCTAGCATCCCCCGTGTTAGTCCAAGTTTCTTTGAAGAATAGACTAACTGCCGTTCTGCCAGGCAGGTAGTAAAAGGCGACCGGTTTCAAATACCGTTGTGATCACTAGGTGCTTTATTACGGTTATTAATCAGAAAATTGTAGCCGTAAAAACTTAAAACTTTAGAATGTCGGACTACGAAAAGTTTCCACTTTACATGTAGCACAAAGTAATACTTGAATTAGTATAATAATTACCAAGCTATTGTGAAAAAACTAGCCAAGTTGTTATTAATCAAATTAAAAATCTCATAATTCCGACATCTTTAGAGTTAAGGATAAGGATTAAAAAAAGTAATTATTAGTAAGTTTGGAACCCCCTATCTTTATTAGATACACATACATACATATCTTCACGCCAAATCCGTTACGGGGTAAGCAGAGAGAATTGAGTGCCATATGTCACGGTCCAGAGAGACTTTCCTTACTTCCCGCACATTCATAACTCTGTTCATACAAATACGCCGGTTTCGAATACTCTTTACACCGCCTTCCGACAGCACCCGACCGATTTGATCATGGTACTACGTCAGTCTTGATCTCCCCCGGTACCTACATCCATCCACATTCGCATTGTATATCTGTTTTGTTAATCTTAAACATCTGCCATTCTTTCAATTATTAGATCCACCATTCGAAATTTTCGAAGTTAGAAAAGAAGAGACTGAGGCATCTCATTAAAACGAAGCTTAATTAATATTATAAATGCGAAAGTTTGGATGGATGGATGTTTGTTAGTCGATCACGCTAAAACCACTGGACGGATTTGAATGTAATTTGGTACACAGGTAGATGTTGACCTGGAATAGCACATAAGCTACTTCTTATCCCGGAAAAAATTGGTGATTCCGCGGGATTCCCAAATAAGTTTTATAATGCAGCGGGCTACACGCTGCAGTTGGTCAAAGACAAATATGTTCCTGGGACGGTCTATATAGCAATCTATACAAGTTTTTAACTAAATGAAATAAAAACATTGCTCGCTTATTAATATAAAATTACTAGCTGACCCGGCAAACATTGTTTTGCCTTACATATTAGGAATATATATAAACAACGTGACACGTAATTTATATAAGACTACGGGATTGTCCTTCCACGCAGCCAAAATGGCATTAAACTTTATATGGTGGTTAAGTATTCTTAAATTTTCTAATTTTCTGCACAATTTTCTTAATATTTTCTTTTATAAGAACCTTCTCTTTACAATTACAAACACAACAAAAAAAATTACCGAAATTGGTCCAGCCATTCAGGCGTGATGTCGTGACCAAGGAAAATAGGGATTGATTTTTATATATATATAGATAGATTTTCTTAATATTTTCTTTTATAAGAACCTTCTCCTAATAATCACAAACACAACAAAAAAAATCACCGAAATTGGTCCAGCCATTTAGGCGTGATGTCGTGACCAAAGAAAATAGGGATTGATTTTTATATATATAGATTTTATAAATATTGGATTATAGCTATTTTAATTTCATATTTCCAGATAATTAACATCATTGCCATGACGGCAATAATAGGAAGTACAATACAAAATCGTGAATACAATGATTCAACGACTAGTATAGTCATAACAGTTTTTGTGTTACTATACTTGGCTGTTGATATCGTGTTTCACATAATACTGATAGTAGGCGCCCACCAGGTATGTATGAAAATGATTTTACATTGTTTTTATTAAATAAAATAGCCAATAATTTTTCTTGGAAATCCATCTGGGCGTTAGCTATCTTATGATATAAAAAAGAGGCACCATATACCTACTCTCTATTGGCCTAAAGGTTAACTGATGGGCCCTTTTAGAAGAATAGATTATCTCCCATTTCCCAGGCAATTCGTAAAAAGCGAATTGGGCTTTAGCTGTCACTACCATCGTGACTAATACGTGGTAGAATTCCAATGCTTGGGGAATCTAACTGGACCAAGGAGGCCGTTCTCGAATTCATCTTATCCCTCCAAAGAGGAGGAACAGATGCGTAGCGAACTTCGGTCTTAAGGGATCATTTGCTCGGAAGATTTTGGGGTCGTGGGATGGCGGGCTTCCAAGGCCTGCGGTGAAAAGGGAGGGGTTCTATCCTCGCCTGCGCTTAGAGGGATGTAGGTGGACAGTATTGTATCGCCTGGGTCTGGTGCCACCCACCACCTTACCTACTCTTGCCGTAATGGCATCAGTGCTTGTCATTATCGTATTCCGGTTTGGAGGGTAAATTAGCTGGTAAACATATGTATGTGGCATTAAGAACCTGCCACAAAAATGGTAACGCATCATTAACATCTTTGGTGTCTATAGGCAATAATTGTCCATTTCCATCAGGAGAGCCATTTGCCTGTTTTTTATCTTATGATATACAAAAAAGGATGCCGTGTTTTTTGATTTCCCAAATCAGGAAGTTACTGATTTTGACCCGATTTTCGAAAATCGAATTTTCACCAGATGTCCAATTTTAAAGTCCTAGGAACCTTTTCAAACTATTTTCACGATGTCATCAGTATGTATGTATGTATGTATATGTGTGTATGTGTGTTACGCAAGTCCCCACTATAGAGATTGCTGAACACGCACCGCTTGGAACATCACGGCACGAGCCACGACACCTGAGTCGGCGCAACGTGCGGCGATCTACGTCAGAACCGTGGTTTCATATGAACTAATTAGTTTAGCTAGATTACTTTTGTTTCCACTATCGAACAATTGTGACCTTTAGTGTAGCTTAGGTTTAATTATTATAATATTGTAATTTTTACTTTTATTAAATATTTTATAATAAATTGATTTTTTTTGGAGTCTTCGCTGCGACCACGCTTAATTGGCGCAGTCGGTAGGATAGTCAAAAGATTAGGGATCTAGTATCGACCCGCGTTAATAATCAACGACTATCCTAGAACTTACGCGTGGAAATAGCAACGAAGAGGATTCAAAACATAGACTCCAACCAAATAAAATCAGTGCCAAAGATACCAGATGATTGGGTGAGTGCTTGGAATCTTTCTTAGTCCACATTCCTATCATTTTTCCTAGTCTTAATTGATATATTAATTTCTATACATTTTTATATTGAAACTTTTCTATTTTCTTGTGAGTGTAATTCATGTTATAATTTCATAGTGTGTTTTATTCGTTATTAGTAGGTATAAGTTTATAGTAGCTATTTTATTTTAGAACGTTTAAGTAAACCATTCAAAATTTTTCGACCAACAAATTCGCGTACCCCTAGTCCAGACCCTAGACGCAATAATAGACAAGACTTAATAGACGAACATCGGAAAGTTAGTTCTCATAGCTCAATCAAAATGTCGGACAAAATGGACACTATCTTTAAAGCATTAAGAGTTGTACCAGACTTTGACGGAAATCCTCACGTCTTGACACGATTTATCAGCTTATGTGACCGGATAGTTATGACTTACTTTGACGTAACTCCGGGTCATGATCTTGAAAATTTATCTCTCTTGAACGGAATCCTTAATAAAATCACCGGGCCTGCCGCGAGACTAATTAACTCTCAAGGCATATCCGATAATTGGAGCGGTATACGTAGCGCCTTGATAAATAATTTTGCGGACCATAGGGATGAAACGGCATTATATAATGACATGTCAATGCAGTCACAGGGCTCTAGCACACCGCAAGAGTTCTATGAACGTTGTCAAAATTTATATAGTACCATAGTTACATACATAACTTTAAACGAATCACTACCTACAACTATAGAAGCCAAAAGAGCGTTATACAAAAAACTAACGTTACAATGCTATTTACGAGGTCTAAAAGAACCCCTTGGATCTAGAATCCGTTGTATGCGGCCGAAGTCAATGGAAAAAGCCCTTGAATATGTTCAAGAAGAGCTTAACACTTTATACCTACAGCAAAGAAATGAGGGAGGACCTAGTAAAAAGGATTGGCAACTTAACACCAATTTAAATTCCAATAAGCCCTTTAATAATAACGTGTTGAATTCTTTTAATTACAAGCCAATAGCTAACATGCCAGGACCCTCACGACAGGCTCCTGCTCCTCATCACCCTTTCCCTTCATGGAGACCACAAATCAATCCACCAGCTAGAGTACAATATCAAGGTCCATCACGCACTCAACAAATGTTCAGTGCACCCCCACCTAACTATAACCCCCAATCTAATGCTTTCCGTGTACCCCACAGACCTCAACCTCATCCACAACCAACCTTTAGGTATGGTGCTCCTAAGCCTATGAGTGGCGTCAGTCACTATTCCTCTAAACCTTTACCGCCTGCGGGGCATGATTGGCGTAAATTTGGCAATCCACCCCCTAGCAATTACTTCAAAACAAGAGAGATGAACTTCAACCAAACTTACCCTGAATAATATTACTATACTGACGACACCCCTGATTACTACTACCCAGAATTTAACCACGACTATGAGTCAGAATACTATAGTTACAATGAAGAATATTTCGATCCAGAACAAAATTATTACCAGACTGAACCATACCTGTGCTATGAACCTCCACCAGTAGACAGACCAACTGACAACGACTCTAACGCCCATGAAAACCAAAATTTTTGCAAAGCCCTGAAATCCGACAAACCAAAATAGAACTCAACCTACAGACGCAAAGACAGTTACCGTTCATCCAAATAGAAAATCCCCCACTAAAGTTATTAATTGACACCGGAGCAAATCAATCTTTCATAAACCCCGATGCTGTTCGTAGGTACTTTTCTCACATACCTTGTAACTACGAACCATTCGAAGTCACTAACGTACATGCCACCACACGCAACGATTATTCAATAACTTTACCATGTTTCCCTGAATTCCGTGACGAAAGTGACATTAAGTTCTTCATTTATAAATTTCATGACTACTTTGACGGACTGATAGGTCTGGATCTACTTGAACAATGGGAATCAAAGATTGATTTGAAAGATAAACTCCTTATTACTCGCCTTGCTAAAAATCACATTTTAATGTATGACTCTAGGAATTGTAATTTGTATGAAGACATGATTCCCGCTAAATCATCTAAAATAGTAAGAGTCCCCATAAACATCTATGACGGTGACGCGTTGATAAACGAGCAAATTATATCGAATTGTACTATCCCCGAATGTCTGACTATAGTAAAAAATAACCGAGGCTATCTAGAAGTAATCAACAAGACTAATAACGACATTATATTCTCCATGGACCGACCTATTACTGCTGAAAGACTTAACACTGAAGTACATAATAACCTAGTAGTATCCGACCGATCAAAGGAAGTCTTATCAAGGCTCCGAACCCAACATTTAAATCCCGAAGAGATAGCAAATTTAGAAAATTTATGTGCAAGGTACGCGGACGTGTTCTACCTTGAAGGTGAACCGTTAACATTCACTCACAAGATAAAACATAAAACAAAGACCACAGACGAACTCCCCGTACATACTAAAAGTTACAGATATCCATACGTTCATCGACAAGAAGTCAGAGAGCAAATACAAAAGATGCTCGATCAGAATATAATAAGACCATCCGAATCCGCATGGAGTTCGCCTATTTGGATAGTTCCAAAGAAGGCGGATGCATCGGGTAAAACTAAATGGCGCCTTGTCGTGGACTTTAGGAAAGTTAACGAAAAAACAATAGATGATAAGTACCCGATTCCCAACATAACTGACGTATTAGACAAGTTAGGTAGATGTCAATATTTTACAACTTTAGATTTGGCATCAGGGTTTTATCAGGTAGAAATGGATCCTAGTGACGTACCTAAAACCGCATTTAACGTAGAGAATGGTCATTACGAGTTTTTGAGAATGCCAATGGGTCTTAAGAATTCTCCATCAACTTTTCAACGAGTTATGGATAATGTGCTTAAAGACCTACAGAATACAGTTTGTTTAGTGTACTTAGATGACATTATAGTATTTAGTACTTCCCTTCAGGAACACATAATAAATTTGGAAAAAGTTTTCATGAAATTACGAGAATCCAATTTTAAAATCCAAATGGATAAATCCGAATTTTTAAAATTAGAGACAGAGTTCTTAGGGCATGTGATAAGTAAGGACGGTGTAAAACCGAACCCCAACAAAATCGAAGCTATTAAGAGATATCCACTGCCTAAGACACCAACTGAAATAAAACGTTTTCTGGGACTACTTGGCTACTACAGAAAGTCTGTCCCAGACTTCGCTAAAGTTACAAAGCCACTAACCCAATGCTTAAAAAAGGGTTCCAAAATTGACATCAATGATCATAACTATGTTAAATGCTTTGAACAATGTAAAACATTATTAACCAACGATCCAATTCTACAATACCCCGACTTCTCTAAAGAGTTCATTTTAACTACAGATGCTTCGAATGTAGCTATAGGCGCAGTGTTATCACAAGGCCCTATAGGTACTGATAAACCAATTGCATATGCATCCCGTACTCTCAATAGTAGCGAAATAAATTACAGCACGATAGAGAAGGAATTATTAGCAATTGTTTGGGCTACCAAATACTTCAGGCCATATCTGTTTGGTAGGAAATTTAAAGTCATAACAGATCATAAGCCCCTTCAATGGGTTATGAACCTCAAAGAACCCAATTCGCGCTTAACACGTTGGCGACTAAAGTTAAGCGAATACGATTTCACAGTTATTTATAAACAAGGGAAGTGTAATACGAACGCCGACGCACTCTCTCGGGTAGAGATCCATAATGAAGAATTAGAGGATTTAGCCTCTCTAATTCCTAATTTATCAGAAATTTTATCTGTAGATAACTCTAGAACCATCACTGCCCCTGACATTCCTGATGATTCCCGGACGATTACCATTCACACATCTGAAGAAGACCCCATTTTAACCATACCTATAGTAGACGAACCCTTAAACAAATTTCTTAAACAAATAGTCTTTAGGCTCGTTGGAGACATAAAAAGGAAACCTGTTGTAACCAAACCGTTTGACAATTATACAAGAATCGAAATCCAAATTTCTGAATCCAACATCCAAGATGATATAATAAACGCGATTAGGGAATATGTTAACCCTAAAATCAAAACTGGTTTACCTATTCACCCTATGTCTGCAATGTACACGATTATACCAATTTTACAAAATACTTTCAAAAGTTCCGCTATGAAATTAGTATTCACTAAAACCGAACTTGAAAACGTCAAGGAATACCTATCCCAGCAAGAGATTATAAGTAAGTATCATGATGGTAAAACTAACCATCGTGGTATTAACGAGTGTTACCTAGCCTTGTCGCATAGATATTACTGGCCTAAGATGAGGGAGCAGATCACTAAATTTATCAATGAGTGTATTATCTGTGGACAGGCTAAATATGATAGAAACCCTGTTAAGCAGCAGTTTCGCATAGTTCCACCTGCAAGCAGACCATTTGAGATTGTTCACTTAGACCTTCTGTCTATTCACAACGAAAAATTTGTAACTATAGTAGACGCGTTTTCCAAATATGCCCAAGCATACTATCTAAAAGACGGAACAGCAGTTAGTATAATTCAAGCCTTATTACAGTTTTGTACTCACCATGGCCTACCTAAGACACTTGTTACCGACAACGGGACGGAATTTGTAGACCAATTATTCTCTGAGTTTGTTACATTGCATAAAATTCATCACCACAGGGTGGCACCAGACGCTCCAAACGAGAATGGTATAGTAGAAAGATTCCATTCTACTATATTGGAACATTTGCGTATTCTAAGATTACAACACAAAAATTAGCCTGTCATAAATCTTATGCCCTATGCGTTACTTGGATATAACAGTTCTATCCACAGTTTTACGAAATGTAAGCCATTCGACATAGTGACTGGACATTTTGACCCGAGAGATCCCTTTAGTATTGACCTCTCTTCCCAACTACTACAACAGTATATAATTGACCACAAGACTAGAATGACCCAAACATACGATCTTATACATGGCTTAACAACGGACAACCGTAAAAATATAATGCACAATAGGAACAAAGACAGGGAAACTGAAATACAATATTCCCCAGACCAACAAATATATGTGCGAAATCCAATTGCTTCACGACAGAAATTAGCCCCAAGATAAACACATGACGAAATTATATCAAACTTACCCATCCATATTTATACAAAGAAAAAACGTGGACCAGTAGCTAAGTCAAGACTAAAGAGAATTCCTAAACTTTTACAGGACAACGATAATACTTCTACTCCTACTACAAAAGACTAGCACCCAGGAAGTAAAACTCGAAAGTTTAAGTGACGGACCGGGCATTTTACCCTTCAAGTTAGGACCTATGAGACTAGTATCTTACTATCACTCCTTCCTACAGCCCATAGATCTACAAGAAATACAAAACAAAATAATTTCCGTTCAGACTCAATTACATGACATTAGCCCCGATCTTAACAATAAAACCTCAGACCTGTTCAGACCGCATTTGAATTACTTAACAGACAAATTACAAAAAACATTCGACCAACTACAGACTTTTCGAACTAAACGTACAAAAAGAGGACTTGTCGACGGTCTCGGCTCAGTTATCAAAAGTATAACCGGAAATCTTGATCACACTGATGCACAGCGTTATAATGACGCAATAAAGATGCTTCAGGAGGACGAGACTAAAATAATAACTGAATTAAATAGTCACATTAGCTTATCAAAAGACTGGACAGTACAATACGAGACCATTATTAAAGGTATTGCAGAAAATCAAAATAGAATAGAAACCTTGTTAAGTAAAATTAGAGAGAGTGATATTACTAGAGATAATGACTTAGTTAAGTATGCGCACCTCGCACAAGTCTTTTTAGTCCTTAGCGATAATGTAGACTCCGTTTCGCAAGAAATATATAAACTTCAGGATGCTTTAGCATTAATTAAAGTTAAAAGCATTCATCATTCTATATTAAACTTAGAGTCAATGGAGAAAATAACAGATAAGTTAATAAATTTATATGGCAAAGGAAGTATCTTAGAATTAGATAACAGGGAATATTACGATATAATAAAGATAGGCTCCTTTTATTCCGATAATAAATTAGTTGTAGTTTATAAATTCCCTATAGTAATGCCACAAGATTATAACTTGTTTCGATTATCAATAGTTCCCAACGAACATAACCAAGTCCTTATCCCACCACATCCACTCCTTGCTATCCATCAGAAAGATGCCAAGTACATAGCGGCTGAATGCCCGAAGACGAGTAAAGGGTATTTATGCGAAGAAGAAAACAATTTCCAAAGTCGAATATCAGGGGACTGCATCCAACAACTGATCATCACACAGCAACAAGGAGCCATGTGTCAACCTGTTCCTGTCCAACTAGAAAAGGTAGCGTTGGAACAACTCGATGATCGTCACTACACAATCTACTTTCCCAACGATACCAAGATACATCTCTCGTGTGGACAAGATACGTATAAAAATCTTCGCGGTAGCTACCTCGTTACTATACCACGCACTTGCTACATGAAAACCCCTGACTTCCTAATCTCCAATAATGAAGATCGCATCAAAGGAAACCCCATCAAGATTATGAACATACAAAAGGAGCAGCACTTCATTCAACCTTCATTGCCAATTCTGAAGCTCAACACCATCAGACTGGAACACCTCCAAGCAGCAAATCTAAAACTTTCACAGCAACAATTACTAAATCAAACTGGAGAAAATAAGATCTTATATCATACGACCATACCTGTTTATATCATCATAATGGTTACAGCCGGCATAATCGGTGGAATCATGTACTGGAGACATAAGGACCGCCACAATATACCCCAGAACTTCAATGAAGACAACATCCAACTTCAAAGAGTCTATGCTGTACCTGCTGAAAGAAAAGAGGAAGCCCCAGCTCAATTCACAACGAAGTTGCCCATTATCGCTGGTCTACGGGGGGAGGTGTTACGCAAGTCCCCACTATAGAGATTGCTGAACACGCACCGCTTGGAACATCACGGCACGAGCCACGACACCTGAGTCGGCACAACGTGCGGCGATCTACGTCAGAACCGTGGTTTCATATGAACTAATTAGTTTAGCTAGATTACTTTTGTTTCCACCATCGAACAATTGTGACCTTTAGTGTAGCTTAGGTTTAATTATTATAATATTGTAATTTTTACTTTTATTAAATATTTTATAATAAATTGATTTTTTTTGGAGTCTTCGCTGCGACCACGCTTAATTTGTGTGTGGTGTATGTGTGTGTGTTTGTGTGTATGTAAACATTTTATAATTTTCGAATGGCTTGACTAATCGAAACGTGGTCGATGGCATTCGATTGGATTACGCCCAACTTAGTTAGTCTTCCTGAAAATTTGGACCAATTCAGTCAAGGGATTTTTAATTTTGAAAAATGTAAAAATTAAACGTAACACTAATTTTAACTTCCTACTACGTAGTAAGTAGTGTACACATAGAGGAAGTTACTGAATTTGCCCCGATTTTCGAAAATCGAGTTTTCACCGGATCTCCACGTTTTGAGGCCCTAGGAATCTTTTCCGACTATTTTCGCGATGACGTCAGTATGTCTGTATGTATGTGTGTGTGTGTGTATGTGTGTATGTAAACATCGCATAACTTTTGAACCGCTGGACCGATCGAAACGCGGTTGGTGATATTCGATTGGATTCTGCTCAACTTAGATTTCCTGAAAGTTTGAACCAAGTCGGCCGAGGAGATTTTGAGAAATTTTGAAAAAACCGAACAAAAATTTTTAGCGAAACAGTATTTTTGAAACATAACTTCCAGATTAATGGACCGATTGAGTACAAAAACTAATCAGATCTATTCCTCAAAAAACTACATCTAATGCATAAATTGCATCAAAACAGGTTTATCCGTTTGGGAGAAATGGTTGACGAAAAATTTAAAAAAAAAAGTGTTTTTTCGACATAACTTCGAAATTTTTCAACCAATCATTTTTTGGTATTCTACAATATTTTAGTACTAAAAAAATTACCTCAGATGGAATTTCAAGAATCAAAATCGAATCTAATTTTCAAAAGTTACAGCTTTTCAAATATTAAAATTACGTCATTTTTAGCAAATTTACTTTATATTTTCAAAATATTTTTCAGGCTAATGGACTTAAAAATCTTATCAGCTTTTCTCGTTTAAAAACTGCGTCAAATACCATTAATTGGATCAAAATCGGTCAATTTCTTTAGGATTTATTAATGATGAAAATATTTGAAAAAAACGTTTTTTGACATTGCTACGAAATTTTTCAACTTATGGATTATTTAGCTAAAACAATATTTTAGATCTCAAAAATTGAGTTGAATGTCATTCGAAAGATAAAATTCAATCAGCGTTTCCAAAATATACAAATTTTCTAAAATCAATATACTGCCATTTTAACAAAATAGATGTTTGAACTGAAAAAAATCCATGTTTATAGTTTTTACCATTAGTTTTTACACTTTTGAGCTTAAAATACCTTAATTTAGCGGAAAGTTTCAGGTATGGCCTGTAGGGTCAACCGCTCACACATTTTTTTAAATATAATTTCCAGATTAACGTATCGATTAAGTACAAAATATGATCAAGTTTATTCCTCAAAAAACTGCGTCCAATGCATAAATTTCGTAAAAATCGGTTTATTCCTTCGGGAGTTATCGTTGACGAAAAATGTTGGTAAAAATGTTTTTTCGACCTAACTTCGAAATTTTTTAACCAATCATTTCTCGACCTTGTACAATATTTTAGTAATTAAAAAACTTCGTCAAATTTATTTTCCAAAATAAAATTCGAATCAAGTTTTTCAAAAGTTAAGTTAGTTAAAAAGTTGCTGTTTACAGAAAACTTACATAATATTTTTAAAATAACTTTCAGGCTAATACACTGATTGACTTTAAAATTTAATCAGGTTTTCTTTCTAAAAACTGCGTCAAATATCGTAAATTGGATCAACATCGGTTTATTCATTCGGGATTTATCATTGGCTAATTTTTTTTTTATATTTCATCGACTTTTTTAACCTATTGACCTAAAATAACTTAGAGTTCAAAAATAGCGTTGAATTTCACTCGAAAGATCAAAATCGATCATCATTTTGAAAATATAAATATTGTTGAAAAAAAGTGAACGGAATTAAGCTAATTGTACACGCCTGATCGATACTTAATTTAGTAGGTACTGTGCTACTTAAGTGATATTACAATGGCATGGTAGCATTGACCTCATTGACCTCCTGGATTCCTATTCAAAGATATCAGTTACTTTCATGTTTTGTTCTACAAATGATGCTCTTGAGGCAGAAACGTTCTTTTATATCATAAAACAGCAAACAAGCAGAAGAAACCTCTCTCGTGATCGAATGTGAAGCCATCACCTATAGACAACACAGGTGTTAAAGGTGCGTTGCTATTCGTGTGGCGGGATGCCAATGCCTCATGCATAAGTCTACCAGCTACTTTACCCTCCAAACCCGAACACGACAATGAATAGCATTGTCGCTATTGCGGCAGGAAAAGGTAAGGCGGTGGTACCAAATACCTGGACGAGATTTTGCAGAACTTTACCACCTATTAGTCCCGACAGTAGCCAATCAGTCGCCTCTTACGACCTGCCTGGCAGAACAGCAGTTAGCCTGTTCTTAAAAAGGAGCCAGGGCCAACACGTGGGGAAGTAGTCTTATGATAAAAAAATGTGTCAGAATTCCATTACTTTTTAAATTTAAAGTAACAACATGTAGATTGACACAGCCGGTAAAGAAAGCCATGCTGCCTTCTTATTTGCAGCATCAGAACAAAGAATGCTGTAACACTTTTTAAAACTAGATTTTTGTGTGCCCTTTGTTTCAGAAAAACCATCGGACTGTCAGAATTTACTATCGCTACGATGTCACAGCTTTTGTAATAAACTGTATCATATCAACACTTTACTCTGGTTACTATTTGGTATCAATGGTTATAGCGTTGTGGAGTAATTACCTTATGGCAAAGTTCTTTATATACATTGGTGCTGTAATTATAAGTATGGTGTTAATAAATTTGGGTAAGTTTAATCATTATTCTGTTACTTTTTAGCACAGAAATGGTATGATTTGGGTTGGTCCCGGGAATAGACGAATAGGCATACTGCCGTTCTACCAAGCAATTGGCTACGCGAGTCTCTACCATCGTGGCTACTTGGTGGTAGATTTCTTCATTGTCTCACCTGGTCTGGTACCACCGCCTTAGCTATTCCTGCCGCAATAGCGTTAGCGCTTGTCACTGTCGTGTTCCGGTTTGGAGGGTAAGGTAGCCGGTAAACTTATGCATTTGGCATTAGACCTTGCCACAAGATAGCAACACACCATTAACATCTTTCGTGTGTATAGGCGACGGTTGACTCCATTCATCATGAGATCCATCTGCTTGTTTGCTATCTTATGATATGAAAGAAAATTAAACAAAATATTAATCAGTCGTTGTAAATAATAATAATAATATAATTTAATTCAATTTATGTAATTTAAATAATATAAATTTCAATTTAATGTAGGTAATATTAATAATGTAAATTATTATTATTATTTATTTATTTATTTTTATCGTTTTTGACATTGTAATTTAACTTCATTTAATTTTAATCCAAAAAAAAATTGTATGACATATTATTCTGTATTCTGTAATCTATGGGACTTGGAACCTGAAATAAAAAATTCATTCATTCATTCATTAAATAGCACACACGCATATTTTATTTTTGAATAGAGTAGAATAAGTGTTTATCTATGCAAATAAATAAAATTGGAGTGTCTGTAATATTAAAATAACCGATTTTTACTAAATGCATATGGATGTATACACGGTACATATACTAAAATAACATTATTTACAATTTTTGTCTGTCTGTCTGTCTGTTTATTCCGGCTAATCTCTGGAACGGCTGGACCGATTTTGACGGGACTTTCACTAGCAGATAGCTGATGAGATAGGGAGTAACTTAGGCTACTCTTTTTTCGAAAATTTTCCACGCGAGAGAAGTCGCCGGCTCAGCTAGTTGAAAATAAGTGTTCGTATGATTTTTGTAACATCAATCTAATAGACGAGGAGCCCAAGGGAGGGTTTTGGGATTAACTTAACATATTGGAGCGTTAGATTAACATTGATATCCCCCACACCTCGCATTCTATTAAGGCGCTCTACCAAATATAAACCCTTTATCTATATAAAAGGGTTTATATCTATAGCCTGACATCTAGGGTAGGAAAAAATCAATAACTTCGACGTGTGAAAATTGTCAAATCATATTTTAGGGTTCCGAAGTAAACTAGGAATCATTATAGTTTCGCTATGTCCGTCCGTCCGTTCGCACATTAGCTCAGAGATCCTTATTACTTGAAAGCTGCAATTTGGCACGAATATGCATATTAGTCACGTCAACAATGTGGTAATATATTTTTTTTTTATAGTAGAGGGGGCAAACGAGCAGATGGTGCACCTTATGGTAAGTGATCACTGCCGCCTATGGACATCTGCAATACCGGGGGTATTGCAGCTGCATTCCCGGACATTTAAGAATGATTAAGCTCGTTTCTTAAAGGTCCCTAAGTCGTATCCATTCGAAAACACCCCCGAGGGTAATTGACTCCACAAAGGAGTAGTGGGAGGCAAAAAGTGTCGACAAAAGCGCACGGTTGTGGATTTCCAGACATCGAGGTGGTGAGGATGGAACTTTAAATTTTGACGCGATGTCTGATGGTGGAATTTAGCGGCAGGAATCTCTCTCCTCTCTCCCTATAGTAAATACGGTCAAAAATGCAGAGCGAATCTACATCTTTGCGTAACGCCAAAGAGTCAAGCCGATTAGAAATAGCCTAGTCGTCGACGATTCGAACCGCTCTACGTTGAATGCGATCAAGAGGAAGAACTTGTACTGAGGAGCTCCGGCCCAGAGCTTCATGCCACCCCATCGCCTCCAACTTTACAAGGCCCAAATTCGACCTCACATGGAGTACTATTATCAAGTACTCCATGTGAGGTCGAATTTGGGCCTTGTAAAGTTGGAGGCGATGGGCTGGCATGAAGTACTGCTTTGCTCTACTGAGTACACCAAGCTTTTTGGAGGCTAATTTAGCCTTCCCTTCCAAATGACCGCGGAACTGAACGTTGCTCGATATGTCGACTCCCAGAATTCCAATACTGGCTGAGGCTGTCAGGAAAGTGTTTTCAAACCGAGGTGATATGACAAAGGGTGTTTTTTTTTTGCGGTGAACACACAAAGCTGCGTCTTTTTGGGGTTAAATGTAATAAGGTTTTGACGACTCCATTCTGAGACATCAGTTAGTTGATTCTCGAGTTCAGACACGAGCTTGTTCCGGCCCTCTTCGACGTGTTCCCGTGAAATACCGCTACGGCCGGAGTATGTAGCATCACCAGTACTGCTGTCCGCATAGCAATCTATGCTACTAATTCGCAACATATCATTGATATGCAGAAAAAACAGTGTCGGTGAAAATCTTGAAAAATATTTTTTTTCAGGGCAGCTCCCCTACATGTAAAGTGGGAATGTAAATTTTTTTCTCACGTTCCCCATGTGTATGTATGTGTATTGTGTATGCGTGGGGTATCATTGGATAAATTTTTTAAAAAATATTGTAAGTTTGTGAAAACTATTTTTCGATTAAGAGACTCGTTTGTAATACGGCTTAGAAGGCTTTGCAAGTTTTTAAGTAATAGTCGACCAACTTATAAAATGTACTTAGAGAAGCTTTTGTAGGCGGTAAACCTGTGGTGCGGATGTATATTTGTCATTGACATTGAATAGCTTAAATGTTCATAGTACGAAACTATAAAAGCCCACTTCTTAGCCCGCATTATTATGATTAGTGATTGGAAACTTCGGAACCCTACATTGCGCGTGGCCTGACACGCACTTTACTGATTTATTTTCGTTATTCTTACTTTACACCAATTGTTTAATAGTGCGTGCGAATAATAGGAGCGGAAAGACAGAGGAAGAAGTGTAAGGGAAATTCAATAAAAATCACAAAAAAAATAAAATTTTGCTTATGTCTGAAGTCCCCGTAACTGTATTTTTCTTCTTCATTTAAGCATTCTTTGATGTTAACCAAGTAGTAAAACTGTGCCATTTGACTGAAGACAAAGAATGCTTCATTACAATAATTTTAACAACAAAATGCTATCTTTTCTTTATTCCAGGTGTCCATTTCTACGTGGTAGTCTTAGTCCGGAGTGAAATTAAAAAATTAAAAAAGAACACGCAATTTCAATTTACAAATCAGATGGAAGGTTTTTGTACAGGCGCAGTCGAGTTTGGCGACAAACCTATAAACTTACAAAACGACATAGAAACAGACTCGGAACTTGATAACATTAAGTCAAATATTTAAGAAAATCATTATTAATTTTAAAATTGTTTCATTATTTTACCTGAAAATTATTAATTAAATTATTATAAATTAAACAAAAATGTGTATTTTTGGTTTTACTTTTATAGATTAGAGAAAGAGACAACCATAACCTATAGACACAAAAGATGTAGTTTAATGCTGCGAGGTTATCTGTATAGCGGGGATGTAATCAAAAAATTGTTGCATAGATAAATAAATAGCAAACAAGGGAATGGCTCTTCTAATGTAAAGAAATAACCATCGTTGGTAGACAGAATATTTTTGAATGGTGCGTCATGTGTGTGGCGGCCCAATTATACCACATGATAAAATTACCGGCTCCATTACCCTGTAAGGCTCCCATTAGACGGTCATGCAAGCACCACTCAAAACCATCAGTCATGAATCACGTTTGCGTGAATGATTGTTGATGACTGATACCGTTTACCGAGAGATTAGACGTTCACCCAAGACTGACGTCAGTCAAACCAAAGATCCACATTATTTTTGTTTATTAACAATGGAAGTCATGGAAAAAAATGAAAAGCAAATATTTACTTTTTAAACTGTTTAAAAAATAAGACCTCAAAATTTCAGCCTTGTGTGAGCAGATTATGAATTACGATCCCGATGAAAATTTCACTGCAGAATATATCTGCTAAATGCTCTTACGGAATGCCTTTCAAAATGCAGATGGCCTATCTTTCATCGTATATGTTATTATTTTATATCCTACCTGTATTTTTATAAATTAAATTGGATAAATCGACTTACATACACACATACATAACTTCACGCCAGATCTCTTACAGGGTAGACAGATAGAACCGAATGCCACGTGTCACAATCCTTGCAGTTTTGTCTTGCTTCTTCCACATTCTTTACTCTATTCATACAAACACGTCGGTTGTGAAGACTTTGACAACACCTTCGGACAGAACCCGATCAATCTGATCATGATGTGTTAGTCTTGGTCTTTCCCGGTATTTACATCCTCCCACATTTGCATTGCAAGCAAGAGTAATTGTATTTCAATACATCAAAACATTAACGCTGATCTAATGCGCACTTATTTCAAATGTGCTATGGCCCCATATACTGTTGCTACCGCTACCTATAAATTCTGTTAATAAGAATTAAGAGCGGAAGCACCCTGATCTATATTAATATTATAAATGCGAAAGTTTGGATGTTTGGATGGATGGATGTTTATTACTCAATCACGAAACAACTACTAAACGGATTTGATTCATTCAAATCAGGTAGGTGACGACCTGGACACACCACACACAACACACATAGATTGTTTTTTATCCCGAAAAAAAATATGTGATCCCACGGGATTTGCTAAAAACTTTTATAATGCAGCGGGCTGCACGCTGCAGCTAGTAACAAGTAAATCGCGAATTCCAGTTTCTTTTTATATAACATTAGATAGCAAACAAGCAGATGGGTCTCCTGATGGAAAGAATCGACCATCGCCTGTAGACACCAAAGATGTTAATGGTGCATTGCTTGTGGCGAGGTCTAATGCCAGTTCAAATGGAAAAAAACTAAGCAGTTTATTAACCAACAATTATTTTTAAGTGTCCTTCCTTTTAGAGCAAGACAGTGCAGGAGACACAAAGCGTATAAAGGGAATTAGACTCTTAAAATAATGAAAATTAAAAGATTATTTGTTTACGTATTTATACAACTATACGGATTGTATAATTGTATATATCAGATATTAAACCAAGAAACGTCAAAAGTTAAAGTGACCAAAAAATGTATTTTTTTTTGTAAATTTTGCAATTCCATAATCGGTTTTTACAGATTTGAAACTTAGATTTGATATATAATCTCGAATATAGATTTGGTGTGTATCTGTGTATCTATGTGTCTGTCCGTGGCATCGTAGCGCCCTGGTGGATGATCCGATTTGGTTGCGGTTTTTTTAATTGAAAGCCCTGTTTTGCGAGATGGTTCTTAACTATGATTCAATAGAATCGGTCCATCTATTTCAAGATCACCAGCTCTTTTCAAATTGATGAAAGGAATTAAGCAACTTGTAAAGGCTTTATCAATATTAAATGTTTTATTCTGTTACTTTATTAATATTGCGATTAAATGGTAACCTTGGCGTGATATTTTAAGATCCTCATTCGAAGATCATCAGCATCTATTTAACTGGCAATGTTCGTATTTAAATGACAAATTTTCTAAATACTGCAAGCCACTTTTTAACGACTTTCTAGTTTCTGATATTCATATGAACAAAAACTTGGCAGACTTAGGAATGCACAGTCACAATACAACACTATGGTACCATTCAACTGAGCTCATGATACTCATCGGTCTTGTTGCTATAAATGCTAAATTTGATTGGTGCTCATGATGACGATGATCTGAAGATGGAGCTAGCTGAAAAAGTACTACTACATCTCACTCGTAAAATGTAGAAAGAGATAGTTAAGTTCGGGCTCGATGGATTTTTGATGACGTGTACTTTCCATTACATATAATGTCGAAGAACTGAAGATGGAGCCGTAACAGTTCCATTGGAACTCACAGATAGAAATTGCTAATGTAATGGAGTTTGGAAACATTTCATTTCCTATAGTTGTAAGTTCTTTCTCATGATGACAAGGCTGTAAAAATAGAGCCGAAAAAGTGACATTGGAACTTCAAAAATCCAGATTCAAGATGCAACTATAATGAACTCCTAAACTAAACGAGGTAATGTTTTTGAATTAGCATTACTTGTCTTGTATTGACAAACACTCTGCATCTGTGCAATCTGGTAATCTGATGATGGAACTGGAAGGTAACCATGAGAACTTCTAACTAAATAAGATAAACTAATCGAAATTGAGCTTGTTCTGTTCGGATAAGCACTCTAATGCTAGGTAATTTTCAGGGTCTCATGACAGAGCTGAAAGTACGTTATGGGAACCATGAATTAAATAGAGATATATAGATAAATTAAATTCGGTTTGTTTTGGCAAACAATTTGGTGCTGGATGATTTCTAGTATCTGATGATGAAATTGGTATGTAGTCATGGGAATTTCAAACAAGATAAACCTATCTTGTTCGGGATCCTTTGTTTTGTTTTAATAAACATCTTGGTGCTAGACGATTTTCGGTGTCTTATAATAGAGCTGATAACGGAGATCGGAGAACGGATAACGGAAATTTGTTTTGTTTTAGTAAACATCTTGGTGCTAGACGATTTTCGGTGTCTTATAGTAGAGCTGATAACGGAGATCATGAGAACTTTGGAATAAATGGAATAAACTTTTACAAGGATTTTGAAATGCCCATTTAGAATCTTGGGCTCTCTTGCTATAAATATAACAAAGAGTGTAGTCACAGAATACTCGAGACTAACAGAAATCAACGAAAATACAAGTAATATTCGAGCAACGCACACATAGACACCTCTCACGGACGCGACGTGATATCTCGGAATGATTCGGAACAGTTTGTTCGACAAACAACAAATACCTAACAATTTATTATTTCTTGATACAACCACAGTGTTCGATACTTAAAAAGTATCTAATGTAAGTTTTTTTTTTAAATTTTAACCGACAATTATTACCACAATTCATTTATTTCACTTAGAATATGAATCTAGCTCCAAATTTGACTTGGCTAGTTTTCACAAAAACACAATTCGTGCAAATTATAAGCCTATTAAGAGGGTCCCGAGCCTTTATAGCGAATTAATATCTGTCATTTTATACGCTCTGTATGTGTGTATGTGTAAAAAGCCCATGGTGTAGCTGTCACACCGCAAACGTATTAAAAATTATTTTTAAGCAGGGTTGCCACTCCTCCAGTTTTGAGCTGGGTCGGATTTGAATTTTCGGGCTACGGGTTTAACAAAATTTTCCGGGTCAGATCGGGCAGTGAGTGGTGAGAGCAAAGCGACAGCCGACTATCACGCTTCACGGCGCGAGGTGCGTGACTGAGTAAGTGCAGTGGTCGGCCGGACCGAGCGAGAAGGAATGAAAAGGGAGCGAAGCAGGAACTAGGTTTCAAGCACGCGACCAAATACCTACCTTACCTATAGTAAATACACATATTTATCTATGCACGCAACAAAGATTAGATCAAAACAATACCTCCTTGTTTCATAATAATTGTACAAGCACCAGTGTTTTTTTGTTTTTTTTAAGTAAATATTTAATAGATTGTTTTTAGATCAATTTTCTTAATAAAAGTACCTAGTGTAGTGTGTTCATTGTGTAATTGGCATATAGAAAGACGGAGAATCACAATCAAAGAAAAAAAGTACGAATCTTAATTTTAACAATCGTGGTTAGAAAATGAGAAATATAAAATATGGGTGAGAAAAGTCGATGAAAGACACATTTACTACTAGAAAACACGCGAAATGTAACATTTGTAATATGAACTTTACAATGAAATAGGACGGGGATAAGGCTTTGTTGTGATGCGTTGATAAAACGCATCTGACACACAGGTAGATTTTTTGTATATCGTAAGATAGCAAACAAGCAGATGGGTCTCCTGAGGGACCATCGCCTATAGACACCACAGGTGTTAATTGTGCGTTGTTATCTTGTGGCGAGGTCTAATGTCACATGCATAAGTTTACCGGCTATCCTACCCTCCAAACCGGAACACGACAGCGACAAACACTGACGCTATTGCGGCAGGAATCGGCAATGTGGTGGTACCAGACCCGGTCGTGACAATGCAGGACTCTACCACTAAGTAGCCACGATATTAGTGACTCGCATAGCCAATCGGTTGCCTTTTACGACCTGCCTGGCAGAACGGCAGTTGGTCTATTCCTCAAAAGAGCCCGGAACCAACACGGGGAATGGCACATAGGCTACTTTTCACCCTGTGAAAAAGGTGATCCCGCGGGATTCGCCAAAAACTATTATAATGTAGCGGGATGCACGATGCAGCTAGTATTAAAATATTTTACCATAAAAACGGCAGATGGTGTCAAGAGTCTTCGAAACCGGCGTTTTTGCATGAAGACATGATCGCCCCGTTGGTTAAGTGGTTAGAGAACCTGACTACGCAATCAATGGGGCTCGGGTTCGATTCCCGACAGGGACAAGCATTTGTGTGAGGAGCATATATGTTTGTATTTCTCGGTTTGGGTGTTTATTATACGTATTTGAGTATTTATACTACTATTGTCGTTGACTAGCACTCATTAGCAAATAATTTGCTTACTTTGGGATTTGATCAATTTGTGTAATTTTTCCACGAAAGCGAGGCAAATTGACCTTGACCGTGACATATAGAACTCAATCCTTTTTTCCATTGAGTGTTTTTTCAGTTTTCTGAGAAACAAAAATTTGCCCGGGATTGGAAATGCCCGGTTGGCGATAGGCTTGCCACCTATCACATTGTGGGACCAAGTATCTTCGGCTAATCGTGAGTGCACTTGTTGTACCTCTGCCTACCACTTCGGGGATATGGGCGTGAAGATACTTTTTTTCCTTTTTGTCTACCCCGAAAGGAATTTGTCGTGAAGGGATATATATGTAAAAACGGAATCTTTTAAGATGCCTTGTAGGACGCAGATGATATATTTCTTATCTGAGACCCGTACTGCAGAGAGATAACCATAGGTGAAAGATTGATATAAAAAAAAAACAAATTTATTCAAAAGTTGATAAGCGGCTGTTTATTATAGACCGGGATCCCAGGAACAAACTTTTTTTTGATTAATAACAAGGTGAATTTTTGTGAACAGCTTCATTTTGACGAGTCAACCATCTTTTCTATTTTCGAAAAATCTCAAATCTCAAAGTTATGGGGCTTTGAAAATTTTGATTCGGTGAAAGAAAAATATTTATTAATAACAATAATTATTTTTTGACTTCGCTTGATTATATTATGAAAAACACGACGAAACTTTTGTCCTACAAATTCGATGGTTTTTCTGGCGAGTCCTCCACTCTAAAATTTCGGAATTATGAGATGTTTAAATTGATATTAATCAATTTAATAACAGCCTAATTTTCTTAGAACAGCCTGTTAATTATTATTGTTATTCAAGGGTAAGATTGTTCTACACGTAAAGTAGAAACTTTTCTTAGTCTAAACATCTTAACACTCTAAAGTTTTCTTTTTTATCTATCTTTACTAGTTACCGGATTCGAGATTTTTCGAAGATAGAAAAGATGGTTGTCTCTTCAAAACGAAGCTGTTCGCAAAAATTCAGCTTGTTATTAATCAGAAAAAGTTTGTTCCTGGGATCCCAGTCTATTATTTTTCTAATAAAATTTGCAGAGCATTTACATGCAGGACCGCGCCGACCCCCACAGTGCCTGCGTGCGAAACCTATGAACCTACAAAAGCTATGAGACGAAATATGTTGGCGTGTAAGTGTAAAAAAAATAATTTCGATGGCGGCGCCCCTATTGTCTTGGCGCCGCGCCTGTATGCGATGCACACTTCGCACATAAAGGCGGCGCGACGCGGCCCTGTTTATATGCAATAGAAACTGCTATTTCAAGGTAAAACCATTTCTCTCACGTCAAGGGGTTGCTGGGCTTCCTAGAGACGTAGAGATGGCAAGAATAAGACCATCCTAACCACACGCAAAAAAGGCGCTAGCCGTCGAGTTACCAAAGTTGTTAATGGTGCGTTGCTATCTTGTGGCGAGGTCTAATGCCACATGCATAAGTTTACCGGCTACCTTACCCTCCAAACCGGAACACCACAGCGACAAGCACTGACGCTATTGCGGCAGGAATAGGTAAGGCGGTGGTACCAGACCCGGGCGAGACAATGCAGAACTCTACCACCTAGTAGCCACGATGGTAGTGACTCAATAGCCATTCGGTCGCCTTTTACGACCTGCCTGGCAGAATGGCAGTTGGCCTATTCTTCAAAGGAGGCCGGGACCAACACGGCGTAAACTACATATTTATCAGAATTTTAGTACCTTAACTATCTAGAAAATTATTTTAAAGTCATCCCGGGTTCGATACTTAGGTCAGGCGAAAAATTCTAACTGCGATTATGTCGTGAAAAAAATTTAGTAACACCTTCGAATGTCTGGTTAACTAGCATCCCCTGTCCTTCGTAATGTTTGTAAAGTTCTGATTTTTTCTGTCTGTCTGTCTGTTTCTTAGTTCCAGCTAATATCTGAAACAGCTGGACCAATCTTGGTGGGACTTTCACGGGCAGATAGCTGATGTAATAAGGAACATAACATAGGCTACTTTTATTTTAGAAATTTTTAGAAGAAGTCGCAGGCACCGTTAGTGTTTGATAAAGTTAAAATATATATTATGTTAGTTTATTTTTTCAGGCCTAATTACGTAGAAATTTTAGACGCCAGTGACGAATAAAAAACACAGAATTTTTTACATGATAGCGCTGCGAATTTCCTAACCAGATAACAGACAGCGGATACATTGTCATTATAAAAATAAAATTTAATCATAACATAGCACAAACGTGAACTTCAACGAACAGTTGATAGTCTTTATTCATCAGGGCATGTGTTTAACAATTTTTAAATTAATTTTACCTTTTTTTAAAGTTTATTTTTTTTTTAAAATTTTAATCTAACATTTAGTTATTTGAAAAGCGAGTGCCTACTTTACACTTATTGAAAACTGTGATTAAAGAAGTTGAAATGCGTTGTGAGTGGCCTGAAGTTACAAGATGCCTATGCTGCATACCTTTGAGGTTTGGATTGCTAGGTATGGGCTATGTAAAACTGGTGAGTAGGTACATTTTATCTCCATCCATACTAATATTATAAATGCGAAAGTTACTCTTTCTGTATGTATTTTCTTCACGCCTGAACCACTAAAACGATTTAGATGAAATTTGGTACAAAGATAGGTTGAGAGCCGAAAAAGGACATAGGACAGTTTTTATTCCGGAAATCCCACGGGATTGGGAACTATGCGGGTAAAACCCTGGACAGTCTATCTTTTAAGCCACATTAATAAGGTGTAACTTAGGCTACTTTTATTTTAGAATTTTTCCACGTGTACGAAGTCGTGGGCATAAATGCTATGCCTATATACTTACATAGGCATCTTGAGGAAATTTCGGTACCGGTTACCATCCGAATCAGAACACAATAGTAACAAATACCGATGCTATAGCGGAATAGATAGGCAGTGGCATAGAATAATTACTCTAAGGGCAGTGGCATCAATCCGCGCGAGCTGTTGCAGAACTCCGCCACCTATCCACTTGACATTTATCTAGGTCCACCGCCTAGTTAAATGTCAATATTTGTTTGTCACTATCATGTTCCAATTTGGGTAAGGTAGTCGGTAGACTTATGCATGTGGCATTGCCATAACACACGAATAGCAGCGCAATTTTAACAACTTTGATGTCTATAGGCGATGGTTTTTCTTTCCATTGAGGTAGCCATCTGCTTATTTGGTATCTTATGACATATAAAAAAGTCAATGATACGTATTAGCCTTCTCTCGGCTTTTACGATACGCCTAGGAGTAAAACAGATCAACTGTGTTTACTGCTTTTATTCAGTATTTACTGCTGTATTAAATTTTCCGGGATTTGCAGTTTTAACTAAAACGACGAATCCAAAACTCGAAGCTCAAAAAGAGTAGAGTTACAACGTCAACCAGAACGCTTTTATTTGGCCATGGTCCGTACATCTGCCCGTTCGTTGGCTCAAATATTCCTATGCTCGGTTCCTATAATCAACTATTCTTTACATGGGCGTACCGAGAGGGTCAAAGAGGGGCAGCTGTCCCTCCTAGGAATTTGCTTACCTCAACTATCTATTGTTGTAGATAAAAATATAATAAGGAAAAAAATATAGTCTTAAAATGTTACCGTTGCCCTCCCTGTCCCAGAACCTGGGTACGCCTATGATTCTTTGTCTTGTCCCATTTTAGGTGGGTCGGCTCTTCTAATCCTACGGCACCAAGACAGTCTATCGAGGGTTGTCGCAATAAGTTTTGCCGTATGGCAAACAGTATTGTTTGTCATGTCTCGATAAGTTGGGCTTTCTCAATAAGTTTTGCTACACTAGTCCACCACGTCAACGGGGGTCGTCCTCTTCTTTTCTTGTCTGCCGGTAGAGACAGAGTTGCCTTTTCACATAATGTGGTCGTACCACCTGAAGTGAGTTTCTGTAACCTTTCGGAAATAGGAGCTACTTTGAAACTTTACTAGGTGGTAGAGTTCTGCATTGTTTCGCCCGGGTCTGGTACCGCCGCCTTACCTATTCTTGCCGCAAAGCGTCAGTGCTTGTCGTTGTCGTGTTCTGGTTTGGAGGGTAAGGTAAATGGTAAACTTATGCATGTGGGCTTAGATCTCGCCACAAGATAGTAACTCATCATTAACTTCTTTGGTGTCTATAGGCGATGGTTGACTCTTTCCATTAGGAGACCCATCCGCTTGTTTGCTATCTTATGATATAAAAAAAACTACCTCGAACGTATTCGTTTCGTATTTTATCAAGTCTCATAACTCCACCATCTAAGCAGTTTTATCTCAGCCACGATTCCAATAATCAACTAATAATAATAAATTTAATTTTTATTTTGGACCAACTTGTTTACTTTATATTAACCCACTGAAATGCGTGATAATTTGTTGGCGGAATTAACGCTTGTTAATATGTACATATTATATACATTTAGTTCCTTCTTAATTAATAATTTTATTTGTAAGTAATTTAATGATATTAAATTATTTTAGTAGTCTATACAGCTTTCTCCTGTTTTCATTCTTTTTCCTAGCATCCCCCGTGTTAGTCCAGGTTTCTTTGAAGAATAGACTAACTGCCGTTCTGCCAGGCAGGTAGTAAAAGGCGACCGGTTTCAAATACCGTTGTGATCACTAGGTGCTTTATTACGGTTATTAATCAGAAAATTGTAGCTGTAAAAACTTAAAACTTTAGAATGTCGGACTACGAAAAGTTTCCACTTTACGTGTAGCACAAAGTAATACTTGAATTAGTATAATAATTACCAAGCTATTGTGAAAAAACTAGCCAAGTTGTTATTAATCAAATTAAAAATCTCATAATTCCGACATCTTTAGAGTTAAGGATAAGGATTAAAAAAAGTAATTATTAGTAAGTTTGGAACCCCCTATCTTTATTAGATACACATACATACATATCTTCACGTCAAATCCGTTACGGTGTAGGCAGAGAGAATTGAGTGCCATATGTCACGGTCCAGAGAGACTTTCCTTACTTCCCGCACATTCATAACTCTGTTCATACAAATACGCCGGTTTCGAATACTCTTTACACCGCCTTCGGACAGCACCCGACCGATTTGATCATGGTACGTCAGTCTTGATCTCTCCCGGTACCTACATCCATCCACATACGCAATGTATATCTGTTTTGTTAATCTTAAACATCTGCCATTCTTTCAATTATTAGATACACCATTCGAAATTTTCAAAGTTAAAAAAGAAGAGACTGAGGCATCTCATTAAAACGAAGCTTAATTAATATTATAAATGTGAAAGTTTGGATGGATGGATGTTTGTTAGTCGATCACGCTAAAACCACTGGACGGATTTGAATGTAATTTGGTACACAGGTAGATGTTGACCTGGAATAGCACATAAGCTACTTCTTATCCCGGAAAAAATTGGTGATTCCGCGGGATTCCCAAATAACTTTTATAATGCAGCGGGCTACACGCTGCAGTTGGTCAAAGACAAATATGTTTCTGGGACGGTCTATATAGCAATCTATACAAGTTTTTAACTAAATGAAATAAAAACATTGCTCGCTTATTAATATAAAATTACGAGCTGACCCGCCGTGTTGGTCCCGGCCTCCTTTGTAGAATAGGCCAACTGCCGTTCTGCCAGGCAGGTCGTAAAAGGCGACCGATTGGCTATCGAGTCACTACCATCGTGGCTACTAGGTGGTAGAGTTCTGCATTGTCTTGCCCGGGTCTGGTACCACCGCCTTACCTATTCCTGCCGCAATAGCGTCAGTGCTTGTCGCTGTCGTGTTCCGGTTTGGAGGGTAAGGTAGCCGGTAAACTTATGCATGTGACATTAGACCTCGCCACAAGATAGCAACGCACCATTAACATCTTTGGTGTCTATAGGCAATGGTTGACTCTTTCCATCAGGAGACCCATCTGCTTGTTTGCTATCTTATGATATAAAAAAAAAATATATATATAAAAAACCCGGCAAACGTTGTTTTGCCTTACATATTAGGAATATATATAAACAAAGTGACATATATATATATATATATATATATATATATATATATATATATATATATATATATATATATATATATATATATATATATATATATATATATATATATATATATATATATATATATATATATATATATATATATAGATTTTCTTAATATTTTCTTTTATAAGAACCTTCTCCTAATAATCACAACACAACAAAAAAAAATTACCGAAATTGGTCCAGCCATTTAGGCGTGATGTCGTGACCAAGGAAAATAGGGATTGATTTTTATATATATAGATTTTATAAATATTGGATTATAGCTATTTTAATTTCATATTTCCAGATAATTAACATCATTGCCATGACGGCAATAATAGGAAGTACAATACAAAATCGTGAATACAATAATTCAACGACTAGTATAGTCATAACAGTTTTTGTGTTACTATACTTGGCTGTTGATATCGTGTTTCACATAATACTGATAGTAGGCGCCCACCAGGTATGTATGAAAATGATTTTACATTGTTTTTATTAAATAAAATAGCCAATAATTTTTCTTGGAAATCCATCTGGGCGTTAGCTATCTTATGATATAAAAAAGAGGCACCATATACCTACTCTCTATTGGCCTAAAGGTTAACTGATAGAGAATGCCAATAGGCCCGTATTGGTCTGGGCCCTTTTAGAAGAATAGAGTATCTCCCATTTCCCAGGCAGTTCGTAAAAAGCGAATTGGGCTTTAACTGTCACTACCATCGTGACTAATACGTGGTAGAGTTCCAATGCTTGGGGAAGCTAACTGAACCAAGGAGGCCGTTCTCGAATTCATCTTATCCCTCCAAAGAGGAAGAACAGATGCGTAGCGCACTTCGGTCTTAAGAGGATCATTTGCTCGGAAGATTTTGGGGTCGTGGGATGGCGGGCTTCCAAGGCCTGCGGTGAAAAGGGAGGGGTTCTCTCCTCGCCTGCGCTTAGAGGGGTGTAGGTGGACAGTATTGTATCGCCTGGGTCTGGTGCCACCCACCACCTTACCTACTCTTGCCGTAATGGCATCAGTGCTTGTCATTATAGTATTCTGGTTTGGTGGGTAAATTAGCTGGTAAACTTATGTATGTGGCATTAAGAACCTGCCACAAAAATGGTAACGCATCATTAACATCTTTGGTGTCTATAGGCAATAATTGTCCATTTCCATCAGGAGAGCCATTTGCCTGTTTTTTATCTTATGATATACAAAAAAGGATGCCGTGTTTTTTGATTTCCCAAATCAGGAAGTTACTGATTTTGACCCGATTTTCGAAAATCGAATTTTCACCAGATGTCCAATTTTAAAGTCCTAGGAACCTTTTCAAACTATTTTCACGATGTCATCAGTATGTATGTATGTATGTATATGTGTGTATGTGTGTGGTGTATGTGTGTGTGTTTGTGTGTATGTAAACATTTTATAATTTTCGAATGGCTTGACTAATCGAAACGTGGTCGATGGCATTCGATTGGATTACGCTCAACTTAGTTAGTCTTCCTGAAAATTTGGACCAATTCAGTCAAGGGATTTTTAATTTTGAAAAATGTAAAAATTAAGCGTAACACTAATTTTAACTTCCTACTACGTAGTGTACACAGATAGGAAGTTACTGAATTTGCCCCGATTTTCGAAAATCGAGTTTTCACCGGATCTCCACGTTTTGAGGCCCTAGGAATCTTTTCCGACTATTTTCGCGATGACGTCAGTATGTCTGTATGTATGTATGTGTGTGTGTGTGTGTATGTGTGTATGTAAACATCGCATAACTTTTGAACCGCCGCACTGGACCGATCGAAACGCGGTTGTTGGTATTCGATTGGATTCTGCTCAACTTAGACTTCCTGAAAGTTTGAACCAAGTCGGCCGAGGAGATTTTGAGAAATTTTGAAAAAACCCAACAAAAAATTTTAGCGAAACAGTATTTTTGTAACATAACTTCCAGATTAATGGACCGATTGAGTACAAAAACTAATGAGATCTATTCCTCAAAAAACTACATCTAATGCTTTATGCATATTTGCATCAAAACAGGTTTATCCGTTTGGGAGAAATGGTTGACGAAATATTTTAAAAAAAGTGTTTTTTCGACATAACTTCGAAATTTTTCAACCAATCATTTTTTGGTATTCTACAATATTTTAGTACTAAAAAAATTACTTCAGATGGAATTTCAAGAATCAAAATCGAATCTAATTTTCAAAAGTTACAGCTTTTCAAATATTAAAATTACGTCATTTTTAGCAAATTTAATTTATATTTTCAAAATAATTTTCAGGCTAATACACCGATGGACTTAAAAATCTTAACAGCTTTTCTCATTTAAAAACTGCGTCAAATACCATTAATTGGATCAAAATCGGTCAATTTGTTTAGGATTTATTAATGATGAAAATATTTGAAAAAAACGTTTTTTGACATTGCTACGAAATTTTGCTACTTATGGATTATTTAGCTAAAACAGTATTTTAGATCTCAAAAATTCAGTTGAATGTCATTCGAAAGATAAAATTCAATCAGCGTTTCCAAAATATACAAATTTTCTAAAATCAATATACTGCCATTTTAACAAAATAGATGTTTGAACTGAAAAAAAATCCATGTTTATAGTTTTTACCATTAGTTTTTACACTTTTGAGCTTAAAATACCTTAATTTAGCGGAAAGTTTCAGGTATGGCCTGTAGGGTCAACCGCTCACACAATTTTTTTATATAATTTCCAGATTAACGTATCGATTAAGTACAAAATATGATCAAGTTTATTCCTCAAAAAACTGCGTCCAATGCATAAATTTCGTAAAAATCGGTTTATCCCTTCGGGAGTTATCGTTGACGAAAAATGTTGGTAAAAATGTTTTTTCGACTTAACTTCGAAATTTTTTAACCAATCATTTTTCGACCTAGTACAATATTTTAGTAATTAAAAAACTTCGTCAAATTTATTTTCCAAAATAAAATTCGAATCAAGTTTTTCAAAAGTTAAGTTAGTTAAAAAGTTGCTGTTTACAGAAAACTTACATAATATTTTTAAAATAACTTTCAGGCTAATACACTGATTGACTTTAAAATTTAATCAGGTTTTCTTTCTAAGAACTGCGTCAAATATCGTAAATTGGATCAACATCGGTTTATTCATTCGGGATTTATCATTGGCTAATTTTTTTTTATATTTCTTCGACTTTTTTAACCTATTGACCTAAAATAACTTAGAGTTCAAAAATAGCGTTGAATTCCACTCGATAGATCAAAATCGATTATCATTTTGAAAATATAAATATTGTTGAAAAAAAGTGAACGGAATTAAGCTAATTGTACACGCCTGATCGATACTTAATTTAGTAGGTACTGTGCTACTTAAGTGATATTACAATGGCATGGTAGCATTGACCTCATTGACCTCCTGGATTCCTATTCAAAGATATCAGTTACTTTCATGTTTTGTTCTACAAATGATGCTCTTGAGGCAGAAACGTTCTTTTATATCATAAAACAGCAAACAAGCAGAAGAAACCTCTCTCGTGATGGAATGTGAAGCCATCACCTATAGACAACACAGGTGTTAAAGGTGCGTTGCTATTCGTGTGGCGGGATGCCAATGCCTCATGCATAAGTCTACCAGCTACTTTACTCTCCAAACCCGAACACGAGAATGAATAGCATTGTCGCTATTGCGGCAGGAAAAGGTAAGGCGGTGGTACCAAATACCTGGACGAGATTTTGCAGAACTTTACCACCTATTAGTCCCGACAGTAGCCAATCAGTCGCCTCTTATGACCTGCCTGGCAGAACAGCAGTTAGCCTGTTCTTAAAAAGGAGCCAGGGCCAACACGTGGGGAAGTAGTCTTATGATAAAAAAATGTGTCAGAATTCCATTATTTTTTAAATTTAAAGTAACAACATGTAGATTGACACAGCCGGTAAAGAAAGCCATGCTGCCTTCTTATTTGCAGCATCAGAACAAAGAATGCTGTAACACTTTTTAAAACTAGATTTTTGTGTGCCCTTTGTTTCAGAAAAACCATCGGACTGTCAGAATTTACTATCGCTATGATGTCACAGCTTTTGTAATAAACTGTATCATATCAACACTTTACTCTGGTTACTATTTGGTATCAATGGTTATAGCGTTGTGGAGTAATTACCTTATGGCAATGTTCTTTATATACATTGGTGCTGTAATTATAAGTATGGTGTTAATAAATTTGGGTAAGTTTAATCATTATTCTGTTACTTTTTAGCACAGAAATGGTATGATTGTTTCCCCTGGGTTGGTCCCGGGAATAGACGAATAGGCATACTGCCGTTCTACCAGGCAATTGGCTACGCGAGTCTCTACCATCGTGGCTACTTGGTGGTAGATTTCTTCATTGTCTCACCTGGTCTGGTACCACCGCCTTAGCTATTCCTGCCGCAATAGCGTTAGCGCTTGTCACTGTCGTGTTCCGGTTTGGAGGGTAAGGTAGCCGGTAAACTTATGCATTTGGCATTAGACCTTGCCACAAGATAGCAACACACCATTAACATCTTTCGTGTGTATAGGCGACGGTTGACTCTATTCATCATGAGATCCATCTGCTTGTTTGCTATCTTATGATATAAAAGAAAATTAAACAAAATATTAATCAGTCGTTGTAAATAGCACAGATGCATGTTTTATTTTTGAATAGAGTAGAATAAGTGTTTATCTATGCAAATAAATAAAATTGGAGTGTCTGTTTGTAATATTAAAATAACCGGTTTTTACTAAATGCATATGGATGTATACACGGTACATATACTAAAATAACATTATTTACAATTTTTGTCTGTCTGTCTGTCTGTTTATTCCGGCTAATCTCTGGAACGGCTGGACTGATTTTGACGGGACTTTCACTAGCAGATAGCTGATGAGATAGGGAGTAACTTAGGCTACTCTTTTTTCGAAAATTTTCCACGCGAGAGAAGTCGCCGGCTCAGCTAGTTGAAAATAAGTGTTCGTATGATTTTTGTAACATCAATCTAATAGACGAGGAGCCCAAGGGAGGGTTTTGGGATTAACTTAACATATTGGAGCGTTAGATTAACATTGATATCCCCCACACCTCGCATTCTATTAAGGCGCTCTACCAAATATAAACCCTTTATCTATATAAAAGGGTTTATATCTATAGCCTGACATCTAGGGTAGGAAAAAATCAATAACTTCGACGTGTGAAAATTGTCAAATCATATTTTAGGGTTCCGAAGTAAACTAGGAATCATTATAGTTTCGCTATGTCCGTCCGTCCGTTCGCGCATTAGCTCAGAGATCCTTATTACTTGGAAGCTGCAATTTGGCACGAATATGCATATTAGTCACGTCAACAATGTGGTAATATAATTTTTTTTTATAGTAGAGAGGGCAAACGAGCAGATGGTGCACCTTATGGTAAGTGATCACTGCCGCCTATGGACATCTGCAATACCGGGGGTATTGCAGCTGCATTCCCGGACATTTAAGAATGATTAAGCTCGTTTCTTAAAGGTCCCTAAGTCGTATCCATTCGAAAACACCCCCGAGGGTAATTGACTCCACGAAGGAGTAGTGGGAGGCAAAAAGTGTCGACAAAAGCGCACGGTTGTGGATTTCCAGACATCGAGGTGGTGAGGATGGAACTTTAAATTTTGACGCGATGTCTGATGGTGGAATTTAGCGGCAGGAATCTCTCTCCTCTCTCCCTATAGTAAATACGGTCAAAAATGCAGAGCGAATCTACATCTTTGCGTAACGCCAAAGAGTCAAGCCGATTAGAAATAGCCTAGTCGTCGACGATTCGAACCGCTCTACGTTGAATGCGATCAAGAGGAAGAACTTGTACTGAGGAGCTCCGGCCCAGAGCTTCATGCCAGCCCATCGCCTCCAACTTTACAAGGCCCAAATTCGACCTCACATGGAGTACTATTATCAAGTACTCCATGTGAGGTCGAATTTGGGCCTTGTAAAGTTGGAGGCGATGGGCTGGCATGAAGTACTGCTTTGCTCTACTGAGTACACCAAGCTTTTTGGAGGCTAATTTAGCCTTCCCTTCCAAATGACCGCGGAACTGAACGTTGCTCGATATGTCGACTCCCAGAATTCCAATACTGGCTGAGGCTGTCAGGAAAGTGTTTTCAAACCGAGGTGATATGACAAAGGGTGTTATTTTTTTGCGGTGAACACACAAAGCTGCGTCTTTTTGGGGTTAAATGTAATAAGGTTTTGACGACTCCATTCTGAGACATCAGTTAGTTGATTCTCGAGTTCAGACACGAGCTTGTTCCGGCCCTCTTCGACGTGTTCCCGTGAAATACCGCTACGGCCGGAGTATGTAGCATCACCAGTACTGCTGTCCGCATAGCAATCTATGCTACTAATTCGCAACATATCATTGATATGCAAAAAAAACAGTGTCGGTGAAAATCTTGAAAAATATTTTTTTTTCAGGGCAGCTCCCCTACATGTAAAGTGGGAATGTAAATTTTTTTCTCACGTTCCCCATGTGTATGTATGTGTATTGTGTATGCGTGGAGTATCATTGGATAGATTTTTAAAAAATATTGTAAGTTTGTGAAAACTATTTTTCGATTAAGAGACTCGTTTGTAATACGGCTTAGAAGGCTTTGCAAGTTTTTAAGTAATAGTCGACCAACTTATAAAATGTACTTAGAGAAGCTTTTGTAGGCGGTAAACCTGTGGTGCGGATGTATATTTGTCATTGACATTGAATAGCTTAAATGTTCATAGTACGAAACTATAAAAGCCCACTTCTTAGCCTGCATTATTATGATTAGTGATTGGAAACTTCGGAACCCTACATTGCGCGTGGCCTGACACGCACTTTACTGATTTATTTTCGTTATTCTTACTTTGTACACCAATTGTTTAATAGTGCGTGCGAATAATAGGAGCGGAAAGATAGAGGAAGAAGTGTAAGGGAAATTCAATAAAAATCACAAAAAAAAAAATTTGCTTGTCTGAAGTCCCCGTAACTGTATTTTTCTTCTTCATTTAAGCATTCTTTGATGTTAACCAAATAGTAAAACTGTGCCATTTGACTGAAGACAAAGAATGCTTCATTACAATAATTTTAACAACAAAATGCTATCTTTTCTTTATTCCAGGTGTCCATTTCTACGTGGTAGTCTTAGTCCGGAGTGAAATTAAAAAATTAAAAAACAACACGCAATTTCAATTTACAAATCAGATGGAAGGTTTTTGTACAGGTGCAGTCGAGTTTGGCGACAAACCTATAAACTTACAAAACGACATAGAAACAGACTCGGAACTTGATAACATTAAGTCAAATATTTAAGAAAATCATTATTAATTTTAAAATTGTTTCATTATTTTACCTGAAAATTATTAATTAAATTATTATAAATTAAACAAAAATGTGTATTTTTGGTTTTACTTTTATAGATTAGAGAAAGAGACAACCATAACCTATAGACACAAAAGATGTAGTTTAATGCTGCGAGGTTATCTGTATAGCGGGGATGTAATCAAAAAATTGTTGCATAGATAAATAAATAGCAAACAAGGGAATGGCTCTTCTAATGTAAAGAAATAACCATCGTTGGTAGACAGAATATTTTTGAATGGTGCGTCATGTGTGTGGCGGCCCAATTATACCACATGATAAAATTACCGGCTCCATTACCCTGTAAGGCTCCCATTAGACGGTCATGCAAGCACCACTCAAAACCATCAGTCATGAATCACGTTTGCGTGAATGATTGTTGATGACTGATACCGTTTACCGAGAGATTAGACGTTCACCCAAGACTGACGTCAGTCAAACCAAAGATCCACATTATTTTTGTTTATTAACAATGGAAGTCATGAAAAAAATGAAAAGCAAATATTTACTTTTTAAACTGTTGAAAAAATAAGACCTCAAAATTTCAGCCTTGTGTGAGCAGATTATGAATTACGATCCCGATGAAAATTTCACTGCAGAATATGTCTGCTAAATGCTCTTACGAAATGCCTTTCAAAATGCAGATGGCCTATCTTTCATCGTATATGTTATTATTTTATATCACCTTTTTATATTTTTATATCACCTGTGATATAAAATATGTTATTATTTTATATCACAGGATAACAATTTACCGGTGAGAGGGATGCGCTGCGCCGCGCTTCCGGCTGCATGGGTACCACCATCTTGATTATTTTTACAGCTTTGCTGTGTTTTGTAGAAAAGGGCAAAACAGGCAGTGTAATTACTAGCACCGAGACCTAACATCTTATGTCACAGGATAGGCCACACACGAATGGAATACCTGGGCTAGATCTAGCCCAGGTATCCCATTTTTGTTCATTGGCGACTTCGACCACTTACCATCAGGTGGCACGTCTTCCAGTTTGTCTTTCTTAATAACATAAAAAAAATAACAAGCAAGTAGATGGCACTCCTAATAGAAAGATAAACCATCACCTGTAGAGACCAAAGATGTTAACAATGCGTTACTAACCGTGTGGCGGGATAGTAATGCCACATGCATAAGTTTACCCTCTAACTTACCTTCTAAACCGAAACATGAGAGTGACAAGCACTGATGCTATTGGGGCAGGAATATACAAAGGCGAAAGTACCATACCCTTGCGAGACGTTGCTGAATTATACCACCTAGTAAAAACGTGAAATAGCTCATGGTAAATCCAATTTCCCTCAACTGTAGATAACCGGCTACCTGTATTTTTATAAATTAAATTGGATAAATCGACTTACATACACACATACATAATTTCACGCCAGATCTCTTACAGGGTAGATAGATAGAACCGAATGCCACGTGTCACAATCCTTGCAGTTTTGTCTTGCTTCTTCCACATTCATTACTCTATTCATACAAACACGTCGGTTGTGAAGACTTTGACAACACCTTCGGACAGAACCCGATCAATCTGATCATGATGTGTTAGTCTTGGTCTTTCCCGGTATTTACATCCTCCCACATTTGCATTGCAAGCAAGAGTAATTGTATTTCAATACATCAAAACATTAACGCTGATCTAATGCGCACTTATTTCAAATGTGCTATGGCCCCATATACTGTTGCTACCGCTACCTATAAATTCTGTTAATAAGAATTAAGAGCGGAAGCACCCTGATCTATATTAATATTATAAATGCGAAAGTTTGGATGTTTGGATGGATGGATGTTTATTACTCAATCACGCAACAACTACTAAACGGATTTGATTCATTCAAATCAGGTAGGTGACGACCTGGACTCACCACACACAACACACATAGATTGTTTTTTATCCCGAAAAAAATGTGATCCCACGGGATTTGCTAAAAACTTTTATAATGCAGCGGGCTGCACGCTGCAGCTAGTAACAAGTAAATCGCGAATTCCAGTTTCTTTTTATATAACATTAGATAGCAAACAAGCAGATGGGTCTTCTGATGGAAAGAATCGACTATCGCCTGTAGACACCAAAGATGATAATGGTGCATTGCTTGTGAGGCGAGGTCTAATGCCAGTTCAAATGGAAAAAAACTAAGCAGTTTATTAACCAGTTTATTCCCCCGTGTTGGTTCCGGGCTCCTTTGAAGAATAGACCAACTGCCGTTCTGCCAGGCAGGTCGTAAAAGGCGACCGATTGGCTATTTCAGTCACTACCATCGTGGCTACTAGGTGGTAGAGTTCTGCATTGTCTCGCCCGGGTCTGGTACCACCGCCTTACCTATTCCTGCCGCAATAGCGTCAGTGCTTGTCGCTGTCGTGTTCCGGTTTGGAGGGTAAGGTAGCCGGTAAACTTATGCATGTGGCATTAGACCTCGCCACAAGATAGCAACGCACCATTAACACCTTTGGTGTCTATAGGCGATGGTGGACTCTTTCCATCAGGAGACCCATCTGCTTGTTTGCTATCTTATAACATAAAAAAACAACAATTATTTTTAAGTGTCCTTCCTTTTAGAGCAAGACAGTGCAGGAGACACAAAGCGTATAAAGGGAATTAGACTCTTAAAATAATGAAAATTAAAAGATTATTTGTTTACGTATTTATATAACTATACGGATTGTATAATTAATTGTATATATCAGATATTAAACCAAGAAACGTCAAAAGTTAAAGTGACCAAAAATGTATTTTTTTTTTGTAAATTTTGCAATTCCATAATCGGTTTTTACAGATTTGAAACTTAGATTAGATTTAGACTTAGATTTTTAGATTTAAGTTACTAAACAATAAATATTATATATCAAATCTAAGTTTCAAATCTGTAAAAACCGATTATGGAATTGCAAAATTTACGAAAAAAAAATACATTTTTTGGTCACTTTAACTTTTGACGTTTCTTGGTTTAATATCTGATATATACAATTATACAATCCGTATAGTTATATAAATACGTAAACAAATAATCTTTTAATTTTCATTATTTTAAGAGTCTAATTCCCTTTATACGCTTTGTGTCTCCTGCACTGTCTTGCTCTAAAAGGAAGGACACTTAAAAATAATTGTTGGTTAATAAACTGCTTAGTTTTTTTCCATTTGAACTGGCATTAGACCTCGCCACAAGCAATGCACCATAAACATCTTTGGTGTCTACAGGCGATAGTCGATTCTTTCCATCAAGAGACCCATCTGCTTGTTTGCTATCTAATGTTCTCTTACAATCTAATAATGGTTACATCACGGAAGTTTTAAAACAGTTTAACTGGTTATTTCAATACCAGCAGCTGCTGAGGTTATATGAAGTATCGCTAGTACTTTAAATTAATGCCGATAATACCGATGAAACAGTATCACACAATCTGGCCAAAATCTTCGATAGACCTTCCCATTTAGGTATTTTGGGACTTACATTATACATGTCGGCTAGTCCGTACTATCTATACTTATAGTATAAATGCGAAAGTAATACGAAAGTATGTCTGTCTGTCTGCTACACGGATTAAATGGATACGTCTTTCCAGACAACGTCTTAGTTTTGGCTGTGTAGCTTGCAATTATACACAGAAATATAGTTATACTACATACAGATGAAATAAAATCACTTGGAGGGTAATTTTTAAATCTTTTCATCTCATTCGGTACAATAAAACAATACAACATGGTTTATTTCTATTTTTTAACTCCCGACGAAAATCGAGGGCTGTTATAAGTTTCTGGTGTGTATCTGTGTATCTGTCCGTGGCATCGTAGCGCCCTGGTGTATGATCCGATTTGGTTGCGATTTTTTTAATTGAAAGCCCTGTTTTGCGAGATGGTTCTTAACTATGATTGAATAGAATCGATCCAGCCGTTTCAAGATCACCAGCTCTTTTCAAATTGATGAAAGGAATTAAGCAACTTGTAAAGGCTTTATCAATATTAAATGTTTTATTCTGTTACTTTATTAATATTGCGATTAGATGGTAACCTTGGCGTGATATTTTAAGATCCTCATTCGAAGATCATCAGCATCTATTTAACTGGCAATGTTCGTATTTAAATGACAAATTTTCTAAATATTGCAAGCCACTTTTTAACGACATTCTGGTTTCTGATATTCGTATGAACAAAAACTTGGCAGACTTAGGAATGCACAGTCACAATACAACACTATGGTACCATTCAACTGAGCTCATGATATAGCCTGGACCTAAGGATTGGAACTCTCGGATGCAGAGTTTTAACAATCTTGTTTGGACTCATCGACCTTGTTGCTATAAATGCTACATTTGATTTGGTGCTCATGATGACGACGATCTGAAGATGGAGCTGAAAAAGTACTACTACAACTCACTCGTTGAATGTAGAAAGAGATAGTTAACGATGATGACGTGTACTTTCCATTACATATAATGTCGAAGAACTGAAGATGGAGCCGTAACAGTTACATTGGAACTCACAGATAGAAATTGCTAATGTAATGGAGTTTGGAAACATTTCATTTCCTATAGTAGTAAGTTTTTTCTCATGATGACAAGGCTGTGAAAATTGAGACGAAAAAGTGACATTGGAACTTCAAAAATCCAGATTCAAAATGCAACTATAATGAACTCCTAAACTAAACGAGGTAATGTTTTTGAATTAGCATTACTTGTCTTGCATTGGCAAACACCTTAGTGCTAAATGGTTTTCAGGATCTGATGATGGAACTGGAAGGTAACCATGAGAACTTTTAACTAAATAAGATAAACTAATCGAAATTGGGCTTGTCCTGTTCGGATAAGCACTCTAATGCTAGGTAATTTTCAGGGTCTCATGATAGAGCTGAAAGTATGTTATGGGAACTATGAATTAAATAGAGATATATAGATAAATTGAATTCGGTTTGTTTTGACAAACAATTTGGTGCTGGATGATTTCTAGTATCTGATGATGAAATTGGTATGTAGTCATGGGAATTTCTAAACTAAACAAGATAAACCTATCTTGTTCGGGATCCTTTGTTTTGTTTTAATAAACATCTTGGTGCTAGACGATTTTCGGTGTCTTATAATAGAGCTGATAACGGAGATCGGAGAACGGATAACGGAAATTTGTTTTGTTTTAATAAACATCTTGGTGGTAGACGATTTTCGGTGTCTTATAGTACCAACGAGCCAACGAGCCACCAACGAGCTGATTACGGAGATCATGAGAACTTTGGAATAAATGGAATAAACTTTTACAAGGATTTTGAAATACGATGGTTATCAGTGCTTGATGATAGAACTGGAAAAAGTCTATAAGAACTTCTAAGTAAATCCAGATAAACTCATTGAGTATGGGTTAATTGGTATTGTTTTGACATACATTTTGGTGCTAGATAATTTTAGGATCTGAGTGCTAAGTGTGAGTTTTTCTTTTCGCATTCAATCGTGAGCGCGTTTCGAGTTGACTAGGAATTTGTATGTGATTTGTACAGCGCCACCTAGTGGTTAACTGGTTTCTCACGTTTACCACTAGGTGGCGCTGTACAAATGACATACGAATTCCTAGTAAACTCCAAACGCGCTCACGATCGAATGCGAAAAAAAAAAACTCACACTTAGCACTCTGATGATGAAAATAGAAGGTGACCATGATATTTTTAAACAAGAAAAAAACCATGGAGCTTAAATTCATTTATTCTGATTTGAAAAATACCCTAAGGCTAAATGTTGAAAAACTATATCGAAGACATGTTAATCTAGTTGCAGGCGAAGCTGCTTGGGTCATCTGGTCTAAACCAATATTATAAAGAAAAAATATTTGATTTTTGTTAGTTTGTTTGTTACCATTTAACTCAAAAACTACAAGACCGATTTCAAAAAGTCTTTCACCTTTAAAAAAGTACATTATCCAGAATAGCCATGGGCTAATTTTTTACCCGACTAAGAACAAGAAAATAATGAATTTTGGTCACGCAAACGATGTCGCGAGTAACTGCTAGTACTTAATATAACGTTACATAGAATTACAGTTTGTGAGTTTGTTTGTGGGAAGTAATCTCTGGAACTACTAAACCAATTCTGAAAATTCTTTCATCTACTAGGTTCTACTGAAAGCTACATTAATCTGGAGTGGCAAAGATTGCATTTTATTCCATTGTTCCTTGTAATTATAATCATTCATTCCCCCGCCGCTACGATAACGACTGGTCGTGTACACACAGTATCGTTTTAACTTTTAAATAAAATAAATTGAAAGAAAGCAAGCAAATCGGCATTCATTCAAAAAAGTGATCAGTGTAACCAGACCCCTCCTAAGCCCGCATTTACGTGTATAAGGATCTCAAGGTATATTTGATACTTACCACATAAACTTTGAACCTAAAAAAAAAAAAAAAAATTCTCCTATAATGAGCAGAGTCCAACGGAGTCCACCGTCACGTCGTGACAAATCACTCTCAGGGACCGACTCTGACGGCACCAATATGGTCGAGTGCGAGGCTGAAACATCTTTTGTCACTCAAAGGAGTAAGCGACCGAGGGATCCTTACTATGAAGACCTATTAATAAAAGTCAAGGATGAAATGAAATCAATGATTTTAGAAATGAGCAATAATCACAATCTTGCTCTTAACACTCTTATTAAGGACGTAGCCGAAATCAAAATCCAGAATTCAGCAATTCAACAGTCCAACCAGGAAATTGAAAAATCACTACAACTTCTTTCGGATCAGTTTGACGGTATATCTGTGAGAGTTGAAACTTTAGAAAAGGAACGAAAAGAACACTTGTTGCATATCACGTCTCTGGAAGCTAAAGTGGAAGATATGCAAAGGTCGCTGAAATCAACTACTGTTGAATTTAGGAACGTACCTTGTCAATCCAAAAGAGAAAATATATCTGATCTTACCACCATAGTCTTGAATACTTGTAAGGTGATAAATGTTGAAGTTCAAGCCAACGAAGTAAAAGATGTGTTCCGTGTTAAGAGTAAATCTGGCTCAAGTACTATAGTGGCTAATTTTACCCAAGCTGCAAAAAAGCAGGAAGTAATCAAATTTGCTAAGTCCTACAACAAGCAACATCCAAATAACAGACTTAATTCCAACCTGATTGGTATCGCTGGAAATACAGTGCCTATTTATATCTCGGAGGGATTAACGAGTAAAGGACGCAGATTGTTATATTTAGCTCGTGATTTTGCTGCTTTTGCTGACTACAAATTCTGCTGGACTAGTAATGGTAAGGTTCTTATTCGTAAAACTGCCGACTCACCTTACATTGAAATCAAAAGTGAGGCCGATATAATAAATTTAAAAAATCATAAATGACTAGGTAAAAATAAGAAAGTTGATTGTTATATTCTTAAATTACTTATTTCATTTAGTGTAACCTTTAACACTATCTTGATAATCGCTTATGTGATTTTTTATGTGATAGTTAGCATTTGCTTAAATATTGATCAGCTTCTTCGCAATATAAATTCATTCTCATCATTAAAATCAGCTTATACTAAGTTGCAAAAATTATTCAAATATAAACGTATTTTATATATAAATATTATGACAGATATACTCTGTGAGCTTACTGAACTCTACTTAAGAACTAAAATCAACTCTACCAAATCTATCCTGTCTAAGCTATCATCATGGACATTTGGATATAAAATTCACACCTATAAATAATAATCACATTTCTCAGGGCTTAGATAACATAAGTGCTGGGAAATCATATGTTTGTGATCCAGAGTCCTGTAGGCCTATTTTGCAATCCAATCATAAAACGTTGTCTTTCAAATTATTGACCCAAAATATTCGAAGCATAAATAAAAATATAAACGAATTTAAAGTTTTAATTTCAAGAATTAATCTAAATTGTGACCTATATATACTTACAGAAACATGGAATTCTCTAAATATGACCTTGCCTGTCATATCTGACTATGATACGTATAGTACTACAAACAACCTAAACCAAAATGATGGTTTAGTTGTTTATATTAAAGCAGGACTATCTTGCACGGTTGAAGAACCTTCAGTGAAAGATGCTAGCTGTTTGTTAGTAAAAATAAATCCAAACACTCTAATTATTGCACTCTACAGATCTCCGTCTAATAGAAACATTGCTACTTTTATAGACTCATTAGATAAACTGCTGGAAAAATACAAATCTTACACAAATATAATAATTATGGGAGATATAAATATTGATATCAAGGCAAATAACAATGATGTGAATTCACAAGAATATCTCAATCTACTCGCAATGCATGGTATACTGACTGGACATACTCACCCTACCAGAAACCTCAATTGCCTTGATCACTCCATGGTCAAAACAAAGAATCCAATTACTACTCTAGTATTAGACGCTCCTCTCACAGATCACGCAGCGGTTATATCATGTTTGGACCTTTCAATTAAGGAATGTCATCTAAACCAATCTCCTGCTTATTATAGGGTTAATTACCAGGAACTTCTTTTAGAACTGAAAGAAACTAATTTCAACGATATTTTAGCATCACAAGATGCAAATTGGGCTTCAGGGCGTCTGGTTAATATTCTTTCAAATTTAATTAGTAAGCACTCTGCAAAAAAATTAGTCTCTAACAAATCCCGATGTCTTAAACCCTGGATTACCCCGGGTTTGATTCGGTGTATGCGAAATCGTGATAGAATGCATCTTAAATCTAAAAAAGATCCTAATAATATTGTTTTAAAAACAACATACAACAGATACAAAAACTTTTGTAATGATTTGTTAAAGCGTTTAAAAATAAATTATGAACGAAATGAATTACTAAAGTACTCCAACAATCCAAAGAAAACCTGGGACACAATAAAAACAATTGTTTATTCTAAAAATCCTAAAAAAACTCCTATAAACCTTTTAAATATAAATGACTCCGCACAAAAATCTATAGATTTGGTCAACAACTACTTTGCTAATGTCGGTAAGTCATACAGTGACAAAATACCATGCAGTAACGTTTCATATAACTTCCCGACTATATCTAACAATATATTTCCCACTAAATCCATGGTAATGCTCGAGTCTGATGAGTTAGAAATAGAAAATATCATTATAGGTTTAAAAAATGATAGCACTACTGGATATGATGGAATTTCTAATATTTTGCTAAAAACATGTAAAAATTACATCATTCCGGCAATAACACACATTATTAATTTATCTATTAATACCGGTGTTTTTCTTGATGTTTTTAAAATATCAGTTATTCATCCCATACACAAATCAGGTGCAAGTGACTGTATCAGCAATTATCGCCCTATTTCAATCTTGCCAGCCCTTTCAAAAATTTTGGAAAAAGTTATAAACAAACGTCTTCTGGCCTATTTAGATAAAGAAAATATAATATCAGATAACCAATTTGGGTTTAGAGCTGGCAAATCCACTTCTGACGCGGTTACTGACATTACTGAATATATTATTCGTAAATTAGACAAGAAAGATAAATGTTTAGGCTTGTTTTTAGACCTAGCAAAGGCTTTTGATACAGTTGATACTTATGCACTACTGAATAAGATGGAAAGAATAGGTATTCGTGGAAAGCCTTTACAACTTTTTGAAAGTTATGTCAGTAACCGAATTCAGAAGGTGAAATTGGCAATTTGATCAGCTCTGACTGTTTGGTTACGTTTGGTGTTCCCCAGGGCAGCGTACTGGGTCCTAGCCTCTTTCTAATCTATATTAATGATTTATGTAATTTAAAAGTTAACAATTGTAAGATCTTTAGTTTTGCAGATGATACTGCTTTAGTATTTCATGGCAATAACTGGAGGGAGGTCAGGAGCCAGGCCGAAAATGGGTTACAACTTATAATGAAATGGCTTCAAGTTAACAAATTAACCCTTAATACGTCAAAAACTAAATATATTACATTTGGAACTTCAATTAATAATATTCCTGATAATGATTTTCAAATCACTGTACACTCTTGTAGCAACTTCCCGTCACTTAATCATATATGTTGTTGTGTATCGCTAGAGCGTGTGAATTCAATAAAATATCTAGGCGTATACTTAGATCCTACACTTTCATGGAATTTACATATTCGAATTATGTCCGACAGATGTCGGAAATTGATTTACATTTTTAAAAAATTGCGCCAAATTGCCGATTCAAAATTAATTAAAATAATTTATTATGCTTTAGCACAATCTATTATGACATATTGTATTGGAGCATGGGGAGGTGCAGCGAGATCACACATTTTACAGCTAGAAAGAGCACAACGTGCACTTCTGAAGGTTATGACATTTAAGTCTTACAGATTCCCTACTAATCAATTATATTCTGAATTAGATGTACTGTCAATAAGAAAATTGTTTGTTCTCAATACTATAATGATTCAACATAAAAGACTTCATTATGACAAAAATAAACTCCAAATTCGTAGAAGAAATAAAATATGCAAAATAGTTTCTTGTAGATTATCACGATTGCAAAAATTTCAATATTTTTTATGTCCCTTTCTATATAACAGAGTAAATGAAAAACTCAACTTATATCCACTAAATGCATTTGATTGCAAAATTAAGCTTATAGTTTGGCTTAAGACATTATCTTACGAGGACACTGAAAATTTATTTAAAATACAAAAATAGGCAGGTTTAGGTAAATTAAAGTAACATAAAATTAACTTTTTATATATTACAATGTTTTGTTTATACATTTATTAGTTTATTATATAAGTAATTAGTAATTAATAATAAGCTGGTTATATATTTTAGTGTATGTAATTATGTTGGTTATTTAACAGCATAACTCATTGGCCTACTAGAACTTGAATAGTGTGTACCACATCATAGACTTGCAATATAGGGAGAATATGGTGCCTAAAATACAGGCTAGGCCTAGTTTAGGTACCAAAACATAGTTTTTAATACGCACAAATAGTATATAATTAAGACCAATTGTAAACATTAAATTAAAATTTTAAATTATTATATGTTGTAAAAATTGTTCAAGAAATTTAGGTCATTAGACTTAGTGGTATAACTTTACAATATTCTAGTTACAGTGATCTTGTTTAAACGCTACCCGCAAAATTTTGTTTTTTTTTTTTATAAATGTTATTGTGTATCCGTGTTGTGTTATGAAAAAATAAAGTTATTATTATTATTATATTATTATATTATATTATTAATTAGGACCTATACGAGATTCCCCGTGTTGGTCCCGGGCTCCTTTGAAGAATAGGCCAACTGCCGTTCCGCCAGGTAGGTCGCAAAAGGCGACTGATTGGCTATACGAGTCACTACCATCGTGGCTACTAGGTGGTAGAGTTCTGCATTGTCTCGCCCGGGTCTGGTACCAACGCCTTATCTATTCCTGCCGCAATAGCGTCAGTGCTGGTCACTGTCGTGTTCCGGTTTGGAGGGTAAGGTAGCCGGTAAACTTATGCATGTGGCATTAGACCTCGCCACAAGTTAGCAACGCACCATTAACATCTTTGGTGTCTATAGGCGATGGTTGACTCTTTCCATCATGAGACTCATTTGCCTGTTTGCTATCTTATGATATAAAAAAAAGGAGACGTTATACCTCGTGTTGGTCCAGGACCCCTTTGAAGAATAGACCAACTGTCGTTTGCCAGGCAGGTGGTAAAAGGCAAACGATAGGCTATTATACGGCCTCTTAGGTAAGTCGACCTAAACCTTGAAGGAGGTACTAGGATATCTGATTTTTAATCCAAATATATAAAAAAACACTCTTACATTTTAACATAATTATCCAATAAATTCATAATTCATACGCATCAATACATTCGCGCAAGTAACGCGCATAGACAAATAGGTATTAACAAAAATACTGCCTATTTTGTTTATTTATTTGGAATGAGAATTAGATACCTTATTAGCCCCTTCAAGGTTCAGGTCATCTTATCTAACAGGCCGTATAGATTTCACTACCATGAGTACCACCGTAAGTCGTGACCACTAGGTGTCAGAGTTCCACAATGTTCTGGGAATTTGGTACGACCGCCTTACCTATTCTTATCGCAATAGCGTCAATACTTGTATTTTTTTTATATCATAAGATAGCAAACAAGCAGATGGGTCTCCTAATGGAAAGAGTCAACCATCGCCTATAGACACCAAAGGTGTTAATGGTGCGTTGCTATCTAGTGGCGAGGTCTAATGCCACATGCATAAGTTTACCGGCTACCTTACCTTCCGAACATGAACACGACAGTGACAAGCACTGACGCTATTGCGGCAGGAATAGGTAAGACGGGGTACCAGACCCGGGCGAGACAATGCAAAACTCTACCACCTAGTAGTCACGATGGTAGTGACTCGCATAGCCAATCGGTCGCCTTTTACGACCTGCCTGGCAGAACGGCAGTTGGGCTTCAAAGGAGCCCGGAACCAACACGGGGTAAATTGTATTGTCATCTTTCGGTTTAGAGTGTAAGGTAGCCGGTAGACTTATGCATGTGGCATTGCCATCCCGCCACATAGATAGCAACGCACCATAAACATATTTGGTATCTATAGACGATGGTTTCTCTTTCCATCAAGAGAGCCATTTTCTTGTTTGCTAACTAAATTATATAAAAAAACTAGAGTTGGACCGAATGTGGTTTGAACCGAATTCGAACTTCGGCCAAACATTCGGTAAAAATAAATAATTTTAGAACTTCGGTTCAATTTTGGCGTGCTTTCTCGAGAGCGACACGTCGCGTCGTGACTTGTTTGCGAAGTTTTTTAAATTATTTTATACATCAGGCCAAATGTCGAAGTTCGGCTTAAGCTGCCGAAAGTTTAAACCGATTGTAAAACGAATTTTAGCTCATCCCTAAAAAAAAACTTTTTAAAAGTTAAAATATATACCTATGTGAAAATGCTTTATTATTTTTGTTTATCAACTAAGTTGTTTTGAACGGCAATGACGAATATAAAAACAGGAATTTACTTGTAAAATCAAAACAAATCCCCTTTGAAAATTCCCTCACCAGATAACTGACAACGAATAGGTCATTATATAAATATAATTTTATCAAAACATGTCACAAGCTTAACCTTTAGTGAACAGTTGATACGCAGTTTTGATTCATAAACATAAATAGTTTTATAAATTATAAAAAAAATCGTATTTAATTTTTTTATCTGATATTCAGTATAAGAATATAAACGTAATTATACATAACATATGTATATATTTTTTTATTATTAATATATTTAAATTTTATTTATAATCTGATATTTAGTTTTTTAAAGAGTTTAAACACCTCGTGAAAACTGTGATTGAAGAAGTTGAAATGCGTTGTGAGTGGCCCGAAGTTACAAGATGCCTATGCTGCATACCTTTAAGGATTGGTTTGCTCAGTATGGGCTATATAAAACTGGTGAGTAGGTACATTTTGTCTCCAAAACATAAATGGGCGTACCCAGGTTCTGGGCCAGGGGGGAGGGGAAACCGGAACATTTTAAGACTATATTTTTATCTAAAACAGTAGATAGTTAGTAGAGAGGTAAACAAATTCAAGGGGGGTGGGCAGCTGCCCGATACGCCCATGGTAACATAGCCATCTTGAGGATATTTCGGTACCGGCTACTTCAACTTCCAAACCGGAACACGACAATAGGATTACAATAACAAGTACTAATTCTATTAAAGATAGGCAAGGAAGTCACGAAACGTTGCAAAATTTTATCATGAGTAGGTATGTTATTATGATATTAGCAATACGCAATAGCTTTATCTCGGCTTTTGCGAGATGCTTAATTGTAAGACAGCCAATGTATTACATTGTATTACATACTATATTCTGAGAATTTCCGGAACAGCTATAACGACGAATCCAAAACCAGAAGAACCGTTCTGCCAGTCAGGTCGTAAAAGGCGACTGAGTGGCTATTTGCGTCACTACCATCGTGACTAGGTGGTAGAGTTCTGCATCGGCTGGACCGGGTCTGGTACCACCGCCTTACCTATTTCTGCCACAAAAGCGTCCGTGCTGGTTACTGTCGTGTTCCGGTTTGGAGAGTAATATAGTCGGTAAACTTATGCATGTGGCATTAGACCTCGCCACAAGATAACAACGCACCATTAACATCTTTGGTGTCTATAGGCGATGGTTTTTGTTGTTTGTTGTTGGGTTGACTCTTTCCAACAGGAGACCCATCTGCTTGTTTGCTATCTCATGATATATAAAAAAAGAAGTACCAGCATACTCAAAATTACTTATCTCAAAGAGAGTATTGTCCCAAAATCAATTAAGAAACTTTTAGTTTGCCATACCCGTCCATTAGCTCGGATATTCTTATCCTCAATTCTCATAATAACGCAACCACACGCAACATTCGTAATCAAACTATTCAGACATCACATATTAATCTTCTGTAATACAATATTTATTAACTACTTAATTCACTTATACTGTTTCACAATAAGCTTATTGTAAACAGTACAAGTCAATAAATTAATAAATATTGCATTAAAATGGAATTTCACCATGTGCTGACGATGAAAAGTATAAAATTTTTTGTAACTTTTACACTGCCTCCCTACGTCGAGCGTCATAACATGGATCGCTTGCTGATGATTCTTATTGTATTGACATACATCATGGAAGAAATTAAGATATTCTATACTTTCCATCGTCGGCACTTGGTGAAATTCCATTGTTACTAGACACTTACTACTCCACTTGTACATAAATTTCACTTTTACACAATTTTTATTATATTACTCGACCGGTTTCACTTTTTAAAGCATCTTCTAAATTAAGGCCTACTTATAAACTAATTAAGTTATCGTTTCTTCTTTATTAGCATTTTCCCGCGGTATAAACCGCGCAGGACCGAAAAAAACTTTTTTTTTCGAAATGGCTATTGCAGTTGACCTTATGGGTCGTTACTGCATCACCGGACTTTTTGGGTGAGCAGAGTGTCAGCAGAACTTAAATTATTATTGGGCCTATAAACGCTCGCGCTAAGGACTGTCTCCTGTGAGGCCGGACCTCGGGTTGTGGGACGTTCGGACTAGTATGGGAGTAGGGAAAATCCGAATCAACAGTAACCTGTTAAGTACCCTACGTATGTGTAAGCCGCCGATCGCCGATCCCGGTTATTGCTAAAAATAGTCGGTAATCGATATCAAGTCGGTAAAATTCTGCGATAAGGATCACCTCTCTAATCAACAAACCAGTGAATCGTGGTAAGCTTGTGGTGTTAAAAAATCGTGGTGCTACACAGGAATAATATAACTTATTATTAGACAAATAAATTTCAAGATCGGTATAGTATAATACAATCTTGTTTCGCTACATGTAATTTTCAAATAAAATAATTTCAAATAAAATGAAATCAAAGTCAGTTGTTGTTGTTGTTTTGTTTCGTTTATTTTTACAAGGAAAACCAACAATTGAAACATCTATATATGAATATGTGAAGGGAAAAGTTTTATATCCCTTTTTAAGACAATATTGCATTGTGTGGAGTATAATAATTTGGCAAAGTTAAAGTGTAAATATCGAAGTACTGCAAAAACCTAATATTTTTAAATAAAATGCATTGGAAATACATTAAATTCATAAAAATAAACATTAGACACCCTACACGCATGATAATATACACACACATAAATGTATAATTTTCTTTACAGCTAAAGCCAGTTGTCAAACTTAAAAGAGGTTTTATTGTTGTCTATGGTCGAATTTCGGCCACAGGCGCTCACTAGTTACGCATAAATCAAAATAGCAATTTGTACTCACACACTAAATAACAAAAATAAAAATAAAAATTGGATAAGTGCGTGTCGGCCACACGCAATGTAGGCCACCTGATGAAAAGCAGTCACCATTACCCCTAGATATGGGCGTACCTAGGTTCTGGGCCAGGGGGGGGGGCAACCTTAACATTTTATGACTATATTTTTATCTTATTATATTTTTATCTACAACAGTCTATAGTTAATAGAGAGGTAAACAAGTTGCAGGGGGGGGGGCAACTGTCCTCCCTGCCCCCCCCCCTCGGTACGCCCATACCCCTAGACATCAGAAACAAAAGAAGCTAGCCTCTAATGCGATGACTCTAATAAATCTCCTTGAAAATACCATGTAAGGGAGATTATTTCAGAGTTTTACCGATCAGGCTAGTAATGTGCTTGAATGCGAACAGTGGTAGATAACCAAGCGTCAACCAAGGTAATGTGGATAAATTCCCTTGAAGACGGACAGTAGATGTAGGTACTAATTGAAAAAGTTCAACAGAACATTACACATTGTTTAACCGGTAGAATACGCAAAAAGAACCAATGAAGACTTAGGGGATTAGGGGATTAAGATAACGTCTGAATGTATAAAATACATCAATAATTATAAAAAAATCTGCACTCAATTGCTGTCCTATCAAAACATAACTGGTTGTAGAGAGATTAAGTCAAGTTTGTTTGATATATCATTCAGAAATCAGAAATCAGAAGAACTTTATTTAATAAAAACTTTTTACAAGTTATTGATAACACGTCAACATTTTTACATTAGTTAGCAAACAAGCAGATGGCTCTCCTGATGAAACGGGAAAACATTGCATATAGATAAAGACGTTGATGATGCGTTACTATCCGTGTAGCGGATGACAATGCCACATGCGTAAGTCTACCGGCTACCTTACCTTCCAAATCGGAACACGACAATGACAAGCATTGACGCTATTGTGGCGGAAATATATAAGACTGTGGTACCAAATACCCGGGCGAGACGTTGTGGAACATTGCCACCTAGTAGTCACGATGGTAGTGACATGGTTAGCAAATCGACCGCCTTTTCGTGGACAGAATCTTCGGCAGAACGGTATCTATTCTTTAAAGGAGGCCGGAGCAACACGGAGAAAAAGCAGTTTTTTACTGTGTGTTTTAAAAAGATAACTCGCTAATAACATGAACTTATTTTACAAATATTAGATCATGGCTATCGTTTTAATTTTAATTTTCCAGATTATTAATATTGTTGCTATAATGGCAATAATAGCAACTTTAGTACAAAATTATCAATATAATTCAACGTTTAGTATGGTCATAACAGTTCTTATATTGCTGTTCTTTGCTATTGATATTCCATTTCACGTCATACTCATACTAGGCGCCCACCAGGTATGTATGAAAATGATTTTATATTCAAATTGAACATAGTGATATAATTTTTTAAATTACTTTTTGAGTTTATATCCAAAAAAAAACAATCCTCTTTATAATAATAATGTGTATAGATATGACAGACCGCCCCGTTGGTTGAGTGGTTAGCGAACCTGACTACGCAATCGACGGGGCTCGGGTTCAATCCTCGGCGGGGACAAGCATTTCGACACCTCCTACGTACAGTATCGTAAGTGCATTTTTGCTACTTTACAGGAGAGCAGTTTAAAGATTCACTCATTGTTTTTTGATAATTATTCAGTCAAACAAACACCAATAATTACAAAAATTTGCAATCAAGCATGTAAGGAGATGAGAAGTAATTCTGTGTGGTAGTTTACATCTATTTTTTTCTTATTTTTAAGAAAAGTCACTCACGATATTTTACGTCGGATGTCAAAAGTAGTATATTGTTTTATTTTATACTTAGTACTCTTTACGTTGGATTTTATTGAGAACATTTTGATGTAAGTTACACATACAACTTTTTATTTTGTTAAAAAAAAAGCAAAAATATTCTGTATATAAAGTTACGACAAATTACTATGTTGATTTTTCTGCATTATTATCCTTTAATGTTTATGAAAAATTGACTAAAACGCAAAATTATATGTTTTTATTATAGAATAAAACCTAGTTATATTTGAGGTACAAATGTTTTATAATATTAAAATTTATAATACTAAATCATGTAATTATTATCATATTTTCACAACTATTTAAAATAAATTAACTCAATTTTTGAGAAACATAAATTATAAAATTCTTCTGGTAAATGAGTAACTTTTAGTAATAAGGGGTAATAGGTAAACGAATATACATTAATGAGTCATATAAGTCAATCACAGCACTGTTTTGGAGTATTTTTTTTAATTATTTATTTAAATTCTTTATTAAACTCCTACCGTTTAATACTAAGATTTTACTTTATCACTTAAAATCAGTATCACTCGACGATAGGAATCATCAATGACCAGATAATATGAACTAAAATATTTTTTCTTTTAGTATTATAAAAAAATGAAAAGCCGTATAATATTTTAAACTTAATTGAATTGAGATGAGATTCCGAGTCGTGGTTATCCGTGCTATATCCGTGCACATATAAAGACGATTTGATAGTCTTTTCTTAGCTTTAGGAATTGGGATATTATTTAAATATAGTGGTTCAATAGTACCTGATGTAAAAGTGGCTGATACAGATTATTTTCTTGTATTTTTTTTACCATTAACTTGTTACAGTTTTCAACAGCCACACCATATTTAAAGTATAATTTATTAGGATCAGATTTCACACGCACTTCTCTAATTTTGTGCTACTAAACCTTATCTCCATTATTACTTATAACTCAGTTTCCTTGTAAGAACGACTTATAATTTTAAAAATCTGTAATAAATAGAAACCTGATAAATAGCAGTAGCAAACGTGTACATTGCATAAACAAGACGATTCCGATTTAGACCGATACAATTATTGGACCAATTATTTATGTATTTTGATATGAATTTAAATAAGTAACTGGAAACCTCATTGGCCCCTCGTTTTTCTTGTGTCTCATGCCACATAAAACATTCGACTTTTTCCAAAGTATTATAGACAAATTGTTCGCTAATTGAGAATGTATTTAAGAACATCTTCTTACAAATGATTACAAATTCATCTGCATCCACTGTATTCACCTTAAGTCGATAAAAAAAGTAAAATTACGCCTTCAAACCATACCACTGAAAATTCTGTCTATTTTTTTAAGAACTAGAGAAGCCACAAATATCCACAGTTTCTCTCGGTCATCAAAATTCTAAAGCTTTTGGAAAATGGAAAGATCGTTACTAATTTTAGCTGAATATCTCTGTCAACAGTTTTAAGGACATGCAGTTTCCATTGATTTACTAAGCCTTATAGTGCCGTCACGACTTTTATATTCTTTGCCTAAGTTTCTCAATATTGTCCTCTTATTGTCGATCCAATCTGCAACATGTCGATCTCTAATATTACCTTTGTCCTTTCTTAATGTATTTTTTCATTCTTTAGGATAACTTAACTTTGATTATCAAAATGATGCCAGTGGAGTATTTGTATGAAGTGTTGATAATAAATCAGTATTGTGTGTGTTCAGTGTTGTTGTTGTAATCAGTGTTGATAATGAACATACGGAATGTGAACTTTGATTAGATTTTTCAATATACTAAGCACAGAAGTAGTAATCGCAATTGTAGTCCAGGTGATTTATTCCGGTGACGGAAGTGGTGTGATGTTTCCATCTAACTTGTTGTCATCAGGTCTTCCTGAAAAAAAAATTGTATATGTCATAATAAGAGACTAAAGTTCTACTGTATTGAGAATATTATTACCGTAGCCCAACCTGAAAAGATTAAAACATTTATTTTTTATAGTGGCAACTGAAATATATCCGTGGAAATCTTAACTGTCTAACTGTCACGGTTCATGAGAATATACAGTCTGGTGATAGAAGGACAGACAGACCGATCAACAGACAAACATATAGACAGATAAACGGTAGGACAGTGGAGTTTTAGTAATAGGATCCAGCTTTACCCTTTGGGTAGAAAATGTAAATATTAGAAAAATTAAATCAGTACATTCTTTCTTGCTGTGTTGTGTTTGAACTAATGCATTCCAACCTGAATCAGACAACGTATCCATCAGCCGATTAATAACATTCATATCTGCTTCAAGAGGAATAGGTGATTCCAGAAGAAAAAAAAAGGATTAATACAATTTATCACACTTTTTAAAGATGTAAACAGTAGTAAGTTATTTACCAAGATGAAATAAAATATATTAAGTATTACATACGATAAGTAGCAATATTAAATTACCACGTAAAATATCGTAAGTATTACGTACCACACTACTTAAAAATAAATTTACCATGTAAAATATCGTATTTAACACATGCAATATATTTCTGATGTAAGAAAACAATGTATAAGGTATTAAGTCATACTTACGATATTTTACTTTGGGCGAAATTCAAATTGCGGTAAAACACTACTTTTTATAACTGAGAAGAAAGCAAAGTATATAGTTCATTGTTTCTTACCTTCATTTATCTCAGATTCTTGGTGTGCAGACAAACAGTCATTATTTAAAATTTTAACGATCACTTTTTGTATTTCTTCATTTTGCGAAACCGGATTTCTCATTACGAAATCTGTAATTCTTCTTGCTCTGTGTGACATTTTAGATGTAATTAGATTTTATAGTAACAACATTTATAAAAATAGTAGAATAAACTCAAAAAATCGATATTTTAATAACGTCAAAGCAAGCATTCACTTCCCCCTACGTATTCGATTGTTAGTAATAGATACGAAGCGCGTGTGCAGTATGAGCGCTCTCCTCCACCACGTATTGTGTCTTTAGTACTCAGTACGGTAATTTACATCGGGGGATAATGAACATACGATATTTTACAGTCTGAAATTACGGCTTTCTGGTCGATGTACTGAAATTTTATTGATCACAAACAATAATATACATAAAATAAGGCATGAAAATAGAAAAAAGTGAAAATCGACAATTTCATAGTTACGATATTCTTCGTAGGAGGTGTCGATTTGTGTGACGAGCATAAATGTTTGTATTTCCGAGTTTGGTTGTTTAATTAATATATTCTAGTATTTATATAATATGTATTCCTATGTATTAGTATACTATATTACCCATAACACAAGCAAATAATTTGCTTACTTTGGGGTTAGATCGGTAAGTGTAATTTGTCCCGTGAATATATTATATATTATATTATATAAATGTAATAATTTCCTTAATTTTAAATAGGTATATTACAGAAAAAAATATAATTTGTTTAATATTCATTGATACATTAAAAAAGTTTTTAATATATTAATGTTAATAGCCATTGATATATTAAAAAAGGAAGGATACGTTACCAAGACATAGCGCCCAGTCCTACAAAACTAGGTCCAGTGGACTCAGTAACAAGGGACATCATATCGTACGCTTCTACTTTCCGATTGTTTTTACCATTAAACATGCACCAAAATGCCTTATTGTGTATTCAACCAGTGTTAAAATCACTTAAAGAGAAAAAAATAAGTCACACGGGATTACTTTGCATTCGTAAGTACGGCTAAAATAATTTGTTTGAAAATAAGATTTAATTATTGTTTGGTTCGCCATGTTTGTGAGAGTGACATAGTATACAAAAGTAAGTGAGAGAAACGTAGTCTGCTACATTCGTCGTATCACTTTGAGCTCGGCAGACCGAGCCTAGGTTTAGCGATTGCGATGTTAGGACGTAACGTATCTTCCCTTTTAATATATCAATGATCTTCCCTCCCTTTTTTATTGTTTGCTTTCATTTGTGTACTACCATGGGTATTACAGTCGTGATTAAACGAGTATTTTATTGTTATTTGAAATTTAAAAAACTTACAAGTTGACATGATCAATCCGCTTGTTGGAGATTAACTTTGAATTAATTAACAATCAAATCCTTAAATCAAATCAAATCAAACAAACAATCAATCAAACCAATCAATCAATCAATCAATCAATCAATCAATCAATCAATCAACAATCAATCAATCAATCAATCTCAACCAATCAATCAATCAAAAACCAATCAACTCTCAGTACCCGCCATGAAGAGGTTGTTGTAGTTGTCACAATGTTAATATACTTGTTTTAAAGGCCGGTTAAAATAAAAGTTACTATATATGTGTGTGTGTATCTAAGAGTATATGTGTGTTTATATACGTTTATTAAATTTTATCGCCTTTGTGGTCTAGTGGTATGCCGTCGACAATTGACCACATGAGGTCCCCGATTCCTGGGTCGAGCAATTCATAAATGTGTTTTTACAATTCTCTGATAAAGCAACGTTGCCCGAGATTGGATTAGTGCCCGGTTGGCGATAGGCGTGCCACCTATCACATTATGGGACTAAGTCTCTTTGTCTGATCGTGGGTGCACTGGTTGTACCTCTTCGTAACTCTTCAGGGATACGGGCATGAAGATACTTTTTTATTTACTATTTTTTTTAAGCGAACAAGCAGAAGGGTCTCCTGATGGAGTCAACCATAGCCTATAGACACCAAAGGTGTTAATAATGCGTTGTAAGGCGATGGTGCCAGACCCGGAAGAGACAATGCAGAACTCTACCACCTAGCACCCACGATAGTAGTGTTGCTCCCAGATATAATACAGCTTCATGCTTGTTTAGATACAAGCTGTTGGTAATTAATAAGAAGGTGACTATTACACCTTCACATTTTTTTTTATTCCTTTGTTGCAGAAAAATCACCGGACTGTCAGAATTTACTATCGCTACGATGTCACAGCTTTTGCAATAAACTGTATAATATCACTCATTTACACTGGTTATCTTTTGGTGCTAGTGTATAAAAATCTACCCAATGATGACTTTTCCTATCATATAATGTACCTTGTATACATTGCTTTTGTAACTTTAAGTGCGATATCATTAAATTTGGGTAAGTTAAATCATTGTCTTTATTTTTTGCTGATACAAGAATGCTAGCATTACAATTTATACAAAAACATGTATAAATCGTTCAAATCGAAAAGCACACAACCATTTACTTAAAGCATATTTCGCATCGCATCGCTAGAAATATTCGTTCATCGTTATAAGGTTGGTAAAATGCGGCGATATGGACCAATCAACTCGCTTGTTGATGAAGCACTGATGGTGATTATTAACATTAAGAGTTAAGCTACATACCTATGTCAGAATAGAATACAATACGTTTTTATTCAAAGTAAGTTTTTCTATTATATATTTTTTGAACGTCAATCTTAATAAAATCTCTATCTCTATCAGTATGACGTATAAAAAAACTTTAAAATATAATACGTGTAAGAAAGTTGTTAATTTAATAGTCAGTAAATCTTTAATACTTTGTGCATAATAATTTCAACTGAGACTATTTTCTTGTTTCGTACCTTTGAGAGCATGTTTTAGTAGTCGGGTTTTAGTTTTTAAACTTTCTTTTTATTTACCTCATTTTGAAGTTATCTGAATTCGTATAAGGTATACTTATTAAGCAGAGCATACCTTATATAGCAATTAAGGTTTTATTGTTTCATATTGTATTTAAATAGGTAGTAAAACTTCCATACATAGGTTTAGGCGTGGGCTTAAAGATTTCTTTATCTTGCCAACTTCTCAAGTGATCGGAGGTCATGAGGATTTTTCATCAAAAACTTTAGGTTTCAGCGAACAAATAAATAGTCCACCTGTCGATCTGAGTTCTGATTGATCTGAGTGCTCACGGCCACACAAGTCTGCCCTTTAGCAAACAGTGGCTTTCCTAAATAAATTACTGCTATGTTGAGCGTGCTTCCTTGCAAATTCTGCACAGTAACTGCCTAAGTGAGAATTATTGGTAACATTTTAAGCAGAATTTTTTCCGATTCTCTTAAGTCGTCAAATTCTGTCAAACACGGTTCTGTCCTGACAAGTCCATCTTCATTGATATTTACATTGTATTAAATTTCATCACCACCACGCACTAAGTCTCTATTAATGTTTAAATTCCTGCACAACGTTACACGGGAGCCGGTACTGATATCGATATATTATACCTCCAGTACGATTGGGATCACTAGTATATTCTTGTTTTGGAACTTAACTGTACATTTTAAAATCAATTGATGTATTTATTGTTTTTATAGTATACATCTCAGTTCGCAATGAAAGATTTTCCGACATTTTTGTGTTATATTCATCTACCTGTTTCAAAGTAGGAAATATATGAACTATTTCATCATACTGATTTGTATCATTCGTAATTCTACTGGTGTGTAATATTGCAAGTTGTTCCATTGTTAACTTTCCCAGTCTCTAGCTGTTTAATAAATTGAAAAATCTTTTGTCATTAGCTTGACGCATATTTTGGCTCAATTCACAAAAACTGAACATTTTCTATAAATGTGGTTCAGCTATGAGAGTGTCTGGTTGTTTAAAACAATATGCACCGCCTGGAGTGGTTGACAAAGGTGGTAACTTCATCAAGTCACTAAATATTAATATGTTAACGCCTCCGAAGATAAGGGTGATCTGTTTTTCGGCTCTTGAAGCCTTAAATGAATATTCCTTAGAGTACAATACGAAACCATGGAAATCTCGATCACAAACGATCTCCTGCTAAAGGTCTTAAAGTTACTGGCTGACCTTTTTCAATAGGTAATATAAAAGCGCTATGCAAAGTGCATCCTTTGACTAATGACTTCTTACCACGCACTACTCCTCTATGGAATCATTTACCAGCGGGGGTGTTTCCGAACGGATACGACTTAGGCACCTTCAAGAAAAGAGCATACTCCTTAAAAAAGCCAGCAACGCAGCTGCAACAATTTTGGTGATGTGGCTGTCCATAGCCGGTGGTAATCACTTACCATCATGTGAGCCTACTGCTCGTTTGCCCCTTTTTTCTACAAAAAAAATCACGCGGCACTCTAGTTGGGGCTGTAATTGCAATACAGGTTCTATTTGTTAACAAACTTCGAATTGGTTCTTCCAAAAGTTTTAAAGTGAAACTTTTCCGCGTCCGGCCCCACCAGTAATGAACATTACAAGACGATTTTGATGTTCACTGTTAGAACTAGTTTTTAATTTTTCACTGGCTTTTGTGAATAAATGTTTCGGGTCGTGATTGAGAGAATTCACTTTATGCGTAATTTTATAAATTCTTGCAATTATCAGGTGATTGCGAGCAAAGCCGTGAGCAACGGCTAATAATGTTTATATATTTGATATGTACTAACAAAGTTCTTTCATTTGATAATCCACACGACACCATGAATTTTTTTTAGTTCATTAATTTAAATCCCCTAGAGGGCGCTGTAGTCAATTTACCGTAACGTCACGTAGCCGATAACCAGCGAACGATCAAGAGGCTTCTAATGACTCCTCATTTGTCCAATTATACCTAACTAGTTAATTAGAAGTGATTTTATAAATTCTTGCAGTTATCAGGTGATTGCAAGCAAAGCCGTGGGCAACAGCTAATAATAATGTTTACATTTTTGAAGTGTGCTAAGAAAGCTCTTTCATTTGTGGGGTATAGACGACACCGTTAAGAATTATTTTTTTATAGTCCTTTACTTTATTTTCACTGGAGGGCGCTGTAGTCAATTTAACGTAACGTCATGTAGCCTATAACTAGCGGACAATCAAGAGGCATCTAATGACACCTCATTTGTTTTATTATGATTACTATTTTAGAAGTTATGAGGGAATAAATGAACATCCATATCCACATAAATACATACATACATACATACAGGTCAAAATCATAACCCAATTAAGTCAAAAAAAAATCTTGGTAGTCGTCGTATAAAGAAATTGGTGAATTTATTTATTTATTTATTTAAATTTTGCACACATACTTTTGCACAGGTAAACTTAACGCTCAAGAGCATTATCTACCAGTCAACCTCCAAAGAGTACAGAGAAGGCGCAAAGGGTGCACATAGAAAGAAAAAAATAATAATTGAAACTTAATTTAGTACTAGTTGAACGCACTAATTATGTGAAAACAAAACTCACACAATTAAAACACATAATTAAAACATAAATTTATATATAATATAATTATATAAATAAATACACATATTGAATTTACATGACAACAGCTGTAATCATGGCAATAGCTGAATCATTAGCTGTAACATTCCAAATTTACGGTATAATAATACGCCTATACCTTTCTCCTCCTTCGTTACTAATCTGGGAGTAACTTTTAATTCTGATTTTTCTTGGGACACTCGTTCTAATAACTTAAGTCGAAAAGTGCATCATGTTTTTCACTCTCTTAAATCGCTTCAAAAAATTTTACCTATCAAAACATAAATATTTTTAATGCATTATTCTCCCAATAATAGATTACACCAATTCTTGTTACCTAGATGCTACAGAAGACATATTGAACAAGCTTTGAACCTGAAAGTTGAACCTCTGTATTTGTTTCATCTATGGTATAAGAAAATGTGACCACGTTTCGAGTTCACGAAACGAGAATTAAAGAACATACCAGTAGCTGGCGTTCGGAAAAAGGAGAATCGGCCTTTGCACAATATTTAATAAAAGAACGTCACAGATTTGAGTCCCCAGATAACGTAACCGTTTTGCATGTATGTGATAAGGGCCGAAAAGTCAATGGTTTAGAGGCTTTAGAAATAAACCGGTTAAAAATCAGTCATTCCTCCTTAATGACCGGACCGATATTAACACATCTCCACTACTAAATATTAATGCTTAATGTTGTAGTTAATTATGTTATTTTAATTTCGTAATTATTATTATTAATTATTTATTATTAATCTGACGTTATTTCTCGTTATTATTTATATCTTATATAATTTGACATTTTACATGGACCATAAATAATAGTTATTGATATCTTATATAATTTGACGAAGGAAGTTACATTCTACCCGGAATGTTCACACGCGCTTCAAAATCGTTCCGAAGAGTACAACGACATGGGTGGAATGTGTCTCTTTCTACTAAATAAAGCGCCAATCGCCATATATAAGTGCGGCCATGCGTAGTTTGCAAATTACTACTAAGTAATTCTACTAATTTGAGAAACAGTTTTTGCATTGCATAAGTAATAACGTAATAATTAAAATAACCACATTTTAGAACTCACTGTGTTAATTACAATACATTTTATGCTAATGTATTTATCGACGTGTATGAATAAAAGGGATTTAACGATTACCGAATATATAAAAATCTACCATCAGATAGTTTTATTTACACTGGCAATTGCAAAAAAGGGACAACATCCACTCTTGTCGTTGTCTTGCTCAGAACGTTTTTCCCTCTGTTAAGTAAAAAACAAATGTCAACTTTATGAGTAACGAAATAAAGTACATTTTTATTTTTCAAATATTGCTTCGTAATAATTCCAGTTATCGTATATAAGTTCCTTGAATTTGACATATTTTTAATTATTTGAAAATTATTCATATTTATATTGTAGGTATAATTAACTTATTTTTTGTTTTTTTTTTGTTTTTAATTATTAGAATTTTCAGTTAGAATTTTTTTGAATAATATCAATATTTCCCCATTTTGGGGGAAAAATATTTTCACGTATTGGGTAACATCTTAGGTCTGTTATTCTTTATACAAATGTACCCACTACAAGCAATATTATTTATCAATGTATGTAACTGTCAATTGTCATTCTTGTGTAGCCAATGAAGTTATATTCTACCCGGAATGTTCACACGTGCTTCAAAATCGTTCCGAAGAATACCACGACATGAGTGGAGTGTGTCTCTTTCTACTAAATAAGGCGCCAATCGCCATATATAAGTGCGGCCATGCTTAGTTTGCAAATTATTACTAAGTAATTCTACTAATTTGAGAAACAGTTTTTGCATTACATAAGTAATTACGTAATAATAACAATAAGCACATTTTGGAACTCACTATGTTAATTACAATACATTTTATGCTAATGTATTTATTGACGTGTATGAATAAAAGGGATTTAACGATTACCGAATATATAAAAATCTACCATCAGATAGTTTTATTTACACTGGCAATTGCAAAAAAGGGACAACATCCACTCTTGTCGTTGTATTGCTCAGAACGTTTTTCCCTCTGTTAAGTAAGAAACTAATGTCAACTTTATGAGTAACGAAATAAAGTACATTTTTATTTTTCAAATATTGCTTCGTAATAATTCCAGTTATCGTATATAAGTTCCTTGAATTTGACATATTTTTAATTATTTGAAAATTATTTATATTTATATTGTAGGTATAATTAACTTATTATTGTTTTTTTTTGTTTTTAATTATTAGAATTTTCAGTTTGAATTTTTTTAATAATATCAATATTTCCCCATTTTGGGGGAAAAATATTTTCACGTATTGGGTAACATCTTAGGTCTGTTATTGTTTATACAAATGTACCCACTACAAGCAATATTATTTATCAATGTATGTAACTGTCAATTGTCATTCTTGTGTAGCTATAAGTCCTGAAGATGCGTTAATACGCGAAACCGATAGACTTTAAATAATTTGGAAGAATATAAATGTAGTGAAACCAGTGCAAGTGTTTTATAATTAAAATTAAAATCTAAGTAGTTGGGTTTGCACTTGCAATAGGTGAATATTCACTTATTCTTGTTAAAAGAGTAATTTGGAATGTTCCCAGTAAACTCGAACGTGTACAAAATGTTTGCATACTCTTCGTTTTCGGCCTCAGGAAATATGATCACGTCTCTGATTTCAGAACTCAACTCAAGTGGCTTCCCATTCATGCACGCAGGAATTAACACTCGCTTAAACTTCTGTACAATATTTTGTTTAGTGATATTTCTCCTCAGTATTTCCGCGAGCCATTGAATTTTCAACATTCCTTTGACTCTGACCGTAGATCCCAAGTTCGAGGTATTTTAAAGTTCCCTCCTGAAATTTCTAATTTCTACAGTCACTGTTAAATTTTGGAACACTCTCCCTCTAGTATTCGTAATAGCGAATCCCTCCATATCTTTAAAAAAGCGCTTAAAGTGTTATTATAGTGTATTACCTTTCCTCTTAATTTAAAAGGCATTGATAACGTAGCTTATAACAGCTTAACTAAAGCATAGATTAACTTTCGCCTTTCTTTTTGTTTTGTTTTAATTATTTTATGTATATATTGTTTTATTATAATCATAGTTTTAAGATATAACACACTTGTATACTGTGTTCTACTTATATTTGTGCATTCTCGCTTCTCGGGTCTGCTGGTAGACATTTCTTTCAGTGATAAGCTCGCTTTTTGTGCATGTTTTATATAATCTGTTTATTTTTAAGAATTTTATTTTGCGCACAATAAAGTGTTAAATAAATAAATAAGGATGGAGGTATAGACTCCCGTGTTGATGCAGTGTCGAACGTGTGAGCGCTGTACGCGAATGAAATAATAAGGTTTTTATTGATTTATTTATTATAGTGTACAAAATTATTATAGTGTGCATCACTATAATAATTTTGTAAAATGTTGAACTTAAATTTTATAAAGCAATAAATTGTCTGTAATAAAGTGTAAAAATCACCAAAATCGTTTCAGTAGTTTGGGAGTTATAAGAAAATTCTTGCGTAAAAATAAGAGAGATATTCGATTTTTTTTTCGTCAAAAATAACAACAAAATTTGAAAAAACGAACTTAAACTTTAAAATCAATTATATTATACGTATAATGTATATATTTTTTTTAATTACTGGATTAACCGTTTAGGAGGAAAAGGCTTTCAAAGAGAAGTCTATTTCGTATCACAAATACAAAACGACTGTTTTGTGTATATGTGACGGTGAACTTCAACACAAAATAAAAAAGTATATTCTCTGACATCACGTTCTATCTTATCTGACAAAAACACCATTGTCTGATTTATTTGCTTTTCTTTGCCCCGCAAAAGAAACCGCCTTATCACTACATATTATAAAACAAAGTCGCATTCTTTGTCTGTCCCTATTTCCATATGTATGCTTAAATCTTTAAAACCACGCAACGGATTATGATGCGTTTTTTTTTGATAGATAGAGTGGTTAAAGAGGAAGGTTTACATGTATAACAACATTCAATATAGAGTCCAGAAATACTACAATTTTTGAGTTTTCTGATGTCATGTCGTAAATAATTATATTTTTTTCCGCTTACATTGCAGACGCTGGCTAAACCCTACGAGATTTATCAAAATAATGTACTAAGGATTTGTACAGCTTGAAAAGGTCTATAGAAAACTCCGCGATGGTATATGTCTATCTCTTATGGATAACCCACAATAGCATTTTTTTGTCATTTACTTTTTAAGAGAAATAATGGCTTTTTTTCGAAGCAATTTTGAGCAATACAGCACTAATCCTTATCCAATTAAATACTTTAAATATATTGGTGATTTAATATAGAGCAATATGGCCGTTTACAGCATGTAATTTAAATGAATATTTTCGAAGATATTACAGATTTAATTTAAAATGCAGGGGCATAGCGATTGCGGGGTTACCGGCCGGTCAGGCGGCGCGCGCGCGGCGGTTTCTGAAACCGCTGGGAAACGTCTTAATTTTCGGATAAATAAATCGACGGGCCCCAAGAACAAAATCGTATCTACAAAATTACCAAATTACAATATGTTTGTTTGTGGGAATACATTGCAGATAAGATGATGTTCACTTGAGTATTTCCACAAAAAAAACCAATAAATATAAAAAGTATATTTGTAGCTTTATGCGTGTTTAATGCGAATTTTATTATAAAAACAATTTAGTCTGATCTCTCCATAAGATTTTGTTCTTGGGACCCGTCGTTAATATAGGACTTCAGGTGAAAATCAAAATTTAGTACATTCTTTTTTTTAAACTAAATATCACTATATAAAAATCATGTGGATGATTAGAAATAGTACTAACAAATTATTTGTTTTAGAGATTTTTAGCCTGTTTTCGGAATTTTATATGATCAAGTAAAGTACATTCTATCATGTAATAAGCACATTCCTTAGACAATATCTTCAGGTATATCGTATAAATTTTGTAAAATTGTTATTTAATAATCAATGTAAAAAAAAACGTGATTTAGCAAACCAGTTTTTAATTTCCCACTACGTATGTAGATAAGGAAGATACTGATTTTACCTCGATTTCACCAGATGTCCACGTTTTGAGGTCCTAGGAATCTTTTCCGAGTATTTTCACGCTGACGTCAGTATGTCTGTATGTACGTATGTGTGTGTGTGTGTGTATGTGTGTATGTAAACATGTCATAACTTTTGAACGGCTAGACTGATCGAAACGCGGTTGGTGGCATTCGATTGGATTCCGCTTAACTTAGATTTCCTGAAAATTTGAACCGATTCGGTCTTGAAGATTTTGAGAAATTTTGAAAAAACACCAAAAGAAACAGTATTTTTTAATATAACTACCAGATTTACGTAACGAGTACAAAAAATAATCAGCTCTGTTCCTCAAAAAACTACGTCTAATACATAAATTGCATCAAAATCGGCTTATCCGTTTGGGAGTAATCGTTTACGAAAAATTTTGAAAAAAGTGTTTTTTCGACAGCTTCAAAATTTTTCAACCAATAATTTTTTGGTTTTCTACGATATTTTAGTACTAAAAAAACTACGTCAAATGCCGTTTCAAAAATCAAAATCGAATCTTATTCTCAAAACTTATAGCTTTTCAAAAATAAAATTACGTTGTTCTTAGCAAACTTACTTAATTTTTTTTTAAAACTTTCAACTTTCAAGTTAATTTACCGATTGACTTAAAAATATTATCAGCTTTTGTTCTTTAAAAACTCCGTCAAATACCGTTAATTTAATCAAAATCGGGCAATTTGTTTGGGATTTATCAATGAAGAAAATTAAAAATAAAATGTTTTTAGACATAACACCGAAATGTTTCAACCTATCGGTTATTTAGCTAAAACAATATTTTAGATCTCAAAAATTGAGTTGAATGCCATCATCGTTTTCAAATATACAGCTTTTCAAAAATTAATAATACTGCCATTTTTAACAAAATAGATGATTGAACTGAAAAATCTATGCTTATAGTTTTTACTCTTTTGAGCTAAAATACGTTTATTCAGTGAAAAGTTTCAGGGATGGCCCGCAGAGTCAACCATTTACACATTTGCGCCTTAATAAATCCTAGGGTTAAACCTTCAACGTTGCAGGCTTAGATTTGAGCGTTGACTGTTTTTCACACGGTCAACTTATATGTCGCTCTTTCAAGAGTAACCTCTAAAGAAAACATGTTTAAATTGTCTAATGACCAGAAAGCTGTGAACGTTGTATATGAAGACATTTTGTAACATATTAATGGAAAAAGTAAAAGAAATAGGTAAAAATGTAAAAACTAAAAATGTAGTACCTATATGAATTTAGATGTTCCAAAAATAGCAGGAAATTTAGATGTTCCAAAGATAGCAGGAAATCTTCATGGTATAGGGAAAGGGAAATTGTTTGCGGGCCACGGGCAGTTATGAATAAATCAAAACTACTGCATCGATTTTAATAATTTTTTTTACTGAGTGACATAGGCTGTATATTTTATACCCTTGGGAAGCCGGGGCGGGCCGCTAGTTATATATATTTTAATGTGAAAAATTCTTTAACCGCGCTGAGTTTTTGATACTGTAGACAAAACTTATCGATCCGCGTGATACGTGAACGTAGCGTTTGGAATGTTAAGGTAGGAAGGATAGGATAGGTAAGGTAGGGTGGAAAGTGTAACAAAAATTCAAACTGTAGATAAGCAGTCCCTCTATTTTCTTTATTTTTCACATTTTTTTATCTATGTGGCTAAAAATTAAGAATTTTCATTGAATTAATTTTAGTAACAAAATGTTATCCTTATTCCAGGTGTCCATTTCTACGTGTTAGTCTTAGTCCGGAGTGAAGTCAAAAAATTAAAGAACAACACGCAATTTCAGTTTACAAATCAGATGGAAGGTGTTTGTACAGGGACAATCGAATTTGGCAACAAATCTATAAGCTTACAAAACGACACAGAAACGGATACACTCAATAACATTAAGCAAAATATTGAAGACAACCATTGTTTAAATTAAAATTAACCATGAATAGATTTTACATTAATTTACATATACCTAATTAAATTCTTATAAATTAAACAAAAATGAATATTATTAATTTTACTTTTCCTAGATAAGAAAACAAACAGATGACTATCTTGATGGAAAGAGACAACCATGTTGATAGATAACAAGGATATTATTATATATGGGGTGCGTATTTATCTCTGGCATAACGGTATTAATGTAATTGACCATTTTGTTTTTATCTGAAAACGGGACACTAAGTTGATTTCAACTACGCAAACAATAAATATTATATAATATATATTTATTGTTTGCGTAGTTGTATATGTGTATGTAGTATATTATAACTAGCTGTTGCCAGCGACTTCGTCCGCGCGGACTTCGTTTACTCCGCACAGCCCCTACTCCGTAGGTGATAGCGTGATAATATGTAGCCTATATGTTGACCCGACCTATTAGTAATATTCAGGCAAAATTTGAAGTAAATCCATGCGGTAATTTTTGAGTTTACTCCGGACATACATACAGACAAACAGACAAAAATTCTAATAACTATACGTAGGTCACACTATAAGTTTTGCGTAACTTAAAAAAACATGTTATAACCAAAATATTATGTTTATTGATTTTCAAAATAATCTTCTTTACATTTTAAACATTTTTTCATGCGATCGAACCATTTTTTAAAACAGGAGGACCACAGATCTGAAGGCATGTTTTCTACGTGCTGATTGAACGCTATCACTGCCTCTTCGGAGTTGGAAAAGTAAAACCTCTCATCAAATCTTTGATTTTGGGGAAAATACAGAAATCACAGGGTGCTAGGTGGGGGCTATGCGCAGGATGAGTGATGTACTTTTTCGGAAGCTAAAAATGACTTTGTTTTGTTGGCCGTGTGTGAAGAAGCGTTATCATGGTGTAGGAGAATGCAGCTTCTGAATCGTCTTTCTCCAACTTTTTCTAACACCCTGGGTAAAGAAATGGTAGAATACTACTCGGCATTAACACTCTTTTAATATTCAAGTGGAATTGTACAGATGGGACCCGTAGCTGAGAAAAAAAACGCGATCATTTTTTTACCAACGTTTCTCGCCTGTCTCACTTTTGTTGGCCTGTTCTCATTTTCGAACACCCATTCACAAGATTGCTGTTTTTTTTTCGGGTTCGAAACAATAAATCTACGTTTCGTCTCCTGTGACAATGTTATAAACAGCATTAGAATGTCCGTGGTCGTACTTCAGTAGCATCTGAGCCCGCCCGCTTCTGCTCCGCTGTCAATTCATGAGGGATCCAACGACAACAAAGTTTCCGAACTTTCACTTCTTCGTGTAAAATTTTCTGAAATTGGCTCATACCAATCCCCAGTAGTCCTCGAATTGTCTCATAGGTAATCCGGGGGTTTTCTTAAATTAACCGCTTAGAAGTAGCCACATTATTTTCGTTGACGGCAGTTGAAGGCCGCCCTTCACGAAATTCGTCATGTAAAGTAACTCGACCTCTCTCAAATTCAGCAAACCATTACCTCGCGGTGCTCAAACAAGGTGCTTCTCTCCCAAAAGCATTTTGAAGACGAGCGGCACAGTCTTGCGGAGAAAGAGAACTTTTAAAATCATAAAAAATCATCGCTCTAAAATCTTTTCGACTTATTTCCATTTTCGTTGCGTACGTAGAGCTTTGATGTGTGATAAAAAAACAATTGACAAATCATTTCCCGCCAATTGTTTTTTTTTTATTACTAAGAAAGTTACAACGTTCTAAAAATATAACATTCGAAATTCAAATAGTTCCGATTAGCTAGAAGTGCAAAACTTTTAGTGTGCCCCATGTATTTTTGGCTTCGATATCGATTTTAGATCACGCCCCAAGTATTCTTTTGAAAAAATATTCAATGTACAGATTTGATTTTCCTACGATTTTATTATATGTATAGATAATGTAGGATGGTAACACGGGGGAAAATCTACCAAAGATCTACCAAGAAAGTTGAATATTTTGAAATAATTAATTTTCCTATTGAAAATTAAACATTTAAAGCGTGATTTTTGTATTTGGCTCATATTTTAACGAATATTTATCTAATTAAATGGAATTGCCGACAAATTGGTATACAATTTAAAACTTCTTGTGCTTGTACGTAACGGGACATTTTCACGGTACTGATTCCCAATTATCTCATAACTCTTCGACTCGTAGGCGAGTTGTCGATGAAAAGCTCTAAAATTGGTGCACTGTACAGTTTTTTTTTATATCATAAGATAGCAAACCAACACATGGTTCTCCTGATGGAAAGAATCAACCTTCGCCTATAGACACCAAAAATGTTAATGGCGCGTTGCCATCTTGTGGCGAGGTCTAATGCCACATGCATAAGTTTACTGGCTACCTTACCCTCCAAACCAGAACACGACAGTAACAAGCATTGATGCTATTGTGGCAGGAATAGATAAGGCGGTGGTAACAGACCCGGGCGAGACAATGCAGAACTCTACTATCTAGTAGCCACGATGTAAGTGACCCGTATAGCCAATTGGTTGCCTTTTACGACCTGCCTGGCAGAAAGGCAATTGGCCTATTCTTCAAAGGAGCCCGGGACCAGCACAGGGGAAAAATATTAATTCTGCTGCTTGACCTTGATCCAAAGATGTAGCCATGGTTGCAGTCGTCCCTGATGGTATTGCGAGGCGCGATTGCAGCGGAGGTGGAGCCAATATTGTTCTCGTGGCTAAGGAGACTCAGGAGTCAAGGATTTTTCTTGTCACCCGTAGGAGGGAATGACGACATTTTGTTACGCACTGAATCAAAATATTGTCTTGCTTTTTAGAATTGATTTTCTACGAAATATGAGTCCTTGTCATTGATGTCATCGGACAGCTTGTGATTATTCGTTTGAAGTTTTGCCCATAATTTGTCCAGAGCATCAAGTCGTTCACTTAAGTACTTACGGGTTTTCCGGATGGCGGAATCTTTACCGAAGTTGCGTTTTATTTTCTTGATCTCTTCAACACTGTCGTACTAATGATAAAGTAGACTTTCCATGTTGTCGTTATATATCTGATTGGTATAGAACACTATTTACAATGTGACACATTGAGAAAAAAATAAACTATCTTTATTAGTATTATAAATGCGAAAGTTTGGATGTTTGGATGGATGTTTATTTATTTTATTTTATTTTATTTTAATATTTTGTTTGTTACTCAATCACGCAAAAAAAACTACTGAACGGATTTGAAATAAATTTGGCACACAGGTAGATGATGATCTGGAATAGCACATAGGCTATTTTTCACCAAAAACTTATAATGCAGCGGGCTGCACGTTCTAGCTAGTATGATTTAAGTATGATGATATTCAATTTCTCGAATGTCGACATAATTTTTGTTCGTTTGAAATCGATAGTTAAAGTGGAGCAGTGGTATGATCCGGGCCACTCTATGTCACCGCGAACCTACCTGGACATTTTGCGCCTTATCAATTAAGTTGGTGGAACCCATCCAAAAAGACACAGAGCAACCCCTTCTGAGTGCTAAGTGTGAGTTTTTCTTTTCGCATTCGATCGTGAGCGCGTTTCGAGTTTACTAGGAATTTGTATGTGATTTGTACAGCGCCACCTAATGGTAAACTGGTTTCTCACGTTTACCACTAGGTGTATGTATATGTATAGATGATTGATTGAAATGAAATGAAATGAAATGAAATATGAAATATGAAACAGACAAACAGACAAACAGACATACAGACAATCAGACAAAAATTATATTATAATTATATATAATTAAGACAAAAATTATATATAATTATATTAAAATATAGTTTTTAACTATATTTTTGGCTTCGATATCGATTATAGATCACGTCTCAAGTATTTTTTTTAAAAAAATATTCAAAGTACAGTTTTGACTTTCCTACGATTTAATGGCCCGGCAAACGTTGTTTTGCTATAAAATGTAAACCACATTCATGTAAAAAAACCGCCTCAAAATCCGTCACGTAGTTTTAAAGATCTAAGCCTCCATAGGAACAGACAGCGGAAAGCGTTACTTTGTTTTGTGCTATGTAGTGATTGTATTAATTGTAAACATAGTTCATGAGTTTAATTTTATAAAATGTTATTAGTAATTAGTATTTAGTAGATAGATAGATTATGTATTTGCACACAGGCATTGTTGGTAGATTATGGCGATCTGAAAAATTGTATCACTTATTAATTGTAACCTATTTTAGCTGTAATCCAAAAATACATTGATATGCGGTTCCATTATATTGGCAAATAGTAAATATTTGACAGCAAAACCAAATCAAAAGCGGCAAATATTTAATTAGTTAAATTTATTTCAAGGAAATTGAATCCTTTTAAATTGAGGTATATTAAGCTGAAAGAAACAAAACTATACCTTAACATAGATTTTTTCAGTTCAAACATCTAGTTTAGTATAATCATCCGTTTGATATCACAATCAAAATCGCCGTTTAGTAGGTAGGTAACTATTTATTAAGAATAAATATTTTTAAACTTGTAATAAGAAGACTTTATTTTAAGTGCATTATATGACATTGACTGACTCAAAAAAATCGTGTCCAGTTTTTTTTTGAAATTGAAAAACATTGTCATACAAATGTTTAACACAAAGTATTATCGCCATTTTTTGTCAACAAGAGAAAATAAGAAAATAGTATTCAATATTTTTTTAGTTTTTGAAAAACTAGACTAAAGAAGATCGTAACAAAACTTTTAGTCAACATTCCTGTTTTTATCCTCCGTAAGCAGTAGGGCTACTCTTGAAAACCGATTTCAATTTTAAATGAATATTTAATGAATTTTGAAGTATTTCGTACTCTGGACAACTACATTCAATTATTGGATTGGGCGACAGCGTCACACGGATTTCTAAATTTTTTGGAACTACTCATTCATTATTGCTTTTATTCGTTATTTTGTTTAAAACGGTACTTAAAATTTCCACTTGTAACACTAGCTTGACGTGTAACTATGACATCTATTACCAATAATTAGGTCGTTACTATACTGAATCAATGTGGGCAATATTGGTTTCAAGAGTACCGTTTTTTGACGATAATCGAAACTTATTGTTTTTATCAATATTGGTTTAAGATTTATATTGTTTTCAAGAGTAGGCCTGCTGGTTCTTAGAGTTAAGTAACTTTAACAAATTTTGTCAACAATGCGACTTCGTGCATTCCTTATTCTATTATATTCTTTATTTGAATTCTCTATATAAAAATTCAAATAAAGAATATATGATAGAACAAGGATTCTCTTTATGCGTAGCATGTCTTGCAATTTTACATTTTAAAGTTATTGACTTAATATTGAATTTTCTAATAGCCCATTACGTAAGTTAGTAAAATTTACGAGCAATTTTTCATTTCTGATCGAAGCAATCGAAATTAAATCGTAAAATAATTTTAGTGTTTAAATTACTTTGTTAACATTTCTTTTTCTGTGATGTGTAATTGGTACATTTTTTTCGCGATTTTACTATGAGACGAAATGTCCATATATTAGTACGTCAATTACTGCAATGAAATAGGTACTACGTATTTCTGTAACAAGTCAGGTAGGAGCATTGACAAAGCCCTATTGCTGGGTGTGGGATCTTTAGATCTCTTTAGAGAATCTAAGTAACCTCCTTCAACTGTAGCCTTAGGTGGATTTCTTTCTCTATGTCGGGAATAACAAGTTCAAAAGAAACTTCTACATCTCATAAAAAATAGTACAAAATAGTTTTAGATTCATATTTTAAGTGTTTGCATACATTTTGAGGTTAGGTTATTTATCGGGATATAACTTTTACATACATGTTTCCACAAAGAGGTAGAGGAAAGTTGACCCTTACCCCCTTCCCCATCATTCAGCCACATAATAACGTGGTCCGATTCTAACGCCATCCCCAAAAATGGCTGGATAGACGGCTTTACCAACTAATCGGAACATCTCTGTAAATGTTACTACAAACCAGATTAGAAATAGGGCCACTTGCACTGGAAAGATCTGACGTAAGATATACTAAGTATATGTTAAATGATATCAAAACATTAATGTCTAATTTTGATCTCTAGGTGCATACTGGAGTAATTAAATAAGACCTTATTTTATGCAAATAAATTATTATTATTAAAACTCAGGTAAGGCTTTTCGGAAGACAAACTCTAGCAGAATATTTTTTTTGAACTGAGGGTTGGAATAGTTTTGCATAAACAAAACACGAAGGATCCGGCGGAAATTTCATTAAATTTTAATCCGTGGGTTCTAAACACATATTGTATTGCCTAATTTGTATGAATGCTACACTTCTACCAGACACTTACTTACTTCTACAGTTCTACTCGCTTAAAGTAATCTTGTTTATCATTTTAATATTACGTTATTATTATTTTAATGTGTACCTAGGTATCGAAATTCAACAAAAACATAACATTTGATAGCTGCAAAGACAGCTGATTAGGGTTGCAGTGCAAACGATACATCGATTTTTTCAAACATCGATATACCGTTGATAAACATCGATGTTTTAACATCGATATCCTAAACATCGACGATATATCGTTCTTCATGAGCGATGTTGTATGAACAATGTTTTGTCATAGCTACATCTTTCAACCCGTACGTGATCAACAGCTACACACATAAACATAATATATATCTTAGTCACAAACGTAGATTTTTTTATATAGCGTCTCATTCGCTCTGCAATTCTGAGGCGCGCAAAACGAAGTAGCCGCTTTGCTCGCGTGCATCGGCTGGTCATTGTTTTATTGGCTTTGCCGTTCACAGATCACCATGTTATAGAAATAAATATAATTAAAAAACATCGAAAACAGTCGAAATCGATGTATTGTTCATAGACTTCGATGTTTTTAACATCGATGTTTCACTGTAGAAAAAAATCGATGCCTTAATATCAATGTTTTTATGAGTTGTTTGTATTTCTGATGAATTTGCGTAATAAATCATAAGTGATGACAGTTGACACAAGTAGGGATAAAAAACAGCGATATTAAGATATCGATTTTTCTAAAGTGGAAAACAGTCAAAATCGATGTATCGTTAATACGATACATCGATTTCGACTGTTTTCGATGTTTTTTAAGTGTTTTTAATTATATTTATACTTGACTTCTATGATATGGTGATCAGTGAACGCCAAACAAGCAATAAAAATAGTGGCCTACCTCACGTAAGCAAAACGGCTGCTTCGTTTTACGCGCCTAAGTATTGCAGAGCAAACGAGTCGCTATATAAGTAGATAAATCTATGCTTATGACTGAGAGAAATATAATATAAGGTCATACCATAATAGGTGAAAATATTTTAACACAGCAATCGGTAGGTACGTCTAACCAAAGATATCCAGCTAAAAACAATCATCATTCAAGTGTTTCAAACTTTTTGATTTGTATAAAATGTTATTCGTATACGAAATTTTACACCCTTTGGTTAGTACCGTCCGCCGTAGACCGTCTACCGTCTAGACAGTTTTCTAGTAGATCGATATACTTTTCAGACAAATCATGGTCTCTCAATTTGCTTTTAACTACATCCAGAATCTCTTTAATTGGAACATTAGTAAATAGAGATTACAGTAATAGTAGCGATCTGGAAATTTATGGACTTTATATTTTGATATATAATTTATATATTTTTCATGTATTTTTCATATATTTAAAATATATAATTTTTATATTTTAAAATATATTTTTTATATATTTTTTTTTTCATGGGGGTTGTGTGGTTCTGATAAGAGTGAATTTAGATAGTAAGCAGATGGTTTATTACAAATGTATTGTTGTAGAAGGATTGATGAATAGATTTTGAAGTATATAGCTTTTTAAAATTAGAATTAAAATTTTGAACAAATATATTTTGTATGCTAAGAGATAAAAATATAATAATAAACATTAAAAAAGAAATCTGGTTCTTTGAATTAAAAAAATCCATAAGTATAATTTAGATGAAAAATATAAAATATTTGTAACGTGATTGGTCAAATATATCATAAGCATGAAAATATATATAATTCTATACTAACAGTTAGTTGCGCGCTTGCGATTAATAATTGCAATTAATAAAATAAAAAACCCAAAAGACTGCATATCTTTATATATTGTGTACATTGATTCCACTATTGTTCAGATTTTTCATCGTAATTTTGTGGAAATATTTTAATGCGTAGATACTTTATAGGCTGACGAATTACAGTCAAATGCTCTTTTCGGACAAGATTCGTTAGATTTAATAACATATACTTCAATAGATTTCTTCAAATTTGGCTTACGTGACTTATGTCAGGACACGTTTGTTTATAAATAACATCGTACCCTGATAGCCACCTTACCTATAACTTACTGTCAATCTACATCCGCAATTTGAAGCAAACTTGACGGAAAGAGTTGGCAAAGCGAGCGATTACCTATAACTACAAATCTAAAAAAACTATTTTTTCAGCGTATCAAAAATTAGTCATAAACATCTTGACAGTATTACATATTTATACACTATATATTTTCAGTATTTTTGAATCGCTTGTCCTATTTTTCCTTGTTAGCCACCGGAAATCCCAGCAATTCGCTAACGAGATTATCAGAATTACCTAACAAGTACTTTAATTATAACCCAAAGTAGGAAATTTCGTTTGACGTCAAGTTAGTGTTATCAGGAGGTATATCGATCTTTATAATTTGCCTATAACTTCCGTTAATTAGCCTAAAACCCAATAATATTCGATAACGAACCTCAAACTAGGGATGTACGATTCCAAAAAAAATCGATCTCGAGAATCGCGACAAATATTTTATTATTTGTTATAAATATTTTATTGACAGATATGAGTAGAGTAATTATCATTTTGATAATATCTTAAAAAGCACCCCACGCTTTTTTTAAAATAAAATAATTTTTTTTTTATTCACACTATTATTAATTTATATTTATTGAAATTTTCAACACTATTCTTAATTTAAATTTATTAAAATTTATTTTCTATTTTTTGCTTTGATTTTCTATAAAAAGCGTGCTTTTAGTTTTTTAAACTATTATTTATTTTTTACTTTTTAGTTTGGTTTATTCATAAAAGCGTGATTTTTTAGTTTTTTAAAACTATTATTTGTTTTGTAAAATTAAAATTCTCCTTAGTATTCAAAAATTTGTCAATATTGGAGAAATCGGCTAAAGATAATTATTGGAAATTAAAATTAACATCAAGTCCTGTCTTATCGACTGTAGGAATAATTATAAAAAATTAAAATTAAGTTTCTTACCTTATCGACTATAGATGAAAATTATATAAAATAACAAAAATCATATTTTGCAAATTAAAAAATGGAATAATTTTATCAAACATACAAACATACAAAAGTACAAACGTACAAACATACAAACATACAAACATACATATAGGTGAAGCTAATAAAAAGTTTGTAAAAATTATATGTCTCAATTTTAGAATCAAATTTGTAAATTACTTAAAAAATACTTTCTTTGAAAATTCGGGAAAATTGAAAAATCGGGAAAATTAAAGTTATAAATAAGAGAAAAAAATCTATTAAACACTGCGTAGATCATTTAAAGATTAAAAAATTCGATACAATCGAACGACAATCTGAAATTCGAAAATACGGTTATTTTGTAGCTTCTCTTTACATGCTATTTTTTAAAAATTTTGTCAATTTTTCAATTCTAAGATCATATTCCAACTATTAAAATGCACTTGCAAGTCATTAACAATTGTGTTTAATAGATTTTTTTCCCATATTTATAACTGTAATTTTTCCGATTTTTTTTTTGGTATTTTTAGTTTTTTTTTTAATTTTTAGCGCGCGCATAAAAATTTCTAGTAGAAATTTATTTCGATGTCGATGGTTCATTATTCTACATCGACCATCGATGTTTCGATTCCAAAAAAAATCGACCAAAAAAAATGATGTTTCCCGGAAAAAACATCGATAGTCGAAACATCGATGTATATCGGCCATCCCTATTTGACTGCTTTAGTTATCAATTAACAGGAAAAAACCAATTTATTTTGCGCATTATTAATACATTTTATGGTCCGTTCTCTGAGTTGAGGTTATCGCTGTTTTCGTTACTAATAAGTTTATTAATATATTTTCCGTATTACATAGCTATTTTAAATATTAAATAAGCAAAGGAAAGTTTTGAGTTGATGAAAACCCAAATAATGTAGTTTAGTTTTGATTCAAAATGATACTACTCCACTATCAGTAGAAAACAATAAAGCCCTTGAGTTTACAGAATGTTTTGCGTGACAAAAACAATTTTTTTTTAATTATCAATTTTTTGGGTTCCAATTTCTAAATTTCGACATTGAAGCGAGCCCTGGATTTTACATCAAAACTTACCATGATTTCATCTAGTTCCAACCTCAGGTCCTGAACGAGTTATAGTCAAAAGGCAGCCGGCATACATGACATATACTAAAGGGATTACCGATAAGATTGGAACGCTACTGAAAAAATATTCCATATCTACCATCTATACGCCAAGCTATAAGGTAGTCGGGCATGTCGGCACGCCTATAGCTGAACATATTTTGGATACTAGCATTGATCACTGGACTGAATTCCACAGACCTCAGGTTCTCTCTACTGAGCGACACTATGTTTCCCGTATGGTACGGGAAGCTATTGAAATTAGAAAATATAAAAATTTCAATAGGGAAGACGGATTTAAGTTGTCTCCTGCATGGAATCCAGTGATTAGCAGAATAAAGCCTTTGCACCTGCAAACAAATAAATTCCAAGATACGGTTAGTGTTGTGTGTAGACTAAATTCGAAAAAACAAGACCAAAAGGGAGTAGATGAAAATCGATCCCGACGTGAACGACGGAGGAAACTCGCTGCTCCAGTCTGCTCGTGACCACGGTCAATGTAACTTGGCCGAAACGTCGAGCTTTACAAGTAAGTTCTATATACATATATATGTGTTTTTGACCCGTTTATATATTTTTAAAAATGATAGTAGAACGTTCATTTTACACCCTTGAATGTTTAAGCGGATATCTTTGATTAGACGTACTGAATGCCTGGTATATAATTTATAATACTTTCACCTATTATGGAATTACCTTAATATATATTTATGTGTGTAGCTGTTGATCATAGACGGGGCGGAAGATGTAGATATTATAAAATATTGTTCATAAAACACCGCTCATGAAGAAAGATATTTTATCATCGATGTTAAAACATCGATGTTTGAAAACTATATACTTATCGATGTTTGACAAAAACCGATATATCGTTTGCATCTCTAGACACAAGCAGTGTTGCCCTGCTACTTTCCAATCCCTACAGAACTTATTCCCTATAATAGGACCTAAGTTTATTTTAAAATCCGCCCAAAACCCCCTAAGTATTTTTTTAATATACCAACATTATACCAAGTATAATTTGTTTAGGTTTGAACATACTTTTTAAGATGTTGTAAGTATATTATGTACAAGTAACTATTTTACACATTAAATATAACGATAATTACTTATGCAATATTATTTTTTATGTCTAAAACGACATCTTCATTGTCGTCAGTGACCTCAAAGTATACCTACAATGTATTTTTTTTAGTCATACATCCTGTAGTTTTTAGCATGTTTTGTGAAGGTTTTAGCTCATTGAAAGAAGTGGCGCTAACCGCGGAATGCCGTCAGAATTACCGTTCGTTTGCCTTAGGTTGCGTTAAAAATATAATATCAATAAGTGCAAATTGCCACGGGCTGGCTTTGCACGAGAATATCTTCTTATTTAATTTAGTATCATATAAGTTTGAACTGAAGGCATAGAAAATGCGATATCGGGATGTAACATTGTGCTTACTTAATGTTGACGAGACTTGCTTGTACAAGACGTTGGTTTCTAGTTTTATTTTCTGGTTATAGAACGAAAAGGCTATTAACAAACATAATCTTGATTATGGTGAAACAGTTAGTCAGTGTAATAAAAAATGTTGATAGAGATAGCAGAGTCATTTGGTTTTATCGCTCTTTATTTCTTTTTTCTTTTGTTTGCAGACAGCTATATTTTATATTTTTGACAGTTTTTTTACAATGGTACATAAGCTGTTTAAAATTATTAATTTATTCCATTTAAATACTGCTATTACCGACGATCAATTAATTACTTTGAAAACGCATCTGTGCCTAAATCAAGATAGGAGTGCACCCACATGTTGATTCGAAAATTAAGAATTTTGAAATAAGATTATAGAGATAACTTTAGTCAGTCAGACCTAGATTTTAACTTTATTTGCCCTTGTTCATCTTGGCATTATGGACAATACCTGAGTAAAATATGTCAGTCATATGGTTTTCGCTTCTCTTTCATACAAAGATTAACATATTCTACACTACTATCGTAGGCACTTGGTGAAACTCCACATTAATGCAATATTTTATCAGTTAAAACACTTTTGCTGTTTCACAATAAGGCAATTTTATTACTTTATACACTTGGTCTGTTTCACAATAAGGCAGTTACCTATATATAATTGTCTTATTGTAATACAGTACAAGTGTATTAAGTGATTAAATATTGCATTATGAAGATTAACTTTCCTTTGATAAGTGATAACTCCCTAAAAAATCTCTAAAGAAATCCTGCCCCTAAAAATTCCCCTTTAAATACTTCTTGTCCCAAAATTTACGGGGAAACTCCCAAGTTGGCATCACTAAAATACAACATAAGACACAAGCAATAAAAGTTAAAGGCTCCCACACACAGGCACGTTATTATAGGTCGATAATATCGTGCCTATGTGGGTATGCGTTTTTGCGATATCTGTTTTCAGTATATTTCGTATTATAATGGCCACGGAGTTACACACTGCTGGGATAATAACACCGCAATGGAAGTAGGACTTCGCATTTCTCCGTCCTGCGATATTCCAATATGAGTTCTAGAATGTTTTGAATAAGGACACAAACGATCGTACACACACATGCGATAATAACGTTAGTACATACCTGAGATGGTATAGTGCCGGCGCGGCGTTCTCTTGTAAGAAGTATCGGATGATAAAAACGCAGCTGTGTGCAAGGAATCGAGACGCATTATCGCAATAACGCATGCGATATTGTCGACCTATAATAACGTGCCTGTGTGGAGGAGCCTTAAAACATCATATCAAATATCAGTGATGCCTCTTGTCAGCCAGATATCAACAAGCACAATTCGCCTAATCTTGCCACCTATTTTTTGACAAGTAGCCTAAATCGCCTAACATTTTGCGTTATAAGTATTCGGTTCAAATAAAATAAACACCTAAAAATAAGACAACGCAGAACAAAGAAGTGTTTTGCCCCGTGTTGGTCCCGGGCTCTTTTGAAAAATAGGAAAACTGCTGTTCACCAGGCAGGTCGTAAAAGGCGACCGTTTGGCTATGCCAGACGCCAGTCACTACTGGTACTGATAAAAATTGGATTTTAGGTAGCCATTTAACACCCTGTGGTCTTTTTCCATTTTCAAACCTCGGATAAGTTTTCCCCATTCCTCACACTACCTTTCGTTTCAGTTGCATCACAGCAATTCCATACAAGGTTTCGCCGAAATTTTGCAAACTAAAAACCACAATTTCTTATTTAAATTATGGATTATTAAAATAACGCCAGAATCTATTAAATATGTATCTTATTACTGTCGTGTTCCTGCTTAGAGAGTAAGGTGCAAAATGCTAATAATGCATGTGGCATTAGTACCGTTCCGACTTACATAAAACGACGCACCATTTAAACAATTGGTTGCCTACCAACGATGGTTATCTCTTTCCATTAAGACTTATTTACTTGACTTTTTTTTATATCATAAGATAGCAAACAAGCAGATGGGTCTCCTGATGGAAAGAGTCAACCATCGCATATAGACCATAGATGTTAATGGTGCGTTGCTATCTTGTGGCGAGGTCTAATGCCACATGCATAGGTTTACCGGCTACCTTACCCTCCAAACCGGAACACGACAGCGACAAGCCCTGATGCTATTGCGGCAGGAATAGGTAAGGCGGTGGTACCAGACCCGGGCGAGACAATGCAGAACTCTACCACCTAGTAGCCACGATGGTAGTGACTCGATAGCCAATCGGTCGCATTTTACGAGCTGCCTGGCAGAAGGTTGGCCTATTCTTCTAAGGAGGCCGGGACCAACACGGCGAGACTTTTATCTAAAAAAAAATAAAAAAAATATACATTTTTATTTAATTTATAAAAATTTAATTAATAATTAGTCTTAAATCTATGAAAACTTTAAAGTTACACAATGATTATCTTAAATATTTGACCTAATTACTATCGAGTGAGTCCGTTTTTATGTCGTTTTGTAAGTCTCCAGATTGGTCACCACATTCGACCGTTCCTGTACAAACACCTTCCATCTGATTGGTGAATTGAAATTGCGTGTTGTTCTTTAATTTTTTTATTTCACTCCTAACTAAGATTATCACGTAGAAATGGACACCTGGAATAAGAATAACATTTTGTTATTAAAATTATTGTAATAGGTAAACACCAAACATTTTTAGTAAACATATTGTAAAAATTAAGGGAGTTATTGGAACTTAATTTTTGAATTTTTACAACACTTCCCACCCATGAAGTATTAGGCCCTGTCTATGAGGTCTCGCCATCTCTTTTTGTACAGCTGTGTTAGAAAGAGAGAGTAAGACCTCAGAAGATGACAGCAGTATTTAAAATTTGGTTTCAAGTAGGTACCTATTAGAAGTGTTGTCTCCAGATATAATACAGCGTAATTTTCCCACCTCAATCTTGCGTAATTTTTTTGATGTGTGTACCTTATTGAAATGCTACACTAGACAGTTCACGTGATTGATTTCTTGCACCAAAATAATTTTAATTAATTATTATATTAATTATTAATTATGAGCTATAAATAAAATTATACACTATATAGTCATTTATTATAATTTATAACAAATCTATTATTAAAAATATTATATTTTTGAGAAATAAACCGTAAACCGCAGAATATACCTAAAGGCAGAAAATAACATTAATTAATATAAATATAACGCATATTAATTATATTATACTTACCTACTTACTTATAAAGACAATTTACACGTACCTACCTATACATATTTTTTTATATTATAAGATAGCAAACAAGCAGATGGGTCTCCTGATGAATAGATTCAACCATCGCCTATAGACAACAAAGGTGTTAATGGTGCGTTGCTATCTAGTGGCGAGGTCTGACGCCACATGTATAAGTTTACCGGCTACCTTACCCTCTAAACCGGAACACCACAGTGACAAGCTTTGACGATATTGCGGCAAGAATAGGTAAGGCGGTGGTACCAGAATGAGGAACTCTACCACCTAATGGTGACAATGGTAGTGATTCGCATAGTCAATCGGTCGCCTTTTACGACCTGCATGGCAGAACGACAGTTGGCTTATCCTTCAAAGGATCCCGGACCAACAGAAATATATTTATAATATTTACGTCCATTTTTCATACATACGAGTATACCTAAATTATATAATAATTATAAAATGCCAACATATAAAAAATTAAGGATTTTGATGTTATAGTTTCTTAATAAAAATAAAACATCCATTGAGTAAGTGTTTGTTTCCTATTTACACCAATTGAGTAATATCTTGTATGTATAAAAATAAAGATAACATTTATAAACTACTGAAAATAATTATTTCATCTAATACAAAATGTTATCATTGTTTTAAAGTTATCGTTGAAGATGATATTGATTTTACTTACCCAAATTTAATAAAATCACACTGAAAATTATAATAGCAATGTATACCATTAACATCGCTAAAAAGGAATGACTAAAGAGCGCTACAAACATATCTATCAAATGATCACCAGCGTAAATAAGCGATATTATACAGTTTATTGCAAAAGCTGTGATACTGTAACGGTAATAAATTCTGATAATCCTGTGGTTTTTCTGAAACAAAGGACAAAAAACAGTCTAGTTATAAAAGTGACACATACAGCCAACGCTTCTTACGACCTTCCAGAATAGCAATTGGTTTATTCTTCAAAGGAGTCCGGACCATGAAGTATTAGGTAAAGGTAAAGATAGCACTCGGATTAATCACTTGAAACATATACCTACATTATATTTTACTCTATGAGGTCTCGCCATCTCTTTTTATACAGATGTGTTAGAAAAAGATGTAAGGCCTCTTCTGATGACAGCAGTATTTAAAGTTTTGTATCAAGTATTGCCTGATGCCTCCAGATGTAATACAGCTTCATTGTCCGGATCAACACGGGAGGAAACTAATAAATATGCCATGATACATGCATGTCCCATCCTTGAAGCTATATTATATCTGCAAGCAGCACTTCTAACACCTACATAAAATACAACTTTTAATACTGCTGTCATCTCACGAGGTCTTACCCTCTTTTCCTAACACAGCTGTATAAAAAGAAATGGCGAGACCTCATACTTCATAGAGTGAGATGTAACGTAGGTATCTGTTTCAAGTGATTAATACAAGTGCTAGCTCCACTTTTGCCTAATACTTCATGGTGCCATTTTAGAAGGTATAAGAAAAGGGGTTGTATGTAGTCTCACGTTTTAGGACTTTAGGCGCGTGTGTGTGGTCGGTTTGACTCCTATGTTCCGTTTCCGCAGTTAGAGACTTAATAGATTTTATAGTAGTGCATATTATGTATTATGTCACACACACATTACAAGTTACATAGACTGGTATAATTCACGTGAGGGCGCGCGGACGACTGACGTCCCATATTATAAAGTTGCGTCTGCGTCAACAAATTCCAAATGCGTCCCCACACCATCATACTTACAGGTTTTGGACTGTTAGAATAGTTCAGTGATAAGGATTCTGGTGATTCAAGCGATGAATAATCAGGCAATTAAACAAAATTTACTAAGAAACTATTGTGTCCATATTAACAAAATTGTATAGATTTTTGGAATAAAATATCACACTTAAAAAACTATTGAAATCTATTCAAGCAGTTGAATAGATTTCAATAGTTTTTAAAGTGTAATAAAGGTTCTAAACAAACTACACCTTGTGTAGTGTGACTTGCTATTTTTACGAATAATTACTACGGGGCTGGTGCATCGTAGTAAGTTTTTGATCAATTGATAAGAACTAAAAGTATCATTATCAAAAGCTCGTAAGGGTACAAATTCACCACCTAGTCTTTAACTACTTTGTCGATTCAAGCATGTCGTCGTGCATTCCTAAAATTTTACCCTCCAGATCCTTCTCTTTTTGAAGAATAGATCAACTGCCTTTCACTTGACACTTTGTAAGTGGCGAAAGAATACTAATAAGTGTCACTGAAATCGTAACTAAGTTTTAGAGTCCTTCCTTCCTTTCAATCGGGTTTGGTACTATCACTCAATTTATGCTGCATTACCGTCAATACTTACCACTGTCGTATTCCAGTTTAGAAGATAAGGTAACCGGCAAACATAAGCATTAGCATTACTATCCCACCACATGGATAGCAAAACACCATTGGCATCTTTGGTGTTTATGATGTACGATGGTTGTCTATTTTTAGTCATGAGGACTATTGACAGAAGTGAATAATTAAAACTGTATTTATAAACTTAGATTTATTGTAGTGACGTATACTGGGTTTTTAATGCACTATTTTACGAGCACATTTTTTTTTCTAGTGAATCATGAATTTATTGTATGTCTTGATGGCAGTACTCATAAATAAATGAATAAATAAAGACATGCCTATTGATAAAGCTATAGAAAAACTCAAAATATTAGCATATTGAACTACGCTACGCTGTCTCGAACCCTTTCGATTTTCATCCACCAAAAATAAGAACCTAAAGACGATGTCACTCCAAAAAGACTTGAATGTATCATTCACATTTTGGTGTCTATAGGCTTTCCTTATTAGCATTAGTACGAAAAATTATTTGCTGTAAATTAGAGTATAACGTCATTTTTATACATACCTGGTGGGCGCCTACTATAAGTATTATGTGAAACAAGATATCAACAGCCAAGAACAGCAATGGAAGAACTGTTATGATCAGACTAATCGTTGAAAAATATTGATGATTTCGTACTAAACTTGCTATAATTACTGTCATAGCAAAAATATTAATTATCTGAAAATTAAAGTTTAAACGATAATCATAATTTTATATTTGTAAAATAAGTATATTTATATGACTAGCTAGCCATATTTTTAAAACACTCAGTAAGAAACTTGACTTAGATCTCTTTAACACGTTTTTCTTCGAAAAGACAGCGATTGAGTGAAGAATTCTTTTACAGTTATTGATGTATGAATAGAAGATTTCTACATTGTCTCGCCCGGATCATGTACTAATTTTATCTATTCCTACCGTAATAGCGTCAATGCTTTTCACTGTCATGTTCCGGTTTGGAGGTTGAGGTAGCCGATAAATAACATGTGGCATTAGACCTCGCCACAAGATAGCAACATACCATTAACATCTTTGGTGTCTATAGGCGATGTTTGACTCTTTCTATCACGAGACCCATCTGATTGTATGCTATCTTATAGATAAAAAAAATCGGTTGTCTGTAAAGTTGGTTTACAGACGATAGTTGAACGTGACAACGTCTTAAGAAAATACTAATGGAATGGTAGCATTTACGGAACGCCTCAGAGCGAGGTAACGCCGCATGAGTCATGTTTTTTCGTGCGTGCAGCCAGCTCTATCGAATTATAAGACGTTGTCACGTCAAAAACATTTCATATATTCCGGCATTACTTCGCGAAAATAAATACTTGAAAAATAAATTCAATTAATTAATTTGCTTTTTTTTTTTTTTTTTTTAGTTGAAACTAGTTTATCACTCACTTGTACTTTTATTTCACTATTATTATACACTAAATTATTTAATTTTATCGACCGGTTTCGCTTTTTAAAGCATCTTCAGGACGTAATATTCTTTACTGACAGTTTAGTGTTAGATATAACATAAACAAAATATTTTTTAAAAATGATTGTGGGTAAACTTAAAAATAAACACAATTTCTGTATTGCTAGCTTACACGGTTCTCCCTAAACATTTAGGTGTTTCCTAGTATATAATTTTATCCCACTTTAAATTAACTGTAATTACTTACAAAATAATGTCAGGTTTATAAATGTCAAATAAAGTCAACTAACTTACAAATAAATTATTTTACGATGTCAACATTATATTTGTGTGGTCATTACTAATTAAATTTTAATAAATGTAATAATTAATTAATAATACAATTGCCTTTATATTATTATTGATAATATAATGATCATTGTATTCAATTATCAAATTTAAAATATAAAAATGTCAAAATTAATATACAATTATATACAATTACGGTTCAATTAGATGTCAATAAATGATTATAATAATAACATGATTATTCAGAAACTTAAAATAATAATTATTATATAGTAAATTGGAAGTATAAATTTTCACTACATATGTATATGCGCACATATACATATACATACATACATATATATATATATATATATATATATATATATATATATATATATATATATATATATAAAAAAATGGAATTTCACCAAGTGCCGACGATTGAAAGTGTAAAATCTAATTAATTTGCAACTGTCTGCAAAAATTCGTATCAAAGACTGTTTTTCAAATTGGTGCGAACTTTCTGCGGGGGTGCCTCAGGGTGGAGTTTTATCTCCTCTCCTGTTTTCAATATTTATCAATACGGTAACCAATCTTATTTCATCTCATTTCCACCTTTATGCGGATGATCTACAACTTTATCGCCATTTTAATGTCGAGAGTTAGCTTTTGCATTCGACTCCATAAACACAGACCTTGACTCAATTCATGACTGGGCTAGGTCTTTTGGCTTAGTTCTCAACCCTAGTAAATCACAAGTACTCTTAATAGGAAGTCGTTTTCTGCTTAACACTATTGATAACTCTACAGCCTAAATATAACAATTCTATCGTTAACCTTAGCAGCACTGGAAGAAATTTGGGTTTGTTTTTATAGTTCTGATTTTTCGTGGGGTGCTAATATGAATTATATTCACAATAAAATTTATCGATATTTCCATTCTTTAAAACTTCTTCAAAATTTTCTTCCTTTTAAAACAAATATCTTTGGTCCTAACTTTAATTTTTCCCATTTTAGATTATGCAGACTCATGCTATCCTGATGCTACAGAGAAACTTTTTAATCGTTTAGAACGTCTCCAAAATTTATGCATCAAATATATATTCGGTTTACGAAAACTTTACCATATTTCCAGCTTTAGACGCCAACTTGGTTGGCTTCCTATTCTCCTTCGGTTTTTTTTTTACGGTTATTGTCAATTTTATATAATATTTTATTCAATGATTCTCATCTACGCCAAAAATTTGAATTTCTTCACCCAATTGACCTTCCATGTAGTCCTTGTGTAAGAGCTCTCTTACGAGTTCCGGTACCTAAGATGACCTATTTCTCCTCTTCTTTTACTATTCGTGTCGTTAGGCTCTGGAATTATTTGCCTCATTCCATCAGAATAAGTGAATGTCTGTATACCTTTTACATATACACCAAAGATGTTATTGGTGCGTTGCTATCTTGTGGCGAGGTCTAATGCCACATACATAAGTTTACCGGCTACCTTACCCTCCAAACCGGAACACGACAATGACTAGCACTGACGCTTTGCGGCAGGAATAGGTAAGGCGGTGGTACCAGACCCGGTCGAGCCGATGCAGAACTTTACCACCTTGTAGTCACGATGGTAGTGACGCGCATAGCCACTCGGTCGCCTTTTACGACCTGCCTGGCAGAACGGCAGTTGGCCTATTCTACAAAGGAGCTCGGGACCAACACGGGGAAAAAAGACCTTTAAGAGTCGCCTGAAATAGCACTACCTATCCATTTCATAGCTTGTTTTGTTTGTAGATTTAATAAGTAGTTATAAATATTGTATTAATTTAGTAGTTGAGTTTCTTTTGTTTTCTTTGTTCTTTCGTTTTATACACGTGTTTTTTCTATCTTATTTTTTTTCTCTTATTTTGGACTTGCTGGAAGAAATTTCTTTAGAGATAAGCTTGCCTTTTGTAATAATTTTGTCTTTATGTTTACTTTTATTAATCGTGTGCAATAAATGGTTAAAATAAATAAATATAATATATATCTGTCTTTTCTAATTTTTTAACTTTCTATCTCCTAATGAGTTTGTCTTTAATAAATAAGGAAAATGAAAATAAACCCACCAGTTTTATATAGCCCAAACCGAGCAATCCAAACCTCAAAGGTATGCAGCATAAGCATCTTCTGACTTCAGGGCATTCACAACGCATCTTACACTTCTTCAATCACAAATTTAATTTAATTGAAAATGAAGCCCAAAATGAAACAAAATATGCTAGTATTGGATTAATTTTAAAGCAATAATTTAAAATTATTAATAGGAGTGTGTTATTACTTTAAAACAGTGTGGTTATCAACAATTCGCTAAAGTTATGAATATCATGTTTTGATAAATATAGTATTGTAATATTAATATAATTAAATATCTGTTCTTGGTTATCTAGTTAGGAAATATACATTCATATCATACGGAATTCCTAGTATTGAATGCGCACAGCGCAACTATTAGTTAAAATTTTTATTTTAGGTAGAGCAAAAGGGCAAAATGAATACCTGGTGAAAAGTGGCCGCCACCAGTCGTAGAGTTCTGCTAAAATATTATATACTCTTAAATTAGAAATTTTATATTTGGTACTTATGCGTAGCTATAGCTTTGTTATAGGGAGGAGGGAGAGCCCAAGGGCACCAAAATGTACAAAAATTGATACTGTAGGTACCTTAAAAAATTAGTAATTGGCATGTAAAGTTTACCTCGTGTTGGTTCGGGCTTCTTTGAAGAATAGACCAACTGTCGTTCTGCTAGAGAGGTCGTAAAAGGCGACCGATTACCACTCTACCACTTAGTGGCCAATTATATATAATATAATTTGGCCACTAAGTAGTAAATAGTAGAAAATTACCGGGATATGGAAGAACAATATTTGGGAAACACTGTCCTAGATAGTGTAGACTGTCCTTCCTAATCTACCCTTACTTCCCTTTTTACGCTACACTTACCATAATACGTTTCCACTATTATCCTCCTCCCCACCCAAAACTGCCACAATTATATTAATCTAACAAACGAACTTGGAGGAGAAACTTTCCTACCTTTCCTCCCCTACCCTTCTTACGTATTTTGCCAAGCCTACTCTTACTACTGCCCTTCTTACCATACCCTAACTACCGTTTTCTTTTTGCCTATACTACTCAACCTTCCATCAATATATCCCCTACCCTTCCTACCCTCCTAACCCTACATTTCCTTTCCTAACTTTCCCTTAAAAAACTTGTCCCATACAAAATTGTTTTTGTTTAATTTTAAGTATATTTTTAGTATAAATCTTTTACTTACTTTAATTATAATATAATTTATCGTGATAGATATATATGTAGCTCAAAATCTGTGCAAGTAAAAATGTTTTTTATAACATAAGATAGCAAACAAGCAGATGGGTCTCCTGATGCAAAGAGTCAACCATCGCCTATAGATACCAAAAGTGTTAATGGTGCGTTGTTATCTTTTGACGAGGTCTAGTGCCACATGCATAAGTTTACCGGCTACTTTACCCTCCACACCGGAACACGACAGTGACAAACACTGACGCTATTGCGGCAGGAATGGGTAAGGCGGTGGTACCAGACACGGGCGAGACAATGCAGAACTCTACCACCTAGTAGCCACGATGTTAAAGTCTCGTATAGTCAATCGGTCGCCTTTTACGACGTGCTTGGCAGAATGGCAGCTGGCCTATCCTTCAAAGGAGCCAGGGACCAACTCGAGGAACTCGCACTTACAGTAACGATCGATACTGTGCTGTTAACACTTTCACACTTACGATTAGGGTTACATTATTACATACTTTATTACATCATTAGGTACACTTAAAAAAATTAATTTAGTTAAGGAACAAGAACTTAGGCTATATTTTTGTGTGTAACAGAAATGGAAATGACTACTTTTTGCGTGATTAACGATCACCCAAACAGACAAACATACAAACTTATATATTTTTAATTTATAATTCTTCTATAGCTTGTCATAATACGCCCAATAATTTATATGTATACCTACTAGTGTAAAAAATAGGCATGGAAATAATTGTTAAATTAGATTAACTGTTATGTTGTTAAAGTTAATTAATATTTAACAGTTATTTATTTATGTTATATTATATCAGTAATATATATTATAAAGTACAAAAAAAAGGTCCTCTAGAATAATTTTAATAACTTTTAACAGTTATTATTATCACGGTATCCCGAAATATTTTTAATAACAGTATTATCATAAATCAAGTTAGCGAGCAAGTTAGTTGTTAATTCTTAAAAAAAATTTAAAAAAATTAGTACGAAATTTAATATGTTAACTGTTAAATGATCCATGCCTAGTGAAAATATACCTATAATTTACTATTGTGTGTGTTCATACTGTATATAAGGCCCCATTTACATAAATCTCTAATCAAAATGTAAATGGGGCCTAACGGTGGATATAGACGTTGCAACTTGCGAGGCATGCGCCGCACACGCCCTGCAATGCACACGCCTCGATGGAAATGTGCACAATGCACATTAATTACATCGATGATAATGATAATGCCTCGCCACGCCAATGAACTTCCAAACTCCAGATATTGCGAAAGATATGTTGACGGATGAACTCAGTGCGCTGCACATTCTTCATAATGTCCGTATCCGTTATATTTAAAAAACCCTGACACCTGACGAAGGACCCGCGCAGCTTCGCCCGCGAATAGAGTAACACTTCATCAATATAATCTCATCAAAATCAGCTCAGCATTTTAGCCGTGAAAGCGTAAAGTACAGACAGATTTTCGCATTTATACGCATGAATGAATAATTGAACCCTTATGAACCCTTTCGAAATATTTTATATTTAAAGAACGACGGTGAGTGTTGCACAAATTACCACAAAATTACACCTACTACTTTATAATTTACCACATTATGCTATGCTAATCAAAAGCTTAGAAATGTACCTAATTGACACTTTTTGGCCAAGATGAACATAAAGCATCCAACCAACATCCTGTGTGATTATAAATCGTGATAATATCATAAGACGCAAAGTATATACAATCATCATTAGTATAAAATGCTTATGATGAAGATCAAGGAAGTATTCAATGAACCCACCGACGCGATGTCTGCACAGGATGTAATAGAATATAGGTATGTAACAGTCAACTCAGACAGTTTATCTTAGTATTTCTTGAGAAATAGTGTGACTAATACTAACAATAAATAAAACTTAACTAAATAAGTAAAACTTAAAATTAAAGATTTATCAAAATTAAAAACTTACAAGATAATACTTTTAAATTTATGTGACTTTCCCTATCTGGATGATTCTGAAAAACGTCATTTTTTCTGTAATTAATTAGTAAAGAAGCTATTATATATTTTTATTTGTATTTTTGGCTTTTTTATGGTCACGCGTTATGGTCACGGCGAATGCAGTTTTTCAAACTTAAAATTAACCAAAAATCAAAAGAAAAATTAAGTATAAAGTATTAGTTGAATTAAAAAAGAAGTTAAAAATATGTCAAAAAAGTTATTTTTGTAGAATTTAAATTTAATAAAAAAATCAATAAAAAAAACCTTAAATTAAGGATGTTTTAAAATAAATAAAAATATTCGTTTAAAAAACCAAATTTATATTAAAAAATAGGTAAATAAGCATTTAATTTAATTTAGCGATGAGTTGTTTTGAACGCAAAAAATTTCCCTTAGTTAAAAAGTGCTGTTTCTGTGTTCCATTACGGAAAGGTGTCATAATTTTTGGTTATGTGAACTTGGTAAGTACTTAGCTTAAGTTTTATGTAGAGGTAGCCGGTACCCTAAATATAAGCGCTTAACTGAATATTCCTCGTTTTAGATTAGATAAAACCGAGTACTCGGCCGAGTAGTTTGGTTTATTACAAACCTTGTAGTGTGTATCATACTACTAAACGTCTGTCTGTACTTTCAATTTTATTTGTAAGCTTGGCGAATAATATATATTTTTTAATTCCCGATGCAAAACGAGGGGTGTTATAAGTTACAAGTATGTATCTGTGTGTCTGTCCGTGGCATCGTAGCGCTCCGGAGTCCGGCGAATGGTCTGAATTAGTTGCGGTTTTTTTTTAAATTGAAAGCCCTGTTTTGCGAAATGGTTCTTAGCTATGATTCAATAGAATCTGTTCAGCCGTTTCAAGATCACCAGCTCTTTTCTAATTGATTAAAGGAATTAAGTAACTTGTAAAGGTTTTATCAGTACTAAATTTTCTATTCTGTTACTTTATTGCAATTACATAGTAAGTAACCTTGATCTGATACTTTAATATCCTCATTCGAAGATCATCAGCATCTATTTAACTGGAAATTTTCGTACGTGAATAAAAGATTTTCTAAATATTGCAAGGCACTTTTTAACGACTTTTTGATATCCGTTTGTACAAAAACTTGACAGACTTGTGAAAGCTCAGTGACACTTCAATACTATAGTATCATCCATCTGAGTGCTAAGTGTGAGTTTTTCTTTTCGCATTCGATCGTGAGCGCGTTTCGAGTTTACTAGGAATTTGTATGTGATTTGTACAGCGCCATCTAGTAGTAAACGTGAGAAACCAGTTTACCACTAGGTGGCGCTGTACAAATCACATACAAATTTCTAGTAAACTCGAAACGCGCTCACGATCCAATGCGAAAAGAAAAACTCACACTTAGCACTCTGAACTCATGATGTAACCTGCACGTAGGGACTGGAACTCTCTGATGCAGACATTTAACAGAGCAACCTAGTTTGAACTTATTGGTCTTGTTACTATAAGCACTAAGTTTGATGAGTGCTTATGATGACGAGGATCTGAAGATGGAGTTGAAAAAATGCTACCGAAACTCACGTGTCGAATGTAGAAAGAGATAAGATAGTCTAGTTTGGACTTTATGGATTTTGGATAACGTATACTTTCCATTACATATAATGTCGAAGATCTGAAGACGAAGCCATACAAGTGCTATTTTAACTTAAAGATAGAAATTGTTAATATAGTGGAGTTCGGGGTCATTATAATTATAACAGTAAGTCTGAAGATTGAGCCGAAAAAGTGACATTGGAATTTCAAAAATCCAACACAATGAACTGCTACACTAAACGAGGTTAATGTTTTGAATTAGCACTTAGTTGTCTTCTATTGGCAAATGCCTTAGTGCTGGATGATTTTCAGGATCTGATGATAGAATTGGAAGATAACCATGAGAACTCCTAAACTAAATAAAATAAATTAATCGAAATTGGACTCATATGTTCTGTTTGGACAACCACTCTAGTAAAATACGATTTCCAGAGTCTAATGATAGAGCTGGAAGTACGTTATTTGAACTTTGGAATAAAAGCTAGCAATACCATCAACTTTTGGTTCGTTTAATTCGTTATTATAAAGAATTTGGAGCGAAATGGCTTTCGGTGCCTGATGATAGAGCTGGAAGATGTACCCGAGAACTCCTAAGCTAAACCAGGTTAACCCATCAAGTGGGGACTAATTTGGTTTGTTTTGGCAAAAATTGTTTATGCTGGACGATTTCTAGTATCTGATGATGGAATTGGAAGGGAGTCATGGGAACTTCTAAACTAAATACGATAAACCTATCGAGTTTGGGATCCTTTGATACGTTTTAACAAACATCATGGTGCTAGACAATTTCCGGGGTCTTACAATAGAGCTGACGATGGAGGTCATGGGTTCTTTGGAATAAAGTGGAGTAAATTTTTACTAGGATTTTGAAACACGATGGTTATCGGTGTTTGATGATAGAGCTGGAATAAGTTAAAGTATCTTCACGCCCATATCCCCGAAGGGGTAGGCAGAGGTACAACAAATGCACCCACGATTAGGCGAAGATACTTGGTCCCACAAATGTGATAGGTGGCAAGCCTATCGCCAACCAGGCACTTTCCAATCCCGGGCAACTTTGTATTTCTCAGAAAACTGAAAAAACACTTTTTTTTAAAGTGCCCGACCCGGGAATCGAACCCGGGACCTCATGTCGTCAACGCCAACACTGGACCACTAGACCACAGAGGCGATAAAAGTAAAGATAAAAGTTCATGAGATCTTTTAAGCTAATCTATATAAACCCATCGAATGTGGGCTAATTCGGTTTATTTTGGCAAACACTTAGGTGTCGGATGTATTCTAAGATATAATAATGATGGAACTGGAAGGTGACTATCGGAGATCAGGCTGACATAGTTGGCCTTTATTACTGGTTTAATAATAGAATTAGAAAGTCGCCATGGAACTCCCGTACTAAACAAAATTGAATGTGGTCTTATTTCTTATATCTTTACATACACAGTGAATCAAAATAATTTCCAGGGTTACATTGTAGCCATGGGAGATTTTCAATAAAACAACTCAAGCTCATTGAGAAAGTAACCGTGATAATCTTAACCTAATGCTGCAAGATCCTCTCGAATCGATCCCATCGAAGATTATCAGTTAAAATGATACACATGTAGCAGAATGGTGGTCTGCGGATGTATCGAGGGTTTTTGAAATATTTAATTTTATCTTGTGTTATATGTATACATATAAAAGCATTCAAGCATACCTATTTCTCCCTGTGTTGGTTCCGGGTTCCTTTTGAAGAATTGGCTAATTGCTGTTCTGCCAGGCAGGTCGTAAAGGCGACTGATTGGATATGCGAGTCACTACTATCGTGGCTACTAGGTGCCAGAGTTCTGCATTGTCTCGCCCGGGTCTGGTACCACCGCCTTATGTATTCTTGTCGCAATAGCGTCAGTGCTTGTCACTGTCGTGTTCCGGTTTGTAGAGTAAGGTAGCCGGTAAACTTATGCATGTGGTATTAGACCTCGCCACAAAATAGCAACGCACCATTAACTTAATTTAATTAATCATTAACTTAATTAATCTTTGTTGTCTATAGACGATGGTTGACTCTTTCCATCAGGAGACCCATCTGTTTGATTCCTGATTGACAGAAGTCAATGTTACATACAAGTAATATTCGAGCATAGCACACATAGACACCTCTCACGAACGCGATATCTCGGACCAGTGCGGAACAAATTGTCCCGTACCATTCCGAATATCGCGTCCGTGAGAGGTGTCTGTGCGTGCGTTGCTCGAATATCACATATATGTAGATTGTAGATTGACTACTGTTAGTCTTCAATATACTTTGATACTAGGTAGTCGAGTTCCGCAACGTCTTGTCCGAGTATATGGTACCACCGCCTTACTTATTCTTGTCGCAATAGTGCCAACGCTTGTCAATATCCTCTTTCGGTTTGGAAGGTAAGGTGGCCGGCTTATGCATGTGTCATTGCCATCTCGCCACGCGGATACCAACTTCTCTTTCAAATCAAGAGAGCCATCTGCTTGTTGCTGTTGCTGCACATCGTGCGTATCACGTAGTCACAATGTTAGTGATACATATAAGCTTTCTTCGCCTTTTACGAGATGCTAATGTTAAGGCTGTTGATGTATTCATAGACTAATATTGTATTGATGCGCTCCTGTATCTGATGTGGCTGTCTATGGGCGGTGGTAATCACTTACCATCAGGTGAGCCTCCTGCTGGTTAGCTCCTTTTTTTCTATAAAAAAACCCGAAAGTTTTTCTCTATAATGCAGTGCAAATTTTTGAACAAGTTTTTTACCGTTTACGCAGCTAATTTATGGAATGATCTCCCACGACATATTCAGAATACCCAGTTCATAAGCTATTTTAAAGTTAAGGTCAGGCAGCATTATTTGTCGCTTGATGGTTAACAGTTTTTTTTAAATATTTCTGTACTTACGCAACTTAAAAACATGGATGTGACTGTATTTTCTTTTCTTTCACTTACTCACTTTCAATTTTTATCTTAGATTTTTATCTTTTAATTTTTCCCCGTGTTGGTTCCGGGCTCCTTTGGAAAAAAGACCAACTGCCGTTCTGGTAGGCAGGTCGTAAAAGGCGACCGATTGGCTATGCGAGTCACTACCATCGTGGCTACTAGGTGGTAGAGTTCTGCATTGTCTCGCCCGGGTCAGGTACCACCGCCTTATTTATTCCTGCCGCAACAGCGTCAGTGCTTTTCGCTGTCGTGTTCCGGTTTGGAGGATAAGGTAGCCGGTAAACTTATGCATGTGGCATTATACCTCGCTACAAGATAACAACGCACCATTAACATCTTTGGTGTCTATAGGCGATGGTTGACTTTTTCCATCAGGAGACCCATCTGCTTGTATGCTATCTTATGATATAAAAAAAAAGATTCTGTCTCATTGTCACTTTTTATAGAAATTATTATCAAAAAAGCAAATTTACCTTGCATTTATCCTTGTTCGTTTTGTTAAAATTTATTTAAGTTAGTTTTTAATCTCAAATGTACACCATTCCTCCTGTTTATAACTAGTGATTTTTTCAACAATCCGTAAGGCTGGTTTTGCTGGAACAAATCTCTTAAAGAGATAAGCACGTCATTGTACATATATTTTCTTTATAAATAAGTATTGTTTTGTATTTATGTGAGTATAAAAGAATAAATAAATAAATATATTATAAAATGGGTCTATTCATAAATAATTTTTAACGCAGTAAAATAGCAGTACCTAACTGTTAACTTCCCATTTCCAATATCTCCGGAACTCGACATCTTCACCAAATTAAAATAGAACCACATGGAAATTATGCCCTGTCAAACAAAAAAAAAATTCAAAATCGGTTCATAAATGACCGAGTTCTGAGGTATCATACATAAAAAACATACATCCGGATTGATAATCTCCTTTTGGGATGTCGGTTAAAAAGGAGCACAGACCAAACCGGGAAAATATATATTTTTTGATGTTAGATTATTCTATTTCAGATATTGTCACTCCTATGTGTTCCTGTTCTTATCTTCATGGTGGTAGAAGATGCCACTAGTATCAAGCCTGCAGAAGAGAAAGATTACATACATCCACTGATCTACCTTTCATTTACGTTAGCTATTGTTATTTTTGATGTGGCGATAACAACTGTGCTTATTATTGGAGCTCATAAGGTGATTACGATATGTTATTTTAACTTCCCGTTACGTTTGTAGTACCTATAAGAAAGTTACTGGTTTTTACAGCTTAAAACATAGCGCTGAGTGCCGTTCGAAAGATCAATATCGAACATTGTGTTCAATAAGCGCAGCCTGGGTTATTTGTTCTGTATCTGTAAGGACATTTTTCGTAATTCCATAGCTAAATCCATGATGAGATTTACGATCGCATTTCGCAATGAAAAGCGTCAGCAGCGCCGCACTATCGAGCGTGGTAGCGAGTTGTACTAATGCGTGTGGCAATTTGACATTTGGTACCTATTCTGTAAGTGGAATTCGAGCTTCGATCGTCGAATTGAGTGTCGAGATCTGAAAACTCGAATTCACCTGTCAGATTAAAAGTTACTACAGAGTAATCGAAATTGACGTGAAATAAATATTTTATCGGATGCAATGGCAAGATTATTTGTTTTAAATCAAATAATCCAAGAAGCACATATAGCTGAGTTGTACGCTAGTAGAAATCAAGCAAGTAGCATTCGAAGAATGAACATATTTACATACATTGGACCAAGATTATGTTCTAAACTGCAGACTATCAGATGATAACTCAAGTATTAGAAGACATAAAACATAAAACACAAACTTTTTCTCCTCTGTTGGTCCAGGCTCTTTTGAAGAATAGACCAATTGCCGTTTTGGCGGGCAGGTCATAAGAGGCGACCGATTGGCTATATACGTGACTACTAGGTGATAGAGTTTTGCATTTTCTCGCCTGGGTCTGGTAAGACCGCCTTACCTGGACTCACACAAAGAATATTAACTCCTTAATTAATTACACAAGCAAAATGTATTATTAAAATAATAATGTATAATGTACTGACTACTGAGTAGTTTTAAAATCAGGCGTTCTTTTAAAAAATGATGAAAAATGTTTAGATGTATGGATGTTTGTTTTTTAATCACGCAAAAACGACTTGACCGATTTAGATAAAATTTAGTACACAAGTAGATCATAACTCGAACTAGCACATAAAATACTTTTACAAAATAATTTGTTTCCGTATAATTCACGAAAAGCTTTTATAATTCAGCGGGCTGCAGATTGCAGCTTATAAAAAATAATAGTTCCAGTAATTATTTCCTTGTTACAAACTGACATACTTTACCTCTTTAAACTATTAGCAAAAATTAGGAAAATATAATCCTTGTACCCATTGATATAAAAAGGGAAGATACGTTACCTAGTCACAGCGCCTGGTCTTTCAAAACTAGGTCCCTAGACATAGTGACAATTGATGACAATCAAATCACATGCGGGATCTCATATCATACACTTATATTTTCCGACTATTTTTACCATTAAACACGCATCACCTTCACCTTCTTGTATATTCAGCCAGTGTTATAATCACTCAAGGAAAAAAATAAGACACACGCGATTAATTTCCATTCGTAAGTTTGGCTAATACAATTTGTTTGAAAATAAGATTAAATTATTGTTTATTTCGCCATGTTTGTGAGAGTGAGATAGTACAATACAAGAGTAAGCGAGAGAAACGTAGTCTGCTACGTTCGTCGCATTACTTTGCGTTCGACTGACGTGGACTCACCGAGCTTAGGTTTAGCAATTGCGATGTTAGAGCGTAACATATTTTCCCTTTTTATATCAATGTTTCTACCTGATATAATGAAAATGTATTTATTTTTTACAGAAAAAGAAAATACTCCTCAAAATATACTTCTACAGCGGCCTGGTGTTACTAGTACTAACATTATTTATTGAACTTGTTAATATTAAACATAATTCGCATTTAGAGAATGTCCTGACATTCCTGGGTTTTGGTAAGTATTTTTTTATTTATATAAAACTAGCTGTTGCCTGCGACTTTTTCCGCGCGGACTTCGTTTATTCCGCACAGCTCCTCCCGCGTGGGTGATAGCGTGATAACATGTAGCCTATATGTTGACCCGACCTATTAGTAATATTCAAACAAAATTTGAAGTAAATCCATGCAGTACTTTTTGAGTTTAACCCGGACATACATTGACTTTCCTACGATTTTATTATATGTAAATATAGATACGTGGGTATCAACACACTGGTTCCCTTGCAGGGTAGGTAGACTGAACGGCACGTCTATAGATTTTCTGGTTACCACGATTCACTGATTTAACGGTTGGTGATTTCATCTCCATTGCCGCATTTGGCCACCTGATAACAATTAAGTCCTTTCTAGCTATTATCGGGGCCGAAAGTCTTACAATCTCATCCGAGGTACAGAGGAGAGGTAGGAGAGAGTGTAACATACCACTATGGATATGGGCGTACCCAGGTTCTGGGCCAGGGGGGGGGCAACCGCAACATTTTAAGACTATATTTATCTTAATATCTACAACAGCACATAGCTAGTAGAGAGGTAAACAAATTCCAGGCGAGGCAGCTGCCCCTCGCTGTCCCCCCCCCTCGGTCCGCCCATGACTATGGACTCGGAGTAGGCATGGAAATTATTGTTAAATTAGGTTAACTGGTATGTTGTTAAAATTAATTTATTTATTTATGTTAAAAAAAGGTCCTCTGGAGTAGTTTTACAATTTTTAACAGTTATTATTATCATAAATCAAGGTAGCAAATTTTTAATAACATTATTATCCTATATGAAGTTATTGGTAATTTTTAACAGTATTTGCTAATATAAATAACAGTTGTTAATTGTTAAAAAAAATTAGTACGAAATTTAATATGTTAACTGTTAAATGATTCATGCCTAACTGACTGATCGGATTGCTGACTTTACTTCCCAGGAAAACCTCAAAAAATGACACTTTTGTCTGATCTAGATTAAACCCGGGACCTTATGATCTGAGACGAATAAGGTAACCCCTATATCACACAACAGTCGATATCTTTTTATACATCCAAGATACAAATGACTAGCAATTATTCGCGCTTCGTTCGCGTGACCCAAAATCATTACCTCCTTTTTCTGAGTCGGGTACAAAGTAGCTTATGTCACTCCTTGATAGTGAAGCTTTGTAATGGTAAATTAATTTTTAACATCATTCCTATTGCTTTTGAGTTTTTTCGCTACAAACATACGAAAATACAAATGTTTTCTCTTTAAATATGTGGTCCTCTCTGTGGTCTAGTGGTTTGGTGTCGGTGTTGACCACATGAGGCCCCGAGTTCGATTCACGGGGCAGGCAATTCAAAATGTGTTTTTTTTTAGTTTTTAATAAAAAAAACGTTTGCTCGGGATTGGGTAAGTAGCAGTCTGGCGATAGGCTAGCCACCTATCACATTGTAGGACTAAATATAAAAAAGTATCTTCACACCCGTATCCCCGAAAAGGTTAGGCGGAGGTACAACAAGTGCACCCACGAACTGAAGATACGTGGTCCCACAATGTGATAGGTGGCAAGCCTATCGCCAACCGGGCACTTTCCAATCCCGGGCAATGTTGCTTTTATTAGAGCAGAAAAAACACATTTTAAAATTGTCCGACCCAGGAATCGAACCCGGGACTTCATGTGGTCAACTCCGACATCGGACCACTAGACCACAGAGGCGATCTAACTAAATAAGACTAAATATCTTCGGCTTATTGTAGGAACAATTGTTGTCCCCTTGCCTCTTCTGGGATTCGGGCGTGTAGATACTTTTTTATAGATGGGTTGCAATCTTCGTAGTCCTAATATGATACCACATACGGATTGCCGACTACTTTCTTTGCTAAAACGGACAGTGGCAATCACTAACGTTATGCGACAAGAATTAGTAAAACACTTTGATCATAGCAGCCTTAGAGGGATCACTGGATTTATTCGAGCGCGTGCCGCGTGCGCGGCTGATTAACACAGTGGGATACTGTCAAGGCGTTTCTCCATATATAAATCCTTTATATAGAGCTGGGCATCTAGGGCAGTAGGAAATAATCCAATAACTTCGGTATGTGGAAATTGTCAGAATATTTTTTTCCTTATCCTTACACAGTTTCCTTCAAAAAAAAATTCAACCGCGCTCAATAACGCCAAGACAACGTTTTCTTCGCAAATTTGTGACCTTACTTTATTTCCTTCCTTACATTACACTCAAATCGTCAGATTTCTAAATGTATCTAGATTTTTAGTTCGAAATTAACGCACCACACTTTAATCTGTTGCACTTGTGTTTCCTTGTGACTGTTTTTTTTTTACATTTTTTATTTGTAGATGCTTTCCCCACCATTGAGGTAACCTTTTAATGTTCCTATTATCTAATCTACAAAATCCTAAAGGAACCTAAAGGTTTACTAGGTGGTAGAGTTCTGCATTGTCTCGCCCGGGTCTGGTACCACCGCTTTACCTATTCCTGTCGCAATAGAGTCAGTGCTTGTCACTGTCGTATTCCGGTTTGGAGGGTAAGGTAGCCAGTAAACTTATGCATGTGGCGTTAGAACTCGCCACAAGATACAACGCACTATTTTCACCTTTGTTGTCTATAGGCGATGGTTGACTCTTTCCATCAGGAGACCCATCTGCTTGTTTGCTATCTTATGATATAAAAAAAGGGATTACGGGATTTGTTCGAGCGCGGCAGATTAACACAGGGGGATACTCCGCACATTGTTGAGGCTCTAAACCAAATATAAACCCTTTATACATAAACCAAATATAAATATATATAAACCCTTCATACATATACCAAATATAAAATACCAAATATAAACCCTTTATAGGCTAGGCACCTAATGAAGTAGGAAAAAATTCCATTACCGAAATTGGTTTGTGAAAATTGTCAAAATATATTTTTTTCTTTATTCTTATTTCCTTCCCTATTCTTATTTCCTTCAAAATAAAAGAAAATTCAACCGCACTCAAAAACGTCAAGATAACGTTTTCTTTGCAACTTTGTAACCTCCTTTACTTCATTCCGTATATTACACTCATTTCTTCGATGACTCAAATCGTCAGATTTCTAAATGATGTATCTACACGTTTTAGCTCGTAATCAACCCACCACTCTTTAATCTGTTGCACTTCAGTGTTGCCATGTCACTGTTTTTATTACATTATTTTAAGTGGAGATGCTTGCTCCACCATCAAAAAGAAAAACATATAACTTTTAGTTGTCCTTATCCTATATTCTAATCTACAAAATCCAATAGGTCCCCACGACGCTCTAGTAAATCCTCATATAGCATCTTGGGCTATTATTATGGTCACTACGTAATCAAGGAAAGACGATGGTATATTCGGTGAGCCAGTGGTGGATTTCGTTCCGTGAGTTTAACTCATCCAACAGTAGATTTTATCAAGTTAATGATCCAATTTGTTAAGGTTTAAGAGGCACTTGAGTTCTCTCCCCTCCCTCCCTCCTCGGATCCGCTACTGCACAGATTTGTGCCTAATGCCATCTGTTATAAAGTTCATAAAAGACAAACGATTGACTAAATATGTCTCTATTAATAAGACTACAAGGGTAGAGTATTGCAGCGTCTTGCCCAATATTTTTGCTACCTTACATATGACCTATGACTGCTATAAGATGTTTATTATTATTAATATTATTATTTATATCATAAGATATCAAATAGATGGGTCTCCTGATAGAAAGAGTCAACCATCGTCTATAGACACCAAAGCTTGTAGCGAGGTCTAGTGCCACATGCGTAAGTTTACCGGCTACCTTAACCACCAAACCGGAACACGACAGTGACAAGCGCTGACGCTATTGCGACAGAAATGGATAAGGCGGTAGTACCAGACCCGGGCGAGACAATGCAGAACTCTGACACCCAGTAGCAACGATAATAGTGACTCATACACACACACACATACCAAATCGTTTGCCTCTTACTAGCTGCCTGGCAAAATGGCAGATAGCCTATTTTTCTAAAGGGCCCGGTCCGACACGTGTTTAAACTTTGTTTTGTAACTTGAAGTGACTTAAAATATATAGATGGAAGAAAAAAACATTTTTCAAATTGTGAATATCTTTAACGCTGAAACTTGTTATTTTCAGGATTAAACATCTATTTACTGTTCCTGGTCTTCAATACTATACATCTTATAGAAGAAAACAGGCAAGTCCAATACATCGCTCATCTAAATCAACACTTCTAATTACACAATCGTGAAAATTTAACCAAGAAATTAAGTGTAAGTACCTGTTTTATGTAATACTATTAGTTGCTCCTAGAACCCGCCGCATTAAAAAAGTTTTGGTGAATTCAACGCGAACAACTTATTTTGCCGGGATAAAAATAAACGTATGTGTTATTTCAGGTCATCATCTACCTGTATGTAAATTTCATTCAAATCGGTTTAGCCGTTTTGCGTGATTGAATAACAAACATCCATCCATCCTCCCCGTGTTAAGACCGTGGCATTAGACCTCGCCACAAGATAGCAACGCACCATTAACATCTTTGATGTCTATAGGCGATGGTTGACTCTTTCCATCAGGAGAACCATCTGCTTGTTTGCTATCTTATGACATAAAAAAATCCATACATCCAAACTCCCAAACTAAAACTTAAATTAATATAGATAAGCTGACACACTCAGTTTGCCCGCTAATAAATTAGCATATCAATGTAACATAAAATATTTCACCGCCCATTTTCACCCCTTAGGGGTTGATTTTTGGAAAAAATAGTAGTCTATTGGACCCACCTGTTCTACTATCTCCATGCCAAATTTCATTAAAATCAGTTCAGCGATTTAGCCTTGACAGACAGATAAATTTTCGCATTTAAAATCTAATATATAAAATTCTCGTGTCGCGGTGTCTATTACCAAACTCCTCCGAAACGGCTAGACCGATTCTTATGAAATTTTGTATACATATCGGGTAGGTTTGAGAATCGGTCAATTTTTCATACCCCTAAATGTTAAGGATGATATTTTTTTTGTTTTGATTTTTTTATGATTCAGCATTAAAAAATACATATAACTCTAAATTTTCTCCGTTTTACCATAAACCCCTATTTTTTAATTAAATAATTTATATAGCAAAACGACGTTTGCCGGGTCAGCTAGTATTTGCATAAATTAGTTTGGATTATGAATTTAATTTAAAGCGAGGCATCGCGACAAACGGTAAAAAAAACTGGTTTGTTTAATCACGATTTTTTTATTGATTGTTAAATAACAATTTCACAAAAATTACACGCTATACCTGAAGATATTATCTAAAGAATGTGCTAACTCATTACATGATAGAATGTACATTACTTGACAATATAAAATTCCGAAAACAGGGTAAAAACATCTCTAAAACAAATAATTTGTTAATAATATTTCTAATCTTCCACATGATTTTTATATGGTGATATTTAGTTGTAAATACAAAAAAGTATGTGCTAAATTTTAGTTTTCAGCTGATGTCCTATATTTATTTATCCGCAAAATAACACGATTCCCAGCGGTTTCAGAACATACCGCGCCACCCATTTTCTATAGAATTGACGCGCGTCGAAATACCTCGCCTTAATCAAAAGTACTTCTGTGTTAGTTCATCAGTGTTAGTTCCGGCCTGAGTGGTTAGCGTGCCTTGGTGGGGCCCCGTAAAAAATTGTTTGTGGGCTCTTATAAAAGGTAGATATTTCTCACAAAAGAAAAAAATTTTTGCATAAAATTAAAAAAAAATACTTACTCATCATAATTATCTACCTGTTACTTTTTCCAAAAATTTTCAAACAATTCAAATTAAATATACACTCTCCTTGCCTTTTATTGAAAAAAAAAAACAGATTTTTTTTTTGACTTTTTAAAGAAAAAAAAAAGAAGAAAGAAATTATTTATTTGCAAAAAATATGGGAGTTACAAGTTATTATAATTTGATTAAGTTACCAAGAAATTCTACCATGATATAGTATTCAAATATTTTAAACTTATAATAATTTATTATTAAACTAAAAATGTTGTGAGTCGATTTTTTTACAATTACTACCGGATCGGAACGCAGCCACACACTGAGAAGATCCGGCGGAAGAAACTCAGCGGGCTTGTGTTTTTTTTACAAACATATTTCACATCACAATACTTATTTGTATGAATTACAAACTTCATTTTTTTAAATTAAAATGTTGACATTTTGGAAGTTTTCATTAATTTTTGCTTACGCACGTGGCGGGCCCCTGTGGCTCGGGGCCCCGTATACTGCAGATACGGTGGTAGCTACGCCCCTGTCGGACCTTCTTTAGAGAAAAGACTACTTATGATTCTGCCAGAAAGTTTGTAAAAACCGAACGATTAGCCAATCTTACTTGTCACTACCATCGTGACTAGCATGTAGCAGAGTTCCGCGACGTCTTGTCCGGGTATATAGTACCACCGCCTTGCCTTTTCCTGCCGCAATAACGTTGATGCTTGTTTCTGTCGTGTTCCGGTTTGAAGGGTAAAGCAGCCAGTAGACTTATACACGTAGCACCAACAACCTTTTTTTTGTTTTATATCATAAGATAGCAAACAAGCAAATGGGTCTCCTGATGGAGAGAGTCAACCATCGCCTATAGACACCAAAGATGTTAATGGTGCGTTGCTATCTTGTGGCGAGGTCTAATGACACATGCATAAGTTTACCGGCTACCTTATCCTCCAAACCGGAACACGACAGCGACAAGCACTGACGCTATTACGACAGGAAGGTAAGGCGGTGGTACCAGACCCGGGCGAGACAATGTAGAACTCTACCACCTAGTAGCCACGACAGTAGTGACTCGATAGCCAATCGGTGGCCTATTACGACCTGCCTGGCAGAACGGCAGTTGGCTTATTCTTCAAAGGAGGCAGAGACCAACACGGCGAAAAACAATTCCACACGTATAACAATGCACCATCATGTTTGGTGTCTATAAGAGTTGATTTCTCTACATCAGGAGAGCTATGTGCTTGTTTGTTATCCTGAAAATTACTTGAAGTTAAAGCGTTTTTTTATATCATAAGATAGCAAACAAACAGATAACTCTGCTTCTGGAAAGAGAAACCGCCGCCTATAGACGACGGCAAAGACGTTAATGATGCGTTGCTATCCAGTAGCGGGATGGTAATGCCACGTGCATAAGTCTACCGGCTATTTTACCATCCAAACTGGTATATGACAACGACCAGAATTGACGTTATTGCAGCTGGAATAGATAAGGCACCAAATACCTAAGCGAGATGTTGCTGAAATCTACCACGTAGTAGTCACAATGGTTGTGACATGTATAACCAATTAGTCTCCTTTTACGACCTGCCTGGCAGAACGGCAGTTGATCTATTCTTCAAGGAGCCCGGATCAACACGTATTGAATTTAAGCAAAAGTTGTTAGCCCAAGTTAACACGGTTATCGTGTAGTTAAATCAACAAAAGTAAAAGTGTTTGCTGTTTCCCAACATAGATGATTTGAAAAAAGCCCTCTGACACATTTCTCACATTTCGTAACAAATCTCACTAATGTTTATAAAATAATCTTGCAATTTGAAACGAAACTGCAATGGTCGTTAATATAGTGATCCGCCATCTATGCTTTTGTAATCTGCATAATCTGTTATTATGGCTTTTGGTATCGTTCGGAGCTGTTACAACCATGAAGCTGGATTATACAGCTGTATTATTATAGCTGTACTAGCGACCTGCCCGCGGTTTCACCCGCGTAGCTTTTGTTCCCTTAGGAATATCGGAAAGGTTTATATACTAAAACTTTCCTCAATAATCAATCTATCTATTAAAAAAACCTCATCAAAATCCGTTGCGTAGTTTTAAAGACTTAAGCATACGTAGAGACATAGGGACAGACAGAGAAAGCGACTTGGTTTTATACTATAGTGATTATCTGAAGGCAACACTTCTAATACCTACTTGAAACCAAATTTTTGTAATACTGCTGTCATCTTCTGAAGTCTTACCCTCTCTTTCTAACACAGCTGTATGAAAAAAGATAGTAAGACTTCATAGACAGAGATATAATGTAAATATTTGCTTTATTATATTTACTTAATTATGGTAGCTCCTCCTATACCTAATACTTCATGGTTACAACTTATACAACCTGCCACAGAATTATATATTAAAAGCGAAAAGTAGTTGGTTAAGAAACAGCTACTGAATCCATTGCAACTGTTTTTAACATATTTTATAAATAATTAAAAAGAAAACTAATAGACATCTTTCATAAAGAGTTGACATAAATAAAAAATAAGCTTAAATCAAGGTCATAGGGCCTAAAATATTTAAATATTTCAATTTACAAATATGTAATAAAAATAGATTAAGAAAGACAAACTTTAGTCCACACTACGGATTAACAAATTCATAAAAAATATTTCAATTTTCAAATTCATAAAAATCATGAAAAAATATTTTTAGTGCCGAATTTATGGTTTTATTTAAAAATATTAATTACAATTAATATTAATTGACATGTTTCATAGTGTGTATTATATAACAATTTTGGACGTAAACTTTTTCTTGTGATATACCTAATCACTTCATAATATAAAAAAATGTGTTAACGGTTGACCCTATGGGCCATACCTGAAACTTCTCACTAAATTAAGGTATTTTAAGCTCAAAAGAGTAAAAAATATAAGCATAGATTTTTCAGTTCAAACATTTATTTTGTTAAAAATGGCAGCATATTAATTTTTGAAAAAAATGATGGCATTCGACTCAATTTTTGAGATCTAAAATATTGTTTTAGCTAAATAATCGATAGGTTGAAAAATTTCGATGTTATGTCAAAAAACATTTTATTTTTAATTTTCTTCGTTGATGAAACCCAAACAAATTGACCGATTGTGATTAAATTAACTCATTTGACGCAGTTTTTAAAGAAGAAAAGCTGATAAGATTTTTAAGTCAATCGGTGAATTAACTTGAAAGCTATTTAAAAAAAGTTAAGTAAGTTTGCTAGAAACAACGTAATTTTAATATTTGAAAAGCTATAAGTTTTGAAAATTAGATTCCATTTCGATTTTTGAAACGACATTTGACATAGTTTTTTTTAGTACTAAAATATCGTAGAACACCAAAAAATGATTGGTTGAAAAATGTCGAAGCTATGTCGAAAAAACACTTTTTTCAAAATTTTTCGTCAACGGTTACTCCTAAACGGAAAAACCGATTTTGATGAAATTTATGTATTAGATAAAGTTTTTTAAGGAATAGAGCTGATTAGTTTTTGTACTCGATCGGTACATAAATCTGGAAGTTATATTAAAAAAATACTCTTTCGTCAAAAATTTTTTTTTGTATTTTTTCAAAATTTCTCAAAATCTCCTTGACCGAATCGGTTCAAATTTTCAGGAAATCTAAGTTAAGTGGAATCCAATCGAATGCCATCAACCGCGTTTCGATCGGTCCAGCCGTTCAAAAGTTATAAGATGTTTACATAAATACATACATACATACATACATACACACATACAGACATACTGACGTCATCGCGAAAATAGTCGGAAAAGATTCCTAGGACCTCAAAACGTGGAAATCTGGTGAAAACTCGATTTTCAAATATCGGGGTAAAATCAGTAATTCCCTTATCTACATAGGTAGTGGGAAATTAACAAAGTCGATTTTCGCTGTCTGTCCCTATGAACGCTTGGATCTTTAAAACTACACAACGGATTTTGATGCGGTTTTTTTATAGATAGAGTGATTCAAGAGGAAGGTAATGGCTTTGGTTAGTGGCAAGCCTGTGACCATCTCTTTAGGTCTAATCACCAGATAGGTGATCTTTTCCCGTAGAACTCGTCAAGTACCATTAAACTTTTTAGGCTATTTAGGGTTTTTACTAGCGACGTGTTTTAAATATTTCAATATATTCTGAAAGCAGATAATTGACACAGTCTCGTGGATATTTTTCTTATAGTATAAGATAGCAAACAAGCAGATGGGTCTCCTGATGGAAAGAGACAACCACTGCCTATAGACACCAAAGATGTTAATGGTGCGTTGCTATCTTGTGACGAGGTCTTATGCCACATACATAAGTTTACCGGCTACCTTACCCTCCAAACCGGAACACCACAGTGACAAGCATTGACACTATTGCGGCAGGAATAGGTAAGGCGGTGGTACCAGATCCGGGCGAGACAAGCAAATCTCTACCACCTAGTAGCCACGATGTTAGTGACTCGTATAGCCAATCGGTCACCTTTTACGACCTGCCTGGCAGAACGGCAGTTGGCCTATTCTTCAATGGAGCCCGGGACCAACAAGGGAAGAAATTGTTATTTCGAGCTCATTTTTGATGGATACATTGGTTCAACGCATGGATCATAGAATTCATAACATCTGTTTCCAACGCCACATTTCAGAAGCGTCGATTTTGGTCCCTTTTTCTGTCTCTATTCCAGGAGTCTGCGCGGTAGAAGAAGATTGAGAAAATTAGTACGTGCATCAGCCTCACTTTGGTTTTATGTTATATATTTCAGGCTCACCATATCCTAGTGTTTAGCCGTCGCGGCTTATGCATGGGGATAGAGCTACCTATATACTAAAATGTTATCCAAATTTGTCATGACGTTATAGCGTGAAGAACTAACAAGCATAAACTCACACAAACTATAGCATTTATGGCGCTGGTGGGGTTTTTCTGATTCATCAAATATTGGGCTTAAAATTAAGACGCCGATAAACATAAGCGCATTCTAAACTAAAGCTAAACAAGTTTAATAATCAGAGTTTGTAGATAATTTACTAAGAATACGTCTTATATTACATCACTATAGTTTTTTTCTTTATTTAACTCTAGCGACCTGCTACGTAATTCATTGTGTGATTAATATTTTTGAGTTATCTAATAGAACCTGCCCTTGTACAGGTTTTGCTGGAAGAGATCTCTTAAAGAGATAAGCACACCTTTGTACATAGTTTAATTTATATAACACTTGAGTATAGATATGTTTTTTTTTTGTATATGAAGTGTTAAATAAATAAATAAATAAATAGAACCATTATTTTTTTCGGAAAAAATTAGCCCCTATTGTTCGAGTATAAAGCAACCCTGACTACGCAGTCAATGGGGCTTCAACTTTAATTCCTGATAGAAACAAGCGTTTGTGAGATGAGCGTAGTTGTTTATTTTTCTTGACTTAGGTGTCTATTAAAGAAATAAAGTATTTATATATGCATTAATAGTTTTTATATTAGTATTTATATATGCATTAATAGTTTTTATATAAGTATTTATAGTATATGCATTGATTAGTCACCTCTATGTTCTAGGGGTCCGGTGTCGATTTTCACCACATGAGATCTCGGAAACGATTCCCGAGTCGGGAAATTTAAAAATGTGTTTTGTCAGTTAATTTCTGTTCTTTGCCCGGGTTTGTAAAAGTGCCCGATTGGCAACAGGCTGGCCACCAATCACATTGTGGGACTAAATATCTTCGGCTAATCGTGGGTGCATTGGTTGTACCTAAGCTTAATCCCTTTGGGGACACGGGCGTGAATATACTTTACTTTGTATTACATATATGCATTAATATAGTCCGGGTATGTATCAATGGGCATACCTTGAGGTCAGATAATTTTTTGTAATTTGTCCAGTATATTTATTTATTACTAGCTGACCCGGCAAACGCTGTCCTGGCTTTTTAATTACTCTTTTTTTTTCTATATTTTCTCACCTTTTAAACCTTCCCTGGACTTCAATAATTAATTCAAAACCAAAATTAGCCAAATCAGTTCAGGCGTTCTCGAGTTTTAGCGAGACTAACGAACAGCAATTGATTTTTATATATGTATACTAGCTGGGAAAACGCTGTTCTGCCTTTTTAATTACTCTTATTTTTTTCTATATTTTCTCACCTTTTATACCTTTCCTGGACTTCAATAATTAATTCAAAATCAAAATTAGCCAAATCGGTTCAGGTGTTCTCGAGTTTTAGCGAGACTAACGAACAGCAATTGATTTTTATATATATAGATTAACTGGTCATATTTCAATTATATCTGTGTAGCCATTTTATTGTTAAGAAATATCTCCCGTATTGATAATGACTATTTCCGAAGAATTATTTTTTACCTCCGTACGAAACCATACCTTAAATGCAAATGATTACCTTCGACCGATATAAAGACATTAAACGTATCACTACCATTATGTCTACTAGCTGTAGAGTTTTGCGAAGTCTCACCCAGATTAGATAAAATCATCTCACAAATTCCTGTTGCGATAGTGTCAGCGTTTTCCACTGTCGTGTTTCCTTTTAATGATCAACAAAGTGGGGGATTATTACAGGTGACCGTTATGTTTATCAGGAAATGCTTTAGCTAATACTATAAAACATACATACAAAAACATACGCATTTGTGATATTAATGGTATTTAAATTTCAATTAGAATCTATTTTTATATTTTTTCTTCTAATGCATACATCATTTGATAATGACTTTATATTTCGTCACACTATTTACATAATAAACGACTTATCTACATATTTTATTTACGCTGTAAACAAATTTTTACAGTAACATCGGTTCCAAGGTTTTAAAACAAAATGAAAATACGTATAAAACATCTCAGCCAGTGAATACACAAAAATTCATAGTTCAGTAAAGTCATGTGTGTCATCATGTCTACGGCTGTTCAAACAAGTTGGATGTAAGTGTTTAAATAATAGTTTGGAAGGAATGTGTAAAAGGTTACCTTTATATAAGAGAAAACTGACATGTCTTTTTTTAGTGTCGACAAGGAAGCGCTTGACCACGATCTCGCCTGATGGTAAGCTAAGATGGAACACGTTTCTTAGAAGGTACCTTCTTTTTTATATCATAAGATAGCAAACAAGCAGATGGGTCTCCTGATGGAAAGAGTCTACCATCGCCTATAGACACCAAAGATGTTAATGGTGCGTTGCTATCTTGTGGCGAGGTCTAATGCCACATGCATAAGTTTACCGCTTACCTTACCCTCCAAACCGGAACGTGACAGCGACAAGCACTGACGCTATTGCGGCAGGAATAGGTAAGGCGGTGGTACCAGACCCGGGCGAGACAATGCAGAACTCTACCACCTAGTAGCCACGATGGTAGTGACTAAAATATTAGGGTTAACAACCCATACAATAAACGTGGTTTTTTCATATTTTTTTTGCCATGATAGTACGGAACCCTAAGTCCTGCTCGCACTTGGCCGGTTTTATGGAAAAGCGAATGCTAAGCTTTTTATGTCACTACCATCGTGATTGCTAGATGGTAGCGTTCTGCATCGTTTCACCTGAGTCTAGTACCAACGCCTTACTCATTCCGGCTGCAATAGCGTCAGTGCTTGTCACTTTCGTGTTCCAGTTTGTGGGTAAGGTAGCCGTTTCATTTAGGCGTGTGGCATTAAGACCCCGCTACATGGATAACAACGCACTATTTACATATTTGTTGTCTATAGGTCTTTTCCATCGGCAGAGGCATCTGTTCGTTTGCCATGTTATGATAAGTACCTATCCATACTTCGATAATAATATTATAAATGCGAAAGTAGCTCTGTTTGTCTGTCTGTCTGTCTCTTATAAAGGAATCTCATAGAAAGGACAGTTGTTTTATGACGGAAATACCACAGGAACTGGAGTTATGCTATTTATATAGCATAATTGGAGTGTCTGTTTGTAATATTAAAATAACCGCTTTTTACTAAATGCATCTGGATGTATATAGGGTACATACCTACACGAAAATAATATTTTTTTACAATATTTGTCTGTCTGTCTCTTTGTTCCGGCTAATCCCTGAAATAACTGTATCGATTTTGACGGGACTTTCACTAGCAGATAGCTGATGTAATAAAGAGTAACTTAGACTACTTTTATTTTAGAAATTTTTCCACGTCGGCAAAGTCGCGGGCACAGCTAATATAAAAATAAAAAAAAAGACAATTGCGTGTCCTACACGCGCATCGATAAAATTCACTTTCATTATTTTTTACCCTAGGTACATGCTAAAATAAGCATAACTCCAAAATAATTTATTTATGGGTTATCTGTTTTTGTGTAAACTTAAGAGTTCTATCACTCTACGTATAAAAGACTATCCAAACTTAAATTGACAAATTTAATCCTTCATTTTTATTATACACTAGCTGTTGCCATCGACTTTGTCTTCGACTTCGTTTACTCTGCACAGCCTCTCCCCCGTAGGTGATAGCGTGATAATATGTAGCCTATATGTTGACCCGACCTGATAGTAATATTCATACAAAATTTGAAGTAAATCCATGCAGTACTTTTTGAGTTGACCCCGGACATACATACAGACAAACAGACAAAAATTCTAAAAACTATATTTTTGGCTTCGATATCGATTGTAGATGACGCTCCAAGTCTTCTTTTAAAAAAATATTCAGTGTACAGTTTCCTACGATTTTATTATATGTATAGATATCTAGCAGGGTTAATATGATAACAAAAATATACTTTCAGAGTTATGGTTCGATAACTCTTTGAATCCGTAATTGTATATTTACATTCAAAAGTAAACTACTAATTGTATATCTTATTTAATTTGCAAACAAAATATACGGTAATATCAGCTCCAACAATTCCACTAAAATAAAACGAAATTAACTAAAGAAAATATCCGACAGTTAGTATACATAAAATCGTGGTACAGTGTAGTCGTGCGTGCCATCATGTCTGCGACAGTTCAAACAAGTTGGAAGTAAGTCACGTTTAAGCGAAAGTTGTTCTAACTGCGGCTAAATAACCATAGTAAATAACAATTCACTATCTCGAGAGCATAGTGATAGCACAGCGAATGCGTGGTGATAGTTATTTGTTTCCGTTCAATTATTTTGAAAATTAAACACGCGAGGAAATGTTTAATGGTTTGAATGAAACGTTATTAATCTGTGTATTTTAAGTGAAACTTTTAATTGTTTGTTTATATTACCAACTAGTTGTGCCCGCGACTTCGTCCGCGGAAAATTGGACGTAGTTATACAAAAAGGATCCAATCCACACAAAATCAGTTTAGAAATATTGAAGTTTGAAGTTGGATATTATTTTATTTTTTTAACGTGCCATACATGGGGACTAGTTATGACGTTGAATAAAATAATATAGAGCTATTTTTGCTTAGATGTTTTTTACTGGCTAATTGTATTGATGTTTAGCATCAGTTTGGCGCGCTTAACTCATTTTGACCATATTGTGGATTGGATCCTTTTTGTTTAAATAGGTACGTCCAATTTTCTAAAATAAATGTAGTCTAAGTTACTCCTTATTACATCAGCTATCTGCAAGTGAAAGTCCCGTCAAAATCGGTACAGCTATTTCAGGGATTAGCCGGAACAAAGAGACAGACAGACAAATATTGTAAAAAAAATATTATTTTGGTGTAGGTATGTAGGTTTCCTGTGTGCATGCATTTAGAAAAAAGCGGTTATTTTAATATTACAAACAGACACTGTAATTTTATTTATTTGTATAGATGTATAGACTAGCAGTTCCCACGACACGTTTGCGTGACCATAAATCATTACTTCCCTAGGCTCGGTTGTTTAAAAAGCTTAAATCACTCCTGGAAAATGTAGCTTTTTAAAGGTAGAAGAATTTTTAAAATCGGTCGGATAGTTTTTGATTTAAATCGTAACAACCAAACAAGCAAAATCAAATTTTTCCTGTTTATAATATTAGTTTAGATAATTCATTATACCTACCTACCTTTGAATGCAAAAGGTAAAGGTGTTTAAGAGTTTGTTAATTAATAATGTCTCAACGACTCGACGGACTTAGAACTAAAGATCACTATCTTAGCTTACGATTTCAAAAATGAACATTATTACAATGGGATTAGTTACTAATTTTCTGACATTCGAAAATATTTCTGAAGATGTATTTGTGTGTTTGTAATTTAACTACGCCTCAGTTACTCACAGGAATTGAAATTAATTATTGTTAGTCCTAATTGAGACAACACAATAATTGTATAAAGTTATTATTTCCATTGGATTCACATTATAAAACTTTTAATGACGCAACAGAGAGTAGGTAGATACAACCAGTTACCAATAAATTTCTAACTTTCAAACCTATTTCTAAAGATATTTGTGTGTTTCTAATTTAATCACGCCTCAACAACTCGACGGACTTGAAATTTGATGAACAATTCGTCTATAAACAGATTCATAACCCACACTAATATTATAAACGCGAAAGTAACTCTGTCTGTCTGTCTGTCTGTTACGCTTTCACGGCCAAACCACTGAACCGATTTGGATAAAATTTGGTACAAATATAGTTTGAGACCCAAGAAAGGACATAGGATAGTCCTTATCCCGGAAATCCCACGGGAACGGGAACTATGCGGGTTTTTATTTTAGAATTTTTTCCACGCGAACGAAGTCGCGGGCACAGCTAGTGGCTAATAATTGCAAATACACGTAATATTTCCGTAGAATTCATAATATACCTGATACTTTATTAGGCTACGGTAGAGCACATAAAGTTCTATGTTAATTCTTTTTTGCTATCATTTTTTATTGACCAATAAATTTTTTACTGTTTAAAATGTTTTTCATATGTGTTTTTGTCTTCAATCAGACGTCAAAATAGTTATTCGTTAGATTGTATTTCCCCGTTTCCGGGCTCCTTTGAAGAATAGACCAACTGCCGTTCTGCCAGGCAGGTCGTAAAAGGCGACTGCTTGGCTATGCGAGTCACTACCATCGTGGCTACATAGGTGGTAGAGTTCTACATTGTCTCGCCCGGGTCTGGTACCACCGCCTGCTTTTCCTGCTGCAATAGCGTCAGTGTTTGTCGCTGTCGTGTTCCGGTTTGGAGGGTAAACTTATGCATGTGGCATTAGACCTCGCCATAAGATAGCAACGTACCATTAACACCTTTGGTGTCTATAGATGGTGGTTGACTCTTTCCACCAGGAGGCCCATCTGCTTGTTTGCTATCTTATGACATAAAAAAAATTAATATATTTTTTCAGTCGCACCCAACAACTCCTTGCGTTTTAAACTTTTTGATAAATCCCGCATGAATTATGAATGGACTTAAGGCGCTGTCAACACCAAAAACGCGCACTCTATTTCTATCGGAATAAACGAGGCTCTCGTACTCCGATCAGTAAAACTGGGTGGCCAGAATGCTAAGTGTGAGTTTTTCTTTTCGCATTCGTTCGTGAGCGCGTTTGGAGTTTACTAGGAATTTGTATGTGATTTGTACAGCGCCACCTAGTGGTAAACGCGAGAAACCAGTTTACCACTAGGTGGCGCTGTACAAATCACATACAAATTCCTAGTAAACTTGAAACGCGCTCACGATCGAATGCGAAAAGAAAAACTCACACTTAGCACTCTGATCTTATAATGAATATATATTGAAATAAAAAAAGTGTAGATTATTTGTCAAATATGACTCGCTTGCGGCTAAGGTATGAATAAGATGACTTCATGTTTTTAATTGCGGACCCATACGTTAAAAAAATAAAGATATAGAATCGTTTAATGATGACTTTAAGACCAATCATCGCAATTATTTTCTATCGACTCCATTTTGTTCAATTATGTATCGAATCCGGCCACAGTCTGAAATGTGATAAATATTAACATATCTCTGTGATGTGCTATAACAAATACCTAGTTTTTCTTAAAAAGCCGCTCAAATAACATCAATTTTAATAAATTAGGTCTTATAAACCTTCGACCGCCCCGTTGGTCGAGTGGTTAGAGACCCTGACTACGCAATCAACGAGGCTCGGGTTCGATCCCCGACGGGGACAAGCATTTGTGTGATGAGCATAAATGTTTGTATTTCCGGGTTTGGGTGTTTATTATATATATTCTAGTATTTATATATGTATTTCTATGTATTAGTATCGTTGACTAACACCCATAACACAAGCAAATAATTTGCTTACTTTGGGGTTAGATCAGTAAGTGTAATTTGTCCGGTGAATTATTATTATTATTATAATGTAACGTAACTCACAAATAAAAATGATTATAATATGGTAGGTTTAGATATATCTATGTTACTACTTTGTTTTCCACATTTTTTTTGGACAAATGCCACCAATTGATCTAACCCCACCAACCCACTAAGTAAGAACATTATTTACTTGTAATATGGTTGTTAGTCAACGATACTGATACATATAAATACATATATAAAAACTCAAATATCTACATATATGAGGCACACTAAAAGTTTTGCACTTCTAGCTAATCGGAACTATTTGAATTTCGAATGTTATATTTTAAAAACGATGCAACTTTCTTAGTAATAAAAAAAACAATTGGCGGGAAATGATTTATCAATTGTTTTTTTATCACACATCAAGGTTCTACGTACGTAACGAAAATGGAATTAAGTCGAAAAGATTTCAGAGCGATGATTTTTTATGATTTTAAAAGTTCTCTTTCTCCGCAAGACTGTGCCGCTCGTCTTCAAAATGTTTTTGGGAGAGAAGCACCTTGTTTGAGCACCATGAGGCGATGGTTTGCTGAATTTGAGAGAGGTCGAGTTTCTTTACATGACGAATTTCGTGAAGAGCGGCCTTCAACTGCCGTCAACGAAAATAATGTGGCTACTGTTAAGCGGTTAATTGAAGAAAACCCCCGGATTACCTGTGAGACAATTTGAGGACTATTAGGGATTGATATGAGCCAAATTCAGAAAATTTTACACGAAGAATTGAAGGTATGAAACTTTGTTGTCGTTGGATCCCTCATGAAGACTGCGGAGCACAAGCGGGCTCGCGTGGAATGGTGCTCACAGATGCTACTGAAGTACGACCACGGACATTCTAATGCTGTTTATGACATTGTCACAGGAGACGAACGTGGATTTATTGTTTTGAACCCGAAAAAAAACAGCAATCTTGTGAATGGGTGTTTGAAAATGAGAACAGGCCAACAAAAGTGAGACAGGCGAGAAACGTTGGTAAAAAAATGATCGCGTTTTTTTTCTCAGCTATGGGTCCCATCTGTACTATTCCACTTGAAGATCAAAAGAATGGTTATGTCGAGTGGTATTCTACCATTTGTTTACCCAGTGTGTTAGAAAAAGTTCGTGAAAGACGACCCAAAAGCCGCATTCTCCTACATTCTAAACTATATTATAAGTAGGAAAGGTTTGATTTTTATTTGTTACGATTTAATTCCTTGGCTGATTTTCAAAATTATTTTACCTTTAAAAAGCTACATTATCTAGGAGTGTCATTGGCTACTTTTTTATCTGACTGAGCGGAGGGAAGGATTTTTGGTTACGCGAATGAATTGACAAGGCCCTCCTAGTATAGTGTCCGTCCACTATGACTACATTTACAACCAACCATCCGGCAGTAAATGACGCCATCACGACCACCACTGACCTAACTTTCTAACCACGATAATTATATTTTTCTAACTATGTCAGTTATCCCTTTTAACAGCGACGGTTAACTCTTTCTCTTTCTAACTATAATGGTTATCCCTAACCTTCTAATCATGATAGTTACCCCTAACTCCTAGCCATGGGTTACCTTATCCCCGAATATCAAGCCTTATTTACAATACCATACTTACTACACAATTACCAACTTGGCCGCTACAATAATCTTTAGCCTTACCTAAGTTGTTAAATACAATCCGAGAAATTACACGTTTGCGCAAAATATTATACATTCAACACACCAATTACTGCTTGCAATATGATGAAGTAAGCGTCCCATCACCGCATAAAAAATATGTTTGATATTCATTTGTTTTTTCTGCTGGACGCATTCTTATTAACAATATTAATGAAATTTTATTTAATAAAGTTAATTTATAATTAACTTCAACATTACTGATTTTTATGATAACAGTTAATAATACTCAGTGTGTTTTTTTTAAGAAAAAATAGTTATTATTTTGAAGTCTATAGTTTTTTCATTAAAAAAATATTTTAAACAACTACTCGTCAAGAATAACATTATTCGGTATTCGACGAATAATAAAAAAGTAGTGACGAATATCGAATAATAGCGAGTATTCGCGGCATCTCTAGTTTTTATGATAGTACCTATTATAGCGGAATGTTTTTTTTTATATCATAAGATAACAAACAAGCAAATAGCTCTCCTGATGGAAAGAGAAACTATCGCTTATAGACACCAAAGATAACATCTTGTGCAAATGGTGCGTAAAAAACAATGGTGTGTTGCTATCCGTGTGGCGAGATGGCAATAACACGAAAAAGACGTAAATTAACTATGCGTTATTAGTTTATATAAATTTTGTTTTATTTATATAAATTGAAAACGCTTAGAGTGCCCCAGCCACGACAAGCCAATCGAAACGCAAGCTACCTTTTTCAATACGCTTTGTCATTTTTTGACCCTCCATTACTTAGGTTTGAATTTAAAATAAACTGAATATTGCTGAAATTTACATTATATAATATGACTAGCGACCTGCCCGCGGTTTCACTCGCGTAGCTTTTGTTCCCGTGGGAATATCGAATAGGTTTATATACTAAAACCTTCCTCAAGAATCAATCTATCGCCTACTCTCAACTTTGGTTCGTACATCGAATCTAAAGCCCAAGTTGCCTCAAAAAGGCTTGGTATTCTAGCGAAGGTGAGACAGTATTTCAGCCCGGGACAGTTGCACAACCTTTATAAAGCACAAGTCCGTTCGTGCATGGAATACTGCTCTCACCTCTGAGATGGATCCGACAAATACCAATTGGAGACACTTGAGGCGATAGAGAGGCGTGCCAAGAGGCTCATAAACGACGATGATCTGGTAGGTAAAAAACTCCAGAGCCTCGCTCACTGGCGTAGTGTGGCTAGCTTATCAGTTTTTTATCGGATTACACTTTGGAGATTGCGCTGCGGAATTGCACGACTTAATTCCGCCATTCCATTTTTCTATCGATCATCGAGGCGCACAGATTCTGGGCATCGCCATATGGTGGACGTTCCACGTACCCGGACAAAGCAGTTCGACTCAACATTTTTCATTCGAACCGCAAAGGACTGGAACATGCTTCCTGAGTCTGTGTTCCCCGACGAGTACAATGTGGGGATCTTCAAGAGAAAAGTGAACAGGTACCTTCTAGGGAAGCGCGTTCCATCTTAGGCCTCATCTTAGCTTAGCGTCAGGCAAGATCGAGGTCAAGCGTTTACCTATCGATAATAAAAAATCTATCTATTAAAAAAACCGCATCAAAATCCGTTGCGTAATTTTAAAGATTTAAGCATACATAGGGACATAGGGACAGACAGAGAAAGCGACTTTGTTTTATACTACGTAGTGACGACAACAGTGGAATAAACATAGCTTTTATAACTTAGATTTTATTAATATCTAAAGAAACCCGATTTCATCACTGACAATGACGATCGTCAAAACACGGTATTTCCTAAAGTTAATTGGTATGTAAGCTAGTATTATTGCACAAACAATAAAAATTGATAAAACTTGAAACTTTTTCTCCCCAATCCCCTAAACTAGGGGATGGAATTTTATATGAGACTTCCGCAAATTTTGATGCTAGATGCCATTGATCTAAAAAACCCAAAATACACAATCAGTGTCTCAAAAAACGTCCTCCAAAAATGAGCGCACAATTTTAAATTGTGTGCTAAGCGTATATAGGTATATCTAAGCGGGGTGATGAAAAGACATAACCTAGATGTACTCTACTTATACACCAAATTCGGTTATATAGTACCTTGCGACACTCTTGTGGAGATTGTGCCACATTATTTCATAAGATAGCAAACAAGCAGATGGGTCTCCTGATGGAAAGAGCCAACCATCGCCTATAGACACCAAAGATGTAAATGGTGCGTTGCTATCTTGTGGCGAGGTTTAATGCCACATGCAAAAGTTTACCGGCTACCTTACCCTCCAAACCGGAACACGACAGTGACCAGCACTGACGCTATTGCGGCAGGAATAGGTAAGGCGGTGGTACCAGACCCGGTCGAGACGATGCAGAACTCTACCACCTAGTTGTCACGATGGTAGTGACTCGCATAGCCACTCAGTCGCCTTTTACGACCTGCCTGGCAGAACGACAGTTGGCCTATTCTTCAAAGAAGCCCGGGACCAACACACATGCATAAGTTTGCCAGTTACCTTACCCTCAAAACCAGAACAAACCTGAAGCATTGAAGATTGAATTTTGGATCAGGTTAAAAGTTCAAAGTAAAAAAAATAATTTTCATTTTATGAAATAGCTCTACATTTTATTAATACTACTTTTATTTCAGTACTGTCCTAACAGAGCAAGGTTAAATATTTTAAAAATAGACTTTTGTGACCGCCATTTTGTTTTGTCCTATGGTGACTGAATTGTAATAAACTATGAGACATAAATTAAATATTATAAATTATTTTAAGATTTTTTATGACTATAAGTAATAATATATGCGAACTTAGCCAATAAACAAGCCAAGTGTTTTTGAGAATAACTGGGTGATTCCGTTCTAACTGTGATATAATGTCAATACCGTGTCATGTCTATTTTTAGAATTTATTTATAAATTGTTAGTTTTTTTTGTCGTAAACATTAGAATTTATGAGGTAATTAGTTTAAATCATTTATTACGACAAAAAAACTAACAATTTATAAATAAATTCTAGAAATGGACATGACACGGTATTGACATTTAAGTGATATATTGTAATTTTTCTGTAAGTGGCAAGTTATATTATATGAAAATAATGTTGAAATATGTTTATTATTTTCCAATAAGTACAAAAATTTCATAAATTAATTATTAATTAACGACCTGTGAGAACAAACAATACAGGACATTGAATATCACGTTAGAACGGAAACACCCAACTATATATATTTTTTTTTGGCTTTGATTATTATTTGGTGTAACATGCTTTTATATTTTTGAGATGTTGATTTGTGAAATATATCTAAAATTATAATAACATTTTGTTTATTTTAAAGTCCAACCATAAAATATATAACATTTTTTAAAAGGATTTTGGTAGTTGACTGTACTAAGTTACCTTAAATTTTTATGGTCGGGCGAGTTGACGACAGAAATATTAGGTAAATTTGAAAGGTGCCAAGTCGCCCGATGGGGCGAGTTTTTGTCGGGCGAGATGACGAACACCTCTTTGGATCTTTTAGCTACGGATTTCTTCAAAGTGCCGCCTTAATCTATGAAAAAGTTTGAATTTGCGATCTTCGAGCAATGGATTTTCTCGAAGTGACGCATTATCTATATACGATAAAGTTTGAAGTTTGGAACTATTCTTCGATAAAGTTGGAACTAACCTATGATAAAGTTTGAATTTCTATTTTTTGAGTTATGGATTTCTTTAAAGTGACGCCTTAATCACTACATAGTATAAAACAAAGTCGCTTTCTATGTCTGTCCCTATGTATGCTTAAATCTTTAAAACTACGCATCAGATTTTGATGCGGTTTTTTTAATAGATAGAATGATTCTTTGGGAAGGTTTAAGTATACAAAACCATTCCGATATTCCCTCGGGAACACAGGTCGCTAGTTGATGATAAATTTTGAAATTTGGATCTTTGAGTTATTGATTTTCTCGAAGTGATGCCTAAATCTATGATAAAGTTTGAATTTTGGATCTTCGAATAATGGAGTTCCTCGAAATGACGCCTGAACCTAAAATAAATTTGAATCCTGAATCTTTGAGTTATGGATTTCTTCAATACGACACCTGAATGCATACATAGATAATATATACTTGTATAATATTATAAATGCAAAAGTATGTTCTTCAATCTTTCAGTCTGTTCGCTTTCACGGCTAAACTGTAAAATCGATTTTGATGAATTTGGCACGAAGATAATTGAAGATCCTGGGTCAAACATAAACATTTTTTTTTTCAAAAATTATCCCTTAAGGGGCTGATATTAGGGGATGAAAGATTCAGTGAAACGATTTACGAGTAGCATGAAGATAGTTGAAAATCCAGGGTCAAAACTAGGGATGAGAGTAGTTACACTTTTATTTCATTATCACGTCATCGTGAAGTTATTTGTTTTTTGTCAATGTTATATCACGCATAATAATTAATCACGACTGTTATATTTTATTAGTGACGATTATCACAGTGGGTGTATTTTATTCCGTATGTTACATGTCGCAGTGATAATGACTAGATATAGTTATTTATACGATTACAATTTATAAGTGATTAGTAAACTGAAATAGCGGTGTCACTCAAAAATGTTTGTTTGTCTCCTTCACACGATGGGATTCTGCGAATTATAAGCTTAAGGCGATAGGTAATGCCAAACTACGAAATAGACACCTCTTTGAAAGCCTACTACTGCTAACAGATTGGTCCAATAATTAAAAAAAAATGTGCATTATACGTATAAAATAATTAAGTTTAAATTTTAAGTTCGTTTTTTCAAATTTTATTGTTATTTTTGACGGAAAAAAATCGAATATCTTTCTTATTTTTACACAAAAAATTGCTTATAACTTCCAAACTACTGTAACGATTTTGATGATTTTTTCTTTTTATTACAGACAATTTATTGCTTTATAAAATTTAAGTTCAAAATTTTACAAAATCATTATAGTGTGCTATTAAATCAATAAAAACCTTATTATTTAATTCGCGGACAGCGCTCGCGTCGAAAGTCAGTCTCCCGGTAGCGTTCATACGGGGAGGCTGTGTCGCATGTTAGCATGCTCCGCTCTCCATATTCGAGTCAAAGAGTAATAGTACAGATAGAACGTTTGGCACAATAGTAAGATTGTGCCGTTTGGAAATTGAAGATTTCGTTTACGCTTGGATGTTTTTTTTATAGTAGATAATGAGCTTGGACCGAGAAGTCTGTTTTTTTACAGATATTATTCTTATGATATAGACAAGGAATAAGAAAGGATTTTTTAAATTCATCCCCTAAGATGGTGAAATAGGGGGTGAAAGTTTGTTTGAAACTCTGTCATTTTTGAGTTATTACAACTCAAATAGAATGATATGCCGTAATTAAATTATCCTTTAACTGAAAAAGAATTAAATATAAATTTAATATTTTTTGGAATTCTAGCCTATAGAGAGGTAAAAAGAGGCTTTAAAGTTTGTATCATAAATGAATTGTTTATTTATTGCATTACTATAAAATCTAAATTATTTTAATTTAATATTTATGATTTTTAATACAATTAAGAAGTACGAATTTTTGGATTTTTTTAGTACTTATGCTCTTCAATCGAAATTGAAGAAACATGCATGTAATGTTCGAAGTTTCATCCATTAAAGGAGTAAAAGTGTGTGTTACAATTTATATGAAAAATCAAAGGTTTATGTTGAAAATAACTTGAAATTCGGCACTTATAATCTTCAACACAATTTAAGAATCATATATTTGGGGATTTTTTAAAATTTTATTCCTTAAAGGGTAAAAAAAGCATTGATGTTTGTATAAAAAATAGATTGTTTATTATAGAATATTGTAGAAATTATTTAAAACTTAGTATTTATGATTTTTAATACAATTAAATGAATACGAGTTTAAGGTTTTCAAATGTCATCTCTTCAAAGGATGAAAAAAGTGGTAAAGTTTGTAGAAAAAATAAAATATGTTTAATCAAAATCTCTTCAAATTTATTAATCATGATCTTTAATTCAATTAAATAAACGTGCATGTAAGGATGCTGTGAGTTTTATCTCTTAAAGAGGTAAAAGAGGGTATTAAAGGGGCTGAAAGCTAGTACTTTATAAATAGTTTTGTTTGCGAGTAGACGCTGAATAATATTTTGAGACTATTCATGTTTATGCTTTCCTACGTTTACGCTTGAATGTTTTATTAGCTATAGATAGATAAGTATTTTGTCAATATTTTGTATAAATGTACAAAAATAAATAAAAAATAAAACATATAAACAACGAAGATAATTCAAGCAAGCGAATAAAAAGCAAAACTCTAAAGAAAAAAAAAACTGGTACTATTTGAAGGTAGTAAGGACTTCGCAACTAAAAATAAATAAATTAAATATATTATACATACAAATAGTCTAAATAAATCAACTTATTTAGTAGTTTCCTCTATAAACATTAAATCAAATTATATATCTTCTTTTTTATTACGAGATTTTGAAACAAAAACTAAGAAGCTAGTTAGTTTTAAAATATTATTCAAGAGATTATATTTAACCAAATCAAATTTTGAAAGGTTTTGTTAAATATTAATTGTTGATTGTATGTATTAAAATAAAGTGCTACACGAGATGTATTGTATATTACAACACTTTCAAAGAAATAGGAAACGAAACTGTTATTATTGTGTAAATTGTTATATGATTTTTTGTCGATTTTCGGTACATTTTTTTCTTTAGATATTTATCGTTTTTCTAAAACGAATGTATATGTAATCGATAAATGAGCGATTACTGGTTATTGGTTTTGAGTTTGACAACATTCAGTCGATTCATGATGATAAAAGTTTATATAGGTGAACAAAAATGTTTAAACGTAGGTATCTGCATTCACTGTAAATACTCTTTGACGTTGGAGCAAGCTAGAGCGCGATATAATTTTTGCGCTGCTCCTGTCAGAAACTCAAGGTCGTTCGCAGCTGTAATCGCCTTAAGTAGTAGCTCACTCGCGTTATAGCTATGTACCAGATGGTTTCGATAAATATAACTGATGTAGCACGTGAATTATGTTATAACGAGTGATATATCCAGTGATGCGTGAAATGTGCCATACCTAGTCAAAACATACACTTCCTTGTTTTTCGAAAATCACCCCCTAAGGGTTAGCTATTGTGGGGTTACCGCCTCTCTGTGATAAAGTTTGAATTTTCCTCCAAATTCTCGAAGATCGCATGCTATTGCAGCACAAGGTCGCCACAACAAAGAGTCCAGTAATGATGACCGTCGCGATAGTACTACAATAAAAGAACTTAATTGTCCAATGTAATCGTTTATGAGAAACAGGTCGTGTAAAAATGTTCAAATCTTTTGTTTGACATGTTATTGACGGTAATAACAAGTCTAAAAGACTTATGCTTAAGACCAGGTAATGTTTATCGTTAAGTAGGTAGAGTTCTGCAATGGCTCTACCAGTCCACTACCTCCCCCCCCCCCTGTTGGTTCCAGCTACTTTGAAGAATAGACCAACTGCCGTTTGGCCAGGCAAATTATAAGAGGCGGCTAACGTCAAAGCTTGTCATTTATCGTGTTCCGGTTTGCATGGATGCATGTGGCATTGCCATCCAGCCACAAGGGTAGTAATGCACCATTAACATCTTTAGTGTCGATAGGCGATGGTTTTTCTTTCCATCAGGAAAGTCATCTGCTTGTTTGCTATCTTATGATATAGAAAAAACTATTCTATTACTTACCTTATAACATCAGTTTTTGTCTTGGTTATATTCTGGTTAAGAGGGTAAGGTAGTTGGTAAATTATGCATGTGGAACTTCAACCTGTCACATGGATGACAATGTATGCAGTTACAGTTTGTATGGAAAAGTGCAGAAAGATAATATTTCTGTATAATATGGATTAGAAATAAATTAAATTAATAAACAACATTAATAGGAAAGGGACGAAATTCGTTTTACATTCGGTTTAATCGAACTTCGACATTCGGCCGAAATTCAGTTTAAATATTGAACATTCGGCACTAGAAAAAAAATACCTACTTGCACTATTTTGACTGAAATATACACTAATATTACAAAGAGGAAAGATTTGTATTTTTGTATTTTTATATGTATCGAATAAACTGAAAAATAGCTGGACCAATTTGAAAAATTCTTTCACTATTCTCCATGTTGGTCCCGGGCTCCTTTGAAGAATAGGCCAACTGCTGTTCTGCCAGGCAGGTCGTAAAAGGCGACCGATTGGCTATGCCACTACCATCGTGGCTACTAAGTGGTAGAGTTCTGCATTAGCTCGACCGGGTCTGGTACCACCGCCTTACCTATTCCTGCCGTAATAGCGTCAATGCTAGTCAGTGTCGTGTTCCGGTTTGGAGGGTAAGGTAGCTGGTAAACTTATGCATGTGGCATTAGATCTCACCACAAGATAGCAGCACACCATTAACATCTTTGGTATCTATAGCCGATGGACGATTTCTTCCATCAGTAGACCCATCTGCTTGTTTGCTATCTTATGACATAAAAAGGCTTAAAGAGCGAGGAGTGTAGAGTTAGAAGATTTGTTCGACATGAAATCGGATAACTCTTTGACATGTATTTATAAATATTAATATCATGGACTCAACTCTCTCACACTCACACACTCACCGTATCACAAACATGCTTAATTTGGAGCTAGGTCAATTGTAATTTGTCCAGCAATTATTATTATATTCTACTCTTTTTCTATCTCTCTCCCGTCCTCTCTCTCCCTCTAATAAATAAGCGAACTATGCTAACGCACACATGTGTGGACCTATAACGAAGGTGTCGTTCAGACACATTCTTTCATATAGCTCCTATCCGCCAAAAGCGCGGTAAAAATCTTCGCCGAAAAACTGGTTTTCCAATTTTACTCTTTGTAATTGTCGTTTATTATGTCATAAAAAAGAAAAAAAAACATCCTTTTCTGAGACTGTGCGCATAATGGGATCATTCTATTCTCTATTGTGAGTTAATTTTCCCCGCGAATGTACGGCCTTGAACAATAATGACATACATTCATGTAATGTTATGTAATGAGCAGAAAACTACCGCATCACTGTAATGTAATCATTTACATTAACTCACACGCTTAGGGATTCTTATGATATGTGGGGCAGTTAGAATATTAGTCAAGCTACAATGATTAACCTACAGTTTTTGTCAGGAATAAAAATCGGTAACACGAAACTACACGTTGGCCCAAATTAAAGACAACACAAATACTATTAGACACAATCAATTGCTTATATGAACGGCTAGGCTACACATTTTCCGCCAACAGGAAAATGTGTAGCTGTTCATATAAGCAATTGATTGTTAGTTTTTTATATCACATGATAGCTAACAAGCACATGGCTCTCCTGATGGAACGAGAAACCATCGCCTATAGCCACCAAAGATGTTAATGTGCATTGCTATCCGTGTGGCGGGACGGTAATGCTACATGCGTAAATTTACCGAGTAATTTATTCTTCTAAAGGGACACGACAGTGACCAGCATTTACGCTATTACGGCAGGAATAAGAAAGACGTTGCAGAACCCCTGTAGTCACGATGGAAGTGACATGTTTGGCCAATCTTTGGCCTTTTACGAAATGGCTGGGAGAATGCCAGAATGTCTTCTTCAAAGAGGACCCGGACCAACACGGTTACAATTTATTTTGTTTAAATTTTAGAAAAAAATTGTCTTATGATTTCCATAAGTAGATACATTAAATATATAACGTTATAAAATATCAAAATGAACAAGGTTATTGTTTTTTAAAATAATACAGATTTACCTACTTTATTTATAATTTATATTAAGGAAGTGATTCACAATTATTTAAACTGAACCATTGCTTCAACACAGCTGCAAAATTCATAACATATCACAACAATTTTACACAAAAACACGATTTTCATAACTATGTTTTGTTCTCAAGCTTATATAATTTGACTACATTTCTTTAGTAGGTACTTTTATTGTTTTGTAAGATGGCTCTGTACAGATGTCCCGAAACTTGACGCCAAGCGGATGGGGATAGCCTAGGTTAGGCCTGTTCTGGTAACAATAAAAAAACTCAATGTCACGTGGTTCAGAAATAATAGTAACACACGTACATATCTCCACGCCAAATTCCTTACAAGGTAGGTAGGGGGAATTGAGTGCCAAATGTCACGGTCCAGACAAACTTACCTTGCTTTCTTCATGTTCATAACTCTCTTCATGCACACACGCCGGTTTTGAAGACTCTTGATACGACCTTCGGACATCACCCGACCGATTTGATCATGGTACGTCAATCTTGGTCTCCCCCGGTGCCTACATCCATCCACATTCGCAATGTATATCTGTTTTGTTAATCATTCATCTGCCATTTCAACATGTCCGTACCAATGGAGCATGCCCTTTCTCATATTTACACCGATACTGTCTTTCAATCCCGATCTCTCTCTCACTTTAGTATTACGAATACGATCCACAATTGTTACACTACAGATTTTTCGTAACGCTCTCATTTTGACCACGTTAATTTTACTTTTATGCACTTTCTGATAAACCCAGCTCTTACTTCCATACAATAGCGTTGGGACAAGCACAGAATTATACACGACAATGTGGACACTCCGATTAAGGACAGAGCTTTGAAGTAGTTTCCCTAATGCTACATTCACTCTGTTCCTCACACACACTCTTCTTTCTATATCAGCTGCAGTGTACCTGGATATCATGGATGGACCCTGCTAAAAGCACGTCCAAGATATACAAGCTCTTCTACTTACTCAAATACTACATAATCAATCGCTATTCTTACAACCGTGGTTACTTGCCTTTCAAATACCGGAACCTTGGTTATCTTCGCATTCAATTGTAAGCTCATGTCGTTACAGCCATCTTTCATAACAGTAATCAGAGTTTGAAATTCAGATGGAGTTGAACCTAAAAGTACGGCATCGTCTAGAGCAAGTAGTTTACCACTAAATAGCCCATTCGTACGATATAAGGTAAACTTAAAATTCAAAAAAAATGTTCCTTGACGAGTTTTTTAACACTCAAAAGTCTGATAGAAGCCAATCTTATTAAACAGAGAATATTAGTATAGATAAACAAAATAAAACCGGCTAAGTGCGATTCCGCCTCGCGCACGTAAGGTTCCGTATCATCATCTATAAAAAACAACAAAAAACACGTTTGTATGGAAGCAACCTTAAATATTTTAATTTTATAATTTATTTTTAAAGTGAATGTATAACTAAATATTCTGTGAACATTTCAAGCGTCTACATAGTTGACATTATTAAGATCGAGTTTGATGTATGGGATTTATTATTCTGTTTTTAGTATTTGCTGTTATAATGGCAATAGAAATTTATCATCTGTGAAAATTTCAACAGTCTTACAATCACTGTTCATGTATTACAGACTGGTGACAAACGGACGGACAGACAAACAGACAGTCAAACAACCAGACAGTTACAGTTGGACGGACAGCGGAGTCTTAGTAATAGGGTCCCGTTTCACCCTTTGGGTACGGAACCCTAAAAATTACCTCTTTTGAAATATTAGTGTACATTACTGCTAAAAATATTTAAAGTTTAATTGATTTGTTGAGAACAAACTTTAAATTATCTTATTTACAAAGAGGACTTAGCTCAGTATCAAATTACTATGGTTTTGTGGAAGCCTCAGTAGTAAATATCAAAGGTTTCTTATAATCGTGTTTTGATGTTACTCAAATCGCAGTTCCAAGTAACGATAATTTGATATCAACTCAATAAAACTTAATGATCAATAACTTATCAAATTGTATATGATGAAATGGGTTTCTTACATCGTAGAAGAACAAATCGCGACTCGTTAACAAACAAGCAGATGGCTGTCCTGTCGCTGATAAAGACATTTTTTTTGATTCAGGCGTTACCTTGCGGAAATCCATTATTAAAAAGGTGAAATTAATTAAATTTGCTATTATCCGCGAACTATTTGCTAAAAACAACGTAATTTTAATATTTGAAAAGCTATAAGTTTTGAATCGATTTTGATTTTTGAAACGACATTTTACGTAGTTTTTTTATTACTAAAATATCATAGAACACCAAAAAATGATTGGTTGAAAAATTTTGAAGCTATGTCGAAAAAACTCTGGACCAATTTTCATGAAATTTGGCATAGAAATAGTTAAAGATCCGGCGTCAAAGTTAGACTATTTTTTTTTCCAAAAATCAGCCCGTAAAGGGCTGAAATAAGGAAAGAAATTTGTATTAAAAACTATTTCGATGATATGTTAATATACTCGCGGGTGAAACTGCGCGGGTCAACTAGTAGATAATAAAAAAAAACACATAATATATATTTAGATTAAATTCAAAAATGCATTAAAACTAAATACAGGAAGCAACAACAGTTGTGTGGTTCAGCAAAATTCGGTAAATATGTTTGAATATCATGAAAAGTTTTGATCTCATTTGAACCCGAGTTCTCAGTAAACCGTTACTTGATATCAACTCACTGAGATAGATTATTAAACTGACATTGTTTTGGTCAAACTGGCGGCGAACTTTAAATTGAGCTAAATTCCAAATAAGAATATGTTATCTTTTTATTATTTATACTAGTGATCTGGCACCCAGTTGATCCTTAAATCTTGACCCGTGGACTGGACCCCTAAAATTCCACTTTATGTGCTCACTTGCCCCTTAGAAAGGGCCACTTAAATATCCGGCGGAAGAATTCAGCGGGCTTGTCTTATTGATTCTTAAAATTTTATTAATTTCAGTAAGTCGCTTCAAAGGTTGAACTTATTCTAAATAATTTTCGAAATATTACTACTAACCACGCGAGATCCAGCAAATACATAGATCCCGAGGAACTGAAAATGTCCAGTCCTACGATACTTAAGAGATTGGTATTGACCGCCCCGTTGTTTGAGTGGTTAGCGACCCTGACTTCGCAATCGACGGGGCTCGAGTTCAAACCCCGACGAGGACAATCATTTGTGTGATGAGCATAAATGTTTGTATTTCCGGGTTTGTGTGTTTATTAAATATATGTAGATATATATAGTCACCTCTGTGGTCTAGTGGTCCAGCGTTGGCGTTGACCACATGAGGTCTCGGGTTCGATTCCCGGGTCGGGCACATAAAAAAGTGTTTTTTCAGTTTCCTGAAAAACACAAAGTTGCCCGAGATTGGAAAGTGCCCGGTTGGCGATAGGCTTGCCACCTAACACATTGTGGGACCTAGTATCTTCGGCTAATCGTGGGTGCACTTGTTGTACCTCTGCCTACACCTTCGGGGATATGGGCGTGAAGATACTTTTATATATATATATATATATATATATATATATATATATATATATATATATATATATATATATATATATATATATATATATATATATATTTATATTTATTAGTATCGTTGACTAACACCCATAACAAAAGCAAAAGCAAAATTGCTTATTTTCCCGTGAATAATAATTTATAAAACAAAAAAAAACGATTGAAATTTCTGCGGGATTGCATTCCAAAGCTGCGCGGGTCAGCTCGTGGAAGTACAAACAGATGATATTTCATATGATGCTACTCGTTATCAGTACATATTGTTCAACATTTCCAACAATACGCATTTCCTTCCCTTGATAACGTTATCATTATGGTATGATAATTATGAGAAATATCCTCTAAAATATACAGAGAAAGCTATCATTTCCTTCCTTACAAATAGGAAAATAAAGGGAATGTTTATATGATACTAGGTGGTAGAGTTCTGCATTGTCTCGCCCGGGTCTGGTACCACCGCCTTACCTATTCCTGCCGCAATAGCGTCAGTGCTTGTCGCTGTCGTGTTCCGGTTTGGAGGGTAAGGTAGCCGGTAAACTTATGCTTGTGGCATTAGACCTCACCACAAGATAGCAACGCACCATTAACATCTTTGGTGTCTATAGGCGATGGTTGACTCTTTCCATCAGGAGACCCATCTGCTTGTTTGCTATCTAATGACATAAAAAAAAAAGATCTCGAATTAAATTAGATCAGGTTAAATCTGTATCGTCTATTTCTGTTCATGACACATTATATGATATAAAAACATCTGTAAACCGGTTGACCCTGCAGGCTATCCCTGAAACTTCCAGCTAAATTAAGATATTCGGTATATTAGCCTGAAAGTTATTGTCGAAATATTAAGTAAATTAATTAAAGTAAGTAAACAACAAAATATTAACATTTAAAAAGTAACTGTAACTTTTGAAGACGAAAGAAGAAGAAAGATTTTGGTTTTTGAAACTGCATTTGACGTAGTTTTTTAAGTACTAAAATATTGTAAAAGGTCAAACACTATTGGTTAAGAAATCTCGAAGTTATGTCGAAGAAACACTTCTTTCAAAATTTTTCGTCAACGATAACTTTCAAACGGATAAACCGATTTTGATGCAATTTATGATACATCGGTAAATTAGTGAAAAAAGTTAAATTCCTAAAATTTTTTTGGAGATTTTTCAAAATTTCTTAAAATCTTCTGGACCGCATTAGTTTAAATTTTCAGAAGTTGAGCGGAATCCAATCGAATGCCTTCAACCGCGTTTCGAGCGGTCACTTCATTCATAAGTAATTATGAAACGTTTACATACACACATACACATACATACATCCAGACATACTGACATCGTGAAAATCGTCAGAAAAGGTTCCCAGGACCTGAAAACTGAGATCTGGTAAAAACTCTATTTTCGAAAATCGGGTAAAATCAGTAACGTCTTTTTCTACATAGTACACACGTAGCGGGAAGTTAAAAAAACTTGGATACCAAAAAGTGTGTACCAGAAGTTGAGCGGAATCCAATCGAATGCCTTCAACCGCGTTTCGAGCGGTCACTTCATTCATAAGTTATGAAACTTTTACATACACACATACACATACATACATCCAGACATACTGACATCGTGAAAATCGTCAGAAAAGGTTCCCAGGACCTGAAAACTGAGATCTGGTAAAAACTCTATTTTCGAAAATCGGGTAAAATCAGTAACGTCTTTTTCTACATAGTACACACGTAGCGGGAAGTTAAAAAAACTTGGATACCAAAAAGTGTGTGTGTACGTTCGTGGGTAAAAGCCGTTGCTGGACATAAGCTTTGTGTATATTTGGAAAACAATACTCAATGTTATCTACTATCAGTTTATGAAGGAGTTTATACAAACAACATTATGTCTTCTGATAACATTCTGGCCTTTCTGCAGCCGGTTGACTCACACAGAACAATTTGTACTATCCAGTATTATCTTACGAATATCAAAATTTCTTTGTTAATAAATACGCATTATTTTTAAGGACGATAACAAATTTTACAGAATAGTTTTCTTTATATTCTTTTAATCGCCTCTGTGGTGTAGTGGTCCAGTGTCGGTGTTAATAATACCGAAAAAATCGCCTGAAACAGCCATTATCCATTGCAAAGTTTTTAACTTCCCCGGATTTCCACGTTTTGAGGACCTAGGAACCTTTTCCGACTATTTTCACGATGACGTCAGAATTTCTGTATGTATATATGTGTGTATGTATGTGTGTGTATCTGTGTATATGTGTATGTAAACATTTCATAACTTTTGAACGGCTTGACCGCTCGAAGCGTGGTTGATGGCATTCGATTGAATTCCACTCAACTTAGATTTCCTGAAAATTTGAACAACATCGGCTCGTCGTCGGCAAATTTTGAGAAATTTTGAAAAAACCTGAAAACAAATGTTCACAAAACAGTATTTCTTTAATATAACTTCCAGATTACATTGGTTAATCCATTCGAGAGTAATCGTTGACGAAAAATTTTGAAAAAAGTTATTTTCAACATAACTTCGAAATTTTTCAATCAATCATTGTCTGGTATCCTACAATATTTCGTTACTATACTACGTCAAATTCCGTTTCAAAAATCAAATACGGGTTTAATTTTCAAAAGTTACAGCTTTTTAAATATGCGTTGCTTTTAGCAAACATATTTATTTATTTAAAATTTATTGTACACTTACATAAGTAAAATTGTACAAAAGGCGGACTTAATGCTAGTTGCATTCTCTCCCAGTCAACATTTGGGCTAACAGAAACAGTAGTGTGTAGGTACAAAGAAAATATAGATATATAAAATTTAAATAAGAATACATATTTAAATAATTATATAAGTAATAATACATAAATGCTACTACGAATAAAACACACAAATATAATATACTTATACCTACTTAAACGGATATACTAATATAATATTAAATAATAGCATAGATTACATAAACAAATTATATAAAAATAAATACATACATACTATAATATACTTATCAATACTTATAATGAAAACATTATGTGTTAAATAATTATTGTAATTACCTGAGAGCCAAATTTAATACAACAGCCAATTTATCTATACTAACATTATAAAGCTGTAGCGTTTGTTTGTTTGTTTGGTGTACGCGCTAATCTCTGATGTACCAGTCAGATTTAAAAAATATATATTTTATGATAGCAATAATTACGAAGAAGGCTAGCTTTTTACCCGACTGACAAATGTAAGTAATATAATTGTGACACGCGAACGAAGTCGCGGGAAACAACTAGTGGATAATAAAATTAAAATATATTAACGTTAAGTAAATGATCGTTAAGTAAACTGACTTAATATTTTTGAAATAACTCTCAGGCTAATACACCGATTGACTTAAAAATCTTATCAGCTTTTCTGCTTTATTCAAAAATATTGTCAAATACTGTAATTGAATCAAAATTGGTCAATTTGTTTGGGATTTGTCAATCACGTAAATTTTTGAAAGTGTCTTTTATCATTGCTTCGAAATTTTTCAACGTATCGATTATGTAACAAACAATATTTTAGATCTCAGAATTTGGGGTGCCACAAAATGCCATACGAAAGATTAAAATCGAACATCGTTTCCGAAAAATACAGCTTTTCAAAAATCGATATACCTGCCATGTTGAAGATGTTTGAACTGAAAAAATCCATGCTTATAATTTTTACTCCTTTGACCTTAAAATACCTTAATTTAGTGGAAAGTTTTAGGGATGGCCGGCAGGGTCAACCGTGTGCAGATTTTTTGATTGTAGTACCAATTAGTAAATAGTAACCTATAATAAAAAAAAATATTTTATCCCAATTTTGCCATAAAAAGAAATCCAAATACAAAGGTTACAAACATCAGTATCTTCACGCCTGTTTCCCAAATGAGGTAGGCAGAGGTGCAAGTGTACCCACTGTTAGCCGAATATGCTTAGCCACAATGTGATTGGCAGCGTTGTTTTTATCAAAAATCTGGAAAAAACTTTGACAAGAGTGTTTTCTTAATTTAATAAAAAACACATTTATGAATTTTCCGACCCCGGACCAGGACCGGGAGTCGAACCCGGAACCTCATGTGGTGAGCACCGACACCGGACCACTGGACCAAAGAGGAGACACTTAATAACTAAAATTAACATGTGCAGTTTTATTTCAGTAGTTAAGTTTCTTTTGTACACTATTTTCAACCTTTTTTATAATTTTTCTCTTATTTTGGGCTTTCTGTAAGAAATTACTTTAGAAATAAGTTCACATTTTGTACCAATTTTGTCATTTAATAAAAGGGAAATTTGAGAAACTGTTTTTAGATATTTCGGTGTCAGAACAGATTTTTTTAATTTTTTTATAATAGCAAACAAGCAGATGGGTCTCCTGATGGAAAGAGTCAACCATCGCCTATAGACACCAAAGGTGCTAATGGTGCGTTGCTATCTTGTGACGAGGTCTTATGCCACATGCATAAGTTTACCGGCTACCTTACCTTCCAAACCGGAACACGACAGTGACAAGCACTGACGCTATTGCGGCAGGAATAGATAAGGCGGTGATACCAGAGCCGGACGAGACAATGCAGAACTCTACCACCTAGTAGCCACGATGTTAGTGACTCGTAAAGCCAATCGGTCGCCTTTTACGACCTGCCTGGCAGAACGGCTGTTGGCCTATTCTTAAAGGAGCCCGGAACCAACACGGGGATTATGAAGAGAGTTCAGTAATCCATTCTGACACTGAATCTTTCAATATGTACAGTATTTTACTAGTTGTAGAAATAAACTTTGTAATACATTAGAATCGGGAACATTGCAACACTTAATACCGATGTCTTGTGACCGTGGATTTTCCACTCTACTAACGCATATAGTAGGGCAGTGAGTTTTATTAGTGCAAGTTGAATTTGTTATGCTAATAGCAATATAATGTATATGTATCGCCTCTGTGGTCTAGTGGTCCGGGGTCGGTGCTGCCCACGTGAGATTCTTACGCCACGCGTACTTTTCTATTACAATAGACATAAAACTCATAATCACTCCTATCTAAAATGTCTTTACCAATAAGCTTCTTGAACTATGTGAAAATATTTACTAAGTGACAGTATTCGCTTGTTGGTGTGTATTTTATGGAAATATCTCCTAACTGCAGCGACTGCACTCCCAATATTAAATTTTCAAGTTCTAGAATCAATATTTCATAACTGAATTCCTATAAAACGTAAACATAACCACATCCCTTAGTAACTAATAATATTGGAAACTATTTTACTTTACTATCAATAGTTGACCAAAATAAATAAAACCTTATTTGTAACAGTTTTTTTTCTTTTGGTGTAAAATTAGATTCTAAACACGGATTCTAAACACTTAGGAAGTATTGGTACTTCATCGACGATTTGTTTCCTTAAAACTTCTAACTCGGTTAGTTAGAGAGATTTTTAAGTTAAAAGTAAAAATTTACGAACAGAATTCTAAATTAAAGATTAAATATTTTTTTCAGTTACCAAAAAAAATCGCTTATTTCTGCTAGCGAAATTTTTTTAAGTTTCCTGAAGTTTAAAAACTTCTCGATTTTGATCGGCAAAAAAGTCATAACTTTTTGATGTAGGTAAAATTATAAGTTCTACCCATTTAATTTAACTTTAGCAAATTTTTTACATACATATATTCACGCCAGATCCCTTACGGGGTAGGACTTGACACCACCTTCGAACAGTACTCGATCAATCTGATCATGGTATATAAATCTTGGTCTTCACTGGCACCTACATCCTTCCACATTCGCACTGAATATCTGTTTTGTTAACCTTTTATCTACCATCCTTTCTACATGCCCGTACCAACGGAGCATGCACTTTCTCATCTTTACACCGACACTTTCAAACCTAACCTCTCTCTCACTTCTACATTCCGACCCGGTCCGCGAGTGTTGCGACCGCGTTGATTCTACTTTCATGCCCTTTCTGACATACCCGACTATCACTTATATACAATAGCGTTGGGACAAGCACATAATTATGTAGGGCTAGGCCCTGACTTAAAATTGTGCTATTAAGTTATCTCCCTAACGCTCCATACACTATGTTCCCTGCACACACTCTTCTTTCAACACCAGCGGTGTACCTTCCGTCCCTGCTAAAAGTACATCCAAGATATACAAACTCAACAACTTTTTTGTGTAGCTTTTACCTTTTTTGACTAATTGCAAAAAAAACACTAATTATTTTTTCAACTCTTACCGGTGATTGCCGACCAACACACCGTTACATATTTCTTTTAACATCAGAAAGACTACATTACATTCAAAATGGAAAGAAGTGTGACATATTTTTTTATTCAAAACTTTATTTTACAGAGTATTAATAGTTTAATTGACGTAAAAAATGTGTTAATTATACTTACGTAGAAATATTCAATTATATAAAGAAATGTTACCAAACCTTGAAGAGCTGTTGCGGAAAAGTCTACCATCTAAAATTAACCATACTAGGAACTGTTTTCTAACACCCAATAGAATAAAATATCTTTACGCCCGTAACCCCGAAGTGGTAGATAGAGGTACAAGTCAGCCATGATTAGCCGAAGACACTTAGTCCAACAGTGTGATGGGTGGCAAGCCTATCGCCAACCAGGCGCTTATCCAATCCCGGGTAACGTTATTTTTATCAGAAAACTAAAAAATACATTTTAATTACCCGACCCGGGAATCGAACCGCGACCTCGTGTGGTCAACGCCAACACCGGACCTCTAGACCCTGCGGTCTAGTGGTCGGTACGCAAACACCCAATAATCTTTTACGTACGAATAAGTTTATCCACAAAGCCACATGCACCAAGTATATCAATTGTTTTGTATGTAATATGTCTCTTCCTGTTGGTCCATTAACACAATCTGGTCATTGTGTGCGGTTATTGTGTGCTGAGCTCTGAATTACATGTATCTAAACATTGACATTGAAGGATCTCTGTTTTGTGGGAACCCGGAGCTATTGTCATCGAAACTTATTGAATGATAAAGTTTCATTACGTGCGTTCCTTTCGGGTAGGCAGAGTAAAGCGAACGTATATAGACTTTTCGGTTCACCACGATTCACCGTTGCGTCGGAGCGAGGTGGGTGGTGGTGGACGGTGATTACCGCTTGTTTATAGCGATAATCGGGACCGATAGCTTTATGTATTCATCCGAGACACGAGGTTATTAAAATGCTAGCCCCGAATCTTTAATTATCTCCATGCCAAATTTTTTCACCAAAATCGGTTTATCGGTTTAATCCTGAAAGCGTAACGAACAAATAAATAAACTTACGTTCGAATTTATATAATCCCACTAGCGACCTGCCCGTGGTTTCACCCGCGTAGCTTTTGTTTTCGTGGGAATATTGGAAAGGTTTATATGCTTAAAGAATCCTCAAGAATCACACTATCTATTGAAAAAAACCGCATCAAAATCCGTTGCGTAGTTTTAAAGATTTAAGCATACATAGGGACATAGGGACAGACAGAGAAAGCAACTTTGTTATATACTATGTAGTGATACACGTCCCATACATATGACAAATATGAAAAGTATATTGTAACCTGGAATAACGTATGAAATACTATTATTCCAAAAAAATAAGTTATTCCTCTAGGATTCACCAAAAACTTAGTGCATCGGACTGCAGGTTGCAGCCATTATTAAAATATACGAAATAAAATTACTTTAAAAGAGTCCGTTTTAACACGGGCAAAATTTAACGCATTATAACAGTTTTTGTATTTTATTTCAGAGAAAAAATATGCAACAACATCGAAATACCGCTACTAACAAAATGCTGCTTCTGCGTTCCACTAAGGAAAGGCCTCATTGCATTCGCATACTTCAATTTAGTAAGTGCTATTATTTACCAGTATTACAATTATTATAATGTGACACAATTTTCGTTTCGTCCATATATTACATTTACACTGTTATGTTCATATTTTTTATATCATAGGATAGCAAATAAGCAGATGGCTCACCTAACGGAAAAAGACAACCATCACCTATAGATATCGAATGTGCTAATGCCACATGCCATGGGCGTATACTTAAAGGTATAGACTCCCCCGTAGCGAAAAAAATAATGCGCAGAATAGAAATTTACTCTTTCTATCCGACATAAAATGTCCTAGTTTATATGTAAAAAAATTAGGTTAAATGATTTATTGCATCACTTAGAAATTCGGAGTACGACTAGTTAACCTTTGTACATTTTGGAACCATTGGACAACTCCCATTTAGCTATTGCGATGCCCATACCACACACTAAGTCTACTTTTACCCCGTGTTGATCCCGGGCTCCTTTGAAGAATAGGCCAACTGCCGTTCTGCCAGACAGGTCGTAAAAGGCGAACGATTGTCTATGCGAGTCAATAACATCGTGGCTACTAGGTGGTAAAGTACTACATTGTCACGCCCGAGTCTGGTACCACTGCCTTGCCTAATCCTGCCGCAATAGCGTCAGTGCTTATCATTGTCGTGTTCCGGTTTGGAGGGTAAGCTAGCCGGTAAATTTATACATGTGGCATAAGACCTCGTCACAAGATAGCAACGCATCATTAATACCTTTGGTGTTAATGTGTTTGGTGTTTGTAGGCGATGGTTGACTCTTTCCGTCAGGAGACCCATCTGCTTGTTTGCTTTCTATCTTTTACTATAAAAGAAAAGTTACCCTCCAAGTAGTGTCATAGCTTGTGGTAATAGAGCCGGGCCAGCTCTAGTACTACAAGCTATGACACTACGCCGCGCCAGACATTGCTGAATTCATGATGGTAATTACTCCTAGCCAATCAGAGCCAAATATTTGTGATTTATGAACTACCTGGCTGAATGGAAAATGGTATTTTCTTCACAGGGGACAATATATCAACGCAAACGTTATGAGGTACTATTATGTGACCAATATATCGAATAAATCAAACTTGTATCCAGTCTTAGATAAAATCTGTTTCTAATTATAGGTGTGTTTTTTTTTAAAGATTATTGTGTTTTAGTATTCGCCCGTGCTTGGGAAAACTTGAAAAACTTTAAAAACAACAAAGAAATTTAAAAAGATAAAATTAATTAAATTTGCTCCCATCCGCGAACTATTCTGTGTTTTTTGCGATGGCACCAAAAAGAATACCGTCGATTTATTAAATGAATTAAACTCACCGATGGTCCGGATAAAAAGAAGACCTCAGCGACACAATTATCAACCCACATCCCCCACACTTTTACACCCACGTCCAACGCCAAACATTTTTTTTTTGTTTTTAAAGGATGCTTGAGGGAAAGTCGTAGGTTCAAATCTTACGTGTTTAAATTTTTCTTTGTTGTTTTTAAGTAATTTCTGTTTATCAGAAAAACTGTAAAACTTATTTAAAATAGCTTGCCCGATCCTAACGCCGAACCTAGTATCTTCCGAGTCTATGCTGAAGATGGTAGCGCTAGAACATCGAGGTTGTATTACATCATGGATCATCATGTCACATCACAGCCATGAATCATACATCGAACATAATTTAACTTGAATGTACTGATCAAATATGGTGCACTAATTAATGTTGTCAAACTTTAAAGAAACTGGGAGTTTTTAATCATGGAATCGAGATAAAATGATTCCTGTAAAGCCCTAAATAAGCTATTTTCATCGAAAACCACAGGTAGAAAACATTCACAATTGTTTTCAAATTTGAAGACAATAAGTCAATAAAACGTTTGCATGACTTTCTCAGTTTGTACAAAATGGCTCTAATTAGTATTAAGTTACCGAAAAAGCGAAACTTGCTTCAAATTTTCAGATTTGCAAACTTTATTGCATTTATCGCCTCTCGTCAGAGGTCATCGCATCACGCTCCAAATACTAAACTTACGTGGTCAAATTATTAGAGGACGCCCGTTCTCATTACTTTAAAAATCAAAATCAAAGAATATTTTATTCAAATAAACCTTGACAGACGCTTTAAAAATTACTACCATCAGGCATATCATCTAACATTTGCCATCCGCCAGCGATTAGCGATGACTAAACGTAACGAAAAAAATCAACAAAAACGTCATCAGTTGCTTGCTGGTCACTGGATGCACTTTTAAGCTTTAGCGATGTCATAGCACCAAAAATAATCATGTGGCAACGACTAAACGTAACGAAAAAATCATCAAAAACGTCACCAGTTGCTTGCTGGTCACTGGATGCACTTTTAAGCTTTAGCGATGTCACAGCACCAAAAATAATCATGTGGCAACGACTGCTACAAATATACAAGGCTAATAAGTGTCTTGTAATAACTAAACAGTTACGATAATTGCGCATTGCGAGATACGTGATAGCCCCGCGGATCAGGACACGACCACAAACAATTAATAAATGATATTTGTTTATAACTACCTGCACCCTACATTTTGCTGCATTATAAAAGTTTTTGATGATTTCCAAGGGAACAAACTGGATATCATTATCACGCTCAGAGTGCTAAGTGTGAGTTTTTCTTTTCGCATTCGAATGTTAGCGCGTTTGGAGTTTACTAGGAATTTGTATGTGTTTTGTACAGCGCCACCTAGTGGTAAATGTGATAAACCAGTTTACCACTAGGTGGTGCTGTACAAATCAGATACAAATTCCTAGTAAACTCGAAACGCGCTCACGATCGAATGCGAAAAGAAAAACTCACACGTAGCACTCAGTTCCCACGCTAAGGAGACAGAGTATACCGAACGTCTAGCCGAACAAAATTTTTATGTGACCTTTGCGTACCGCTGAGTAGTTGTATTGATTTTACCAATTACCACCCTATTTTTTTTAAATAATCAGGTAAGAAATAACCAGTGCGTTTATTATAGGCTGCAGTCCCTAAGTCCTTTAAAATAGGCGATATGGTTCTAGGTAGATACTATTTTCATCTCCGGAGATAAGATCTTTTGCTTTCGGACAGGATTTTTTGGAATTCTTTCCCTTAATGCTTTAAACAATACGTGAAGGGCCAGATTTTTTTCTGTCACAAACAGAGGAGGTTTCATTGTACCTATCAATAGCCCGATACACTTTTAGTATTAAACCAGACTAATACCAAGCATACGGAGATTTTTAAAATTGTATTTGGCTCCATACCTACTTTGTGTAATGCAATAGCAGCGATTCGGTTCTTTTTATCGGTCCACTCCATTTTAATATCACAACATATTTTACAATTTAAAATGATATAGGTGCGAAAATGAAAAAAAAAGACAATAAACAATCATATAAAAATGACAGATTCCAAATTCAAATGTAATATTTTGTTTATTTTTTATTGTAACAGTATTTATCTCCAGATTATGTATATCTATTTCTATATACTAGTGATCACCTTCTGGTCGAATTTGACCGTAGACTAAACAATAAAATCTCTTAAGTTTGATAGCAGACTTTAGCCGTAGCCTAAAGAAAATAGTGTAGGTACATGTGTATACATGATAATGTGTCACAGCTCACATGAAAGTCGTGTGTGTAATGTTTTTTTTTTTAATTTAATGTATTTCTAATTTATATTATTTAACAACATTAAGTTTTTGCATTCCTTTCAAATGTAAACATTAACTTTAACTAAAGAGAATGATGAGGTTCCATACAAATTTGGCCTAAAACGCAACACATGATGATAGCTGCTTACCGTATTTTAATACATTATTAATTTCTTCTGAAATGTACCACGGATAATTTTTATAATGATAAAATTCAGGAAACTCCTTCAAAAATTAATGTTACTTGAATTTACAATTGTTAAAATGGATTCATTTTAAGCCACTCACATCGCAACATATCGTCAACACAAATATAATTAATTTTTGTATCACTCGTCATAAAGATAATTTTCGGGTAGGCATCAAAGTGTAAACACCTTTTGATTTTTAACTCTTAATTTTATTCTAAAACAAATATCTAAAGTTGATATTTGACTAAAATTAATCAAATTAATGTATCAAAATAGTACCTGCTACACTTGACATAAATAACTTTTCCAACAACAACTATGGATATATATACTGGGTTAAATAAAAATTTGAAGGATGTTGTGGCGATGGTGAACGCTAAAATCCAAGCATTTGATACAACACTGGAAGAAAAAATTAACAAAGCACCAACTTCCAGTTCCAGTGAGTTGTCTCAGCTAAAATCTGACTATAAGGACTTTAAAGATTTTGTGTGGAAAACATTATCATTGCTTCAACGTCAGATTGAATTACTCATGGCAGGCTATGACAAGCATGAGACTCTTTCGCGAAGAAAAATTCTTCTGTTTCATGGTCTTCAGGAAGAGAATCAAGAACAGCTGGAGCACAAGCTTATTAGTGTTATTCACAACAACGTCAAATTACCCAGTATAGTGCACAGCGATATTGAACTTTGCCATCGACTTGGTACTAAGGGTGATAAGCCACGGCCAGTATTAGTTCGCTTCAGTGGACTTAAGTGTCGTAACCAAGTTTGGACATCTAAAAGCCAGCTCAAAGGATCGGGCGTAACCTTAAGTGAGTTTCTTACTTAGTAAGAAACTCTCGACAAGAAGTTTTTGTTGCCGCTAGAAAACATTTCGGAATCGGACAATGTTGGAGCACTGATGGCAGCATTGTGATTTTATTGCCAGACAAAAATTGTCTCAATGTCTGAATTAATTCCCCTTACTGAAAAATATCCAGCTCAAAAAGCACAAGAACCTAAACAGAGCAGGTCCCGTCGTCCAGTTAAGAAATAAATTTCTATAATAGCATAGTTTCGTAATCTTGCTTTGTGTTGTGTTGATTCATATTTCACCATATTGAAGATAACACGTATGTAGGTATTTGTTCACTTGTTTACAATATTCTAATTTTCTTTTATTCGACGGTATTTGTGAGTTTATAGTTTATAATAAGCACATAGGTATTTTAAATTTATCTTTACATACTTAATTTTCTCGAGACGATTGGCGTTTGACTTTGACAATTGCCAAGCTGAAATATGACATAATATACCAATGTCAATTATTGTCAATTAGTTTTTTTTTTTTCTCAGTATGTCATAGATCATTAATCACTATGCCAAACACAAATGTCGAATGCTGTAGGTGTTGCTTTAGTTAGGTATTACTTTCGTTTTATATTTTGTGAGCACCTTAATTTTAAATATATTGACACACACACACACACACACACACACACACACACACACACATGTATATATTTGCCTTCGTATTCTAGGTAATTACTATTAAAATGTTTTTTTTTTTCATACTATTATTACCTTAGTATCTAAATTAATATAATTTATTTTGTCTCGAATTGTAGCTCGTATTATGTTTTATTTGCGTAACTGTATTTTTTTTGTACTTTTTTTAATTTAATTTTTTTTTGTTAGTTTAAGTTTGTTATTTTTTTTATATTATGGTAGATGCTTCATACGATAGTGACAGAGACAGCTATTGCACTTGTAATTCAAGTGATGATTATGCTAGTGCCAGTAGTGATTTTTCTTCGACAAATGATTCTTTTCCACTAGATATACAGCTTAAATCAACTTTTAATAATGTGCGGTCATGTCTCAATCTAGTACACATAAATGCACAAAGCGTTCCGGCCCATTACAATGATCTTCTGGCATCCTTTAGTGACGTTGGAGTAGATTGTGTTCTCATTTCCGAGTCGTGGCTAAAACCCTCACTTCCATCTTCTTGGTACGTACTTCCAAATTTCACACTAGTACGTAGTGATCGTGTTGGTTTGAGAGGTGGTGGTGTATGTATGTACATTAGGAACCATATTCCATACAAGATTTTATGTCAATCATCATCGGACAATAATTACTCCCTCGAATACCTATTTCTGGAAATTACACTACTTCACACTAAAATGTTATTAGCTGTAGCATACAGTCCCTCGTTACACGTAAATTATTTCTCCACGCTAGAATCCCTTTTAGATCGGTACTGTCCATGCTATGGTCATACTATTCTCATGGGTGATCTCAATACCTGTATGTTAAAAAACGATTACAGAAGTAATAAACTTAATTCTCTGGTTTTAGGCATGAATTTAAATATACTTCCACTTTCAGCCACTCACTTTGCCCCAAATTCTACACCGTCTTTTATTGATCTGATAATTGTCTCGGACTCAAATAGTGCATTGGAGTTTGGTCAACTGACTGCACCTTTTTCATACCATGACCTTTTATTTCTAAAATATAGAGTGCGTGCTCCGAAACCTCAGGCTAAATTGATACCTTTGCGTAACTTTGATAAGATAAACTTAAATCAACTTAACTCAGATACATCTAATATTGACTGGAGTCCTTTGTATGATGCGACTTGTATTGACGATAAGGTTCAGTACTTTACATCAACGATTAACAAACTGTATGACAAGCATGCTCCAGTCAGAATGATCAAAGTTAAGCATTTACCTGCTCCTTGGTTGACATCTGAAATTAAATGCCTAATGTCAAAACGAAATAAAGCCAAAAGCAAATGTAAACGGAACCCTTCTGAAGCCAATGTGAACGCTTATAAAAAGTTGCGTAATCTATGTAATCGGATGTGCAGAGATGCGAAGCGTCGAAACATTCACTCGTCTTTAGAACGCTTTTCTCCGGGTCAAGCTTGGAAATTTCTTAGGTCTCTGGGGTTGAGTAGAACAGATCATAATAAACAATTCACATTTAACTTAGATGATTTAAATAAACATTTTTCTACTCCTCCAGTTCACTTAACGGACCATAAAAAATCTCTTTGCCTGCATCTTCTTTCTGATTCATCTCCACCTTCATGCGACCCTTTCACATTTTCAGAGATCGGGGAAGATGACGTTAAAAAGAGCATACTCTCTATCTCCTCTCATGCTGCTGGATGTGACAATATTAACCGGCGTATGCTTATATCCATTCTTGATTTAATTGTACCAGCTATCACTCACATTATTAACTATTCCCTGAGGAGTAACACATTTCCCTCATGTTGGAAGCGGGCTTTTGTTATTCCTATACCAAAAACGACGAATCCCACTAGTCCTACAAGCTTTCGTCCAATTTCAATTCTTCCTATACTTTCAAAAATTCTGGAAAATGTAGTTCACAAGCAGTTATCGTCGTTTTTGGTTAGAAATAATCTTTTAAGTCCATTCCAGTCAGGATTTCGCGAGTCTCATAGCACAGTTACGGCCTTAATCAAAGTCACCGATGATATTCGATTCGCGATGGATAATAAAAAGCTTACTATTCTGACTCTGTTGGATTTCAGTAATGCTTTTAACTCGGTTGACTTTGACATTCTTATTGGTATACTTGATTCTCTTAATTTGTCTCCATCAGTGATAGAATGGTTCAATTCATACCTGCGAGGTCGCCAACAATGCATTCGTATGGATGAGACACATTCTGAATGGTGTAATTTGATTGCTGGTGTTCCTCAAGGTGGAGTTTTATCTCCATTGCTTTTCTCTGCCTTCATAAATAAAATCACCGAATGTATTTCCTCAAGTTATCATTTGTATGCGGATGACTTACAGATTTACAGACATACGACTGTGTCAGATTTACCTGATTCTATCACTGAAATTAATAAAGACCTTACAGCTATTCAAGAATGGGCAGACACTTTTGGCTTGTTAGTTAATCCCTCCAAGTCCCATAATATAATATATCATGGGACTTGGAGATAATAAGTCATAATAAGTCATATAATAATTATAGGCAGTAGACAATTACGTAATCAAATAGATTTTTCTGTTATCCCTAAAATTAAATACAAAAATATCCCAATTAATTATACTGATCAAGTTAAAAATCTAGGCCTCATAATGGATTGTCATCTATCTTGGGCTTCTCACATAAATGAGCTGAGTAAACGGTTACATTACTCACTTCATTCCTTAAAGCGATTACAAAGTTTCCTACCTCATCAAACTAAAATTCTATTAGCTCAATCGCTGCTTCTCCCTTTGCTCGACTATGCTGATGTTTGCTATTTGGATGCCACGGAAGAATTGTTATCAAAACTTGAGCGGCTTCAAAATTTGTGCATTCGTTTTATATTCGGATTACGGAAATACGATCACATATCGAGTTTTCGCAAACAACTACATTGGCTCCCTATCCGCCAACGTCGAAATGCGCATGTTTTGAATGTACTGTTCAATGCAATGCATAAATCTTGTCCTGCATATCTTTGTGACAGATTTATATTGGCTCCTTGTAGTGATCGGCCGGTGCGCTCCTGTATCACCCCAAAGTTTTTCTCTATACCACAGTGCAATACAAAATTTTTCAGCAAGTCCTTTACTGTTCATGCAGCTAATTTATGGAATGATCTCCCACGGCATATTCAGGATATCCAGACCGTAAGCTGTTTTAAAGTTACAGTCAGGCAGCATTATTTGTTGCTTGATGGTTAATTTTAAAAACATAGATGTGACTGTGTTTTCTTTTTTTTTCACTTATGCTCACTTTCAATTTTTATTATAGATTTTGTCTCACTGTCACTTTTTATAGAAATCATTATCAAAGAAGCAATTTTACCTTGCATTTATCCTTGTTTGTTTTGTTAAAATTTGTTTTAGTTAGTTTTAATCTCAAATGTACACCATGCCTGCTGTTTATAACTAGTGATTTTTTTTTAACAACCTGTATGGTTGGTTTTGCTGGAAGAAATCTCTTAAAGAGATAAGCACGCCATTGTACATATATTTTCTTTTTTAAATAAGTATTGTTTTGTATTTCTGTGTGTACAAAAGAATAAATAAATAAATAAATAAATAAATAAATAAATAAATTATTTGATTTTAACCACTTAAAAGTTAAAAAACAAAAAACATTGTTTACATTAAAATATTTGTTACTGATTCACAGTGTAAATTGTGACACTTTTCTTTAGAATGATACAAAGAGTACTTAATTATGCAGTTTATATACAGCCTTCGTTGCAAGTTTCAACTATAGTAATAAATGTTTTCATTTTTGTTGTATTTTATACAATAGTTTATTTAAAATTTGCATCTGACCTATCCGGCATTTTTATGATTGGTTTAATTGGTCAGAATTAAAAGAAAGTGTTAACTTTATGGCAGAAAAGAAAAATCTTTCCTTGATTTAGAAATAAGAGAAAGCGTACAAATTTGTTTAGTTTCATGACTATCCAACTAAAATCATTTTAAAATTAACTTGCTATTAAACAGTGTCCGTTGAATTCTAATATTGATTTATTGTAAATTAAATTAATTTAATAATTTCGGCTGACGCTATATTTTGTAGTCCTTTTAGGCCGATCTCATCAATCCCCTTTTACACTCCACCGTTCGAATAATTGTCTTAACAAGTGTACAATATTTTTGCTTCACGTATTAATATATAGATATGCATCGTATCCATATCACAAGCAAATAATTTGCTGACTTCGAGGTTACATTAATTCGTGTAATTTGTACAGCGATATCTATATATATAAAAGAAAGTCGTGTTAGTTACTCCACTTATAACTCAAGAACGGCTGAACCGATTTAGCTGAAAATTGGCAGGGAGGTAGTTTAGAGCCAGAAGGACATAGGATATTTTAGAATTTTTTCCACGCGAACGAAGTCGCGGGCACAGCTAGTTTTATTATAAAAGCGGACAGCGCAAAATCGCCCGTTAATAGAGTTCATTTCCCAGAGAATCATTTCCCGCGTGCGATTGGCAGTTTACTCAGCAAAAAGAAAAAATGTCTCGACTATTAAATGCGAATATTAAAAAATAATAATATTCAGATATTGGATTGATTGGAATATATGAACGGAAAAAAATATTTCCAGTATTTTTTCAATTATTTATACAATGCAATATATATATATATATATATATATATATATATATATATATATATATATATATATATATATATATATATATATATATATATATATAATATACGTATACAAATAAATAAGATTGGAGTGTCTGTTTGAATTAAATTAGTCGCTTTTTATTAAACGCATACGGATATGTATATACGTTAATTTTGGTCTGTCCGTCTGTCTGTTTGTTCCGGCTAATCTCTGAAATGGCGGGACCAATTTTAACGGGACTACACTGAAAGATACCAGATGTAATAAGGAGTAACTTATACTACTTTTATTTCAGAAAATTTTCCACGCTTACGAAATCGCGGGCACAGCTAGTATTATATAGAGTCGACGAGCCAAGCAAAATTCGTCAAGACGATAGAGGGAGAAAGAGAAAGACAGAAAGAATAAAAAAATTAGAAATAATTTTTCTTTTTAAGGACGTATTCGTAAAAAAACAATATGTATTCCGGGCACCCTGCAGGCCGTCCCTGAAATTTTTCGCTAAATTGAGGTATTTTCAGCTCAACTTGCAACAAAGCAAAAATTATAATACCTCAGCATGAATTTTTGAACTCCAAAAGTTCAAAAATCTAAATTTTGGAAAAATTGTATCGGTTAGGATCTTTTGAATGCTACGAAAGTTTTCATAGCAATTGTTGAGCTCTTAGTTATTTTATAAGCTACAAAATCAATAGATTAATAAAATGACGAAGAAATGTAAAAAAAACGTTTTGCAAAAACTTGCGTCATTGATAAATCCCAAATGAATCGACCGATTTTAATCTGATTTACGGTATTTGACGCAGTATTTTAGGTAGAAAATCTGGCTAGGTTTTTAAATAAATCGGTATATTAGCCTGAAAGTTATTTTAAAAATATGAAGTAAGTTTGCTCTAAACAACGTAATTTCAATATTTGAAAAAGCTGTAACTTTTGAAAATTTAATTCGATTTTAATATTTGAAATAACATTCGACGTCGTTTTTTTGGTACTAAAATATAATACAGAATCAAAAAACGATTGGTTGAAATTTTTTAAAATTATGTCGAAAAAACACTTTTTTCAAAATTTTCCATCAACGACGACTCCCGAACGGATAGACTGATTTTGATGAAATTTATGCATTGGACGCAGTTTTTTGAAGGCTAGAGCTGTTTAGATTTTGTACTCAATCTTTACATCAATTTGGATATCATATTAAAAAATACTGTTTCGACAATTTTTTTTTCGAGGTTTTTTAAAAATTCCTCAAAATGTTCCGAACCGAATTGGTTCAAATTTCAGAAAATCTAAGTTGAGCGGAATCCAATGAAATTCCACCAACCACGATCTCTCGATCGTTCAAGCCGTTCAAAAGTGATGAGATGTTTACATACATACACAAACGCGCACACACACTCACACACACACACACACACACACACACACACACACACACACATACATAAATACATAAATACATACAGCCATACTAACGTCATCGTGAAAATAGTCAGAAAAGGTTCCTAGGACCATAAAACATGGAGATTCGGTGAAAACTCGATTTTCCAAAATCGGGACAAAATCAGTAACTTCGTTATCTACATACGTAGGAGGAAGTTAATAATAAAGGAAAATAATGATTTAGCACACAGGTAAATGACAGCCAAGTGGAGCACATAGGATATTTTTATCCTGGAAAACTAAGTTATTCCCATGGGATTTACCAAAAACATTCCTCCGTGTTGGTCCAGGCTCCTTTAAAGAATACATCAACTGTTGTTCTGCCAGGCAGGTCGTAAAAGGCTTGGCACAAATTGGCTAAATATGTCACTACCATCGTGATTACTATGTGGTAGAGTTGCGCAAAGTCTGGCCCGGGTATTTGGTACCCCTGCCTTACCTGTTTCTGCCGCAATAGCTTTAAATGTCATTTTCCGGTTTGAAAGTGAGGTAGCCGGTAGACTTATGCATGTGGCATTGCCATCTCGCCACAGGAATAGCAACGCACTATTACAATTTTTGGTGTCTATGGGCGATGGTTTCTTGTATCAGGTGAGCCATCTGCTTGTTTGCTATCTTATGATTTAAAAAAATTAACATGCCTAATATATGTATATGTAGGAAGAGGGTCAGATATGATAAATAAAATGCGGATGTGGTGATATAACAACTCTTTATATTTTGTTCAACTTGTATCAAATATCAAAAATAACATAAGATCACAATTAAAGCTTTCCATTATTTAATGACTAGTTCTCGTCTAACAATTCCAAGTAACTTAATTATTCCTTATTACAAATAAGTCATAATTTAAGCAATAGATAGTCAATTATAAATTGTACTGCGACTAATTTATAGTTGACAATAATAATTAACTTGTTTGCGCAAATTAATTATCCAAGAGTCAAGGATAAGCTACTAACAAGATACGACTGCCCGAACGGGGGGCGCTCAGAGCCTTTTATACAGGTAGCAAAACAATTTGAGTAGTAGGGATATCGAACGATGCGCTCGGTGGCTTTAGGCGTACACCTGTTGTTTACAATATTCTTGCATTTGATGACGCGGACGCCGTCATATATATATTTAATATTTTTTTGTTCGAATTGGCCTCGCGCACGAAGGGTTCCCTACCATCCCTATTGAAGTTTCTACCTGTTTATTAAGATCGAGTAAAAATTGCTTAAAAATTATGTTTGTTGTATGGGAGCTTAATAACTATTTTATTTAATTATTTATTTTGAAAGGTACAGAACTAAATATTCTGTGAAAATTTTAAGCGGCTACCTGTTATCGTTATTAATATTGAGCAAAAAAATGTGCAAAAAACACGTTTATTGTATGGGGTTTATATTTTAATTTTTTAATTTCAGTATTTGTTGTTATAGTGGCAACGAAAACACATAATTTGTGAAAATTTCAGATTTCTAGCTATTACGGTTTATGAGATACAGCCTGGTGACAGACAGACAGACAGCGGAGGCTTAGTAATAAGGTCCTGTTTTTACCTTTTAGGAGTGGAACCCCAAAAAAGTGTAGGTTACAGGAAAACCAGAGAATAGATGTTAGGAACACATCAATAACCAACTAATATTTCAATTGCAGGCGCTAACCGCAGTGGTGACTTCCCTTCTGTCAGTATACATATCATACGTGAGGAACTCCGAGATGATGCTGACGGACTCATCGGAGTACCCTCGCCTAATTATGGACACGGCGGCTTTGGTGCTAGAAGCTATTATGACCGTCATATTCATCGTGGCATTACATCAGGTGAATATTAGAGCATTTTTTAACATCGCCTCTGTGGTCTAGTGGTCCGGCTTTGGCGTTGACCACATGAGGTCCCAGGTTCAATTCCTGGGGCGGGCAATTTAAAAAAAGTTTTTTTAGTTTTCTCATAAAAATAATGTTGTCCGGGGTTGGAAAGTGTCTGATTGGCGATAGGCTTGCCACCTATCACATTTGCGAGACCAAGTATCTTCGGCTAATCGTGGGTGCACTTGTTGTACCTCTGCCTGACCCTTCGGGGACACGGGCGTGAAGATACTTTTTTTTTCTTTTATATTATCCAGAATAAAGCAGACGTTTTTTTCAGCTTTCCTGACGAAAAGAAACAACCATCGCTGATAGACACCGAATATGTTAATTATGTTTGCTAACCCTATGGCGGGGTTGGACTCTCAAATATATAAGTTTACTCTACCTTACCCCTAACTGGAACACGTAAGCGATAAGCTCTGACGCGATACCGTGTTTACCGGCCACCTTACCTTCTTAATTGGAACACGTCAGTGATAAGCACTGACTCGATACGGAGTTTACCGGTTACCTTACCTTCTAAACTAGAACACGACAGTAATAAGCACTGACGCGATGCGGCAGGAATGGATAAGGCGGGGGTACCAGACCCGGTTGAGATATTGTAAAATTTTACCACCAAATTATTAGTCACGATAATCATACATATTTTGAGCATTTTAAGGGCGAGCCTCTTTTGTAGAAAACATCAACTTCCTTATTGCTAGGCATCTTGTAAAAAGACGAGAGAAGGCTAATACTTGTCACTAATATTGTGACCTCTAATTAGGTAAAAGGTGACCATTATTACATAGCACAAAATATTGGAAACTAACAGCAGTCAATGTACATACAAGTGATATTTGAGCAACGCACATATAGACATCTCTCACGAAGCGATATCTCGGAATGGTTCGGGACAGTTTGTTCCGCACCAGTCCGAGATATCGCGGCCGTGAGACATGTCTATGTGTGCTATGCTGGAATATTACTTGTATGTAACATTGACTATTAGTTTCCAATATTCTGTGGCTATACGTCGGGGGCCAGTGCTTGTCACTGGCATGTTCCAACTTAGAGGGTATGATAGCCTGGTAGACTTCCACATGTGAGATTCCATCCAAGATACCACCTTTTAAGATTATCTGCCGTTTTACAAGGTAGGCCCCCAATTCACGAAATTGAGTCGATGCGCTGAGGGCTCTCACATACATAAACACGATAGAACGTCGAGACCCGCTACGACGCGGTATAATATATAATTAAATTTGTAAAAGTCTTAGGGGCCATCTATAGATTACGTCACACGTTTATGGGGAGGGAGTGGGTCGACGAAGTGTAACATTATATGACAAGGGGTAGGGAGGAGTCCCAAATTTTGTGACATCACATTTTTTCAAAGTATAATATTTTATATCTGAGTATTACAACATTAAATGTAAAAAGCTGTACCTGTACCTGTACAAAGAGAAAAATAATCGAATGAGATCATTATTCCAATATAAAATTGTAAAATATGTGACATCACACTAGGCAGGGGGGTCTCACAATACGACCAGCTGTGACAAGGACGGGTGAGGGGTTAAAAGATCATGAAATTCGTGTGACGTAATTTATGGATGGCCCCTTAAACGCTTCGACTCAATTGTTGTTTAATTACGTGAATTAGTCCCAGTTCGTAAAGGGCGTGTTATTGTTGTCTGTACGAGGAAATACGAGTCTGTACAACTCGATTGTCTGTACGAGTCACTACTATCGTGGCTACGAGGTGGTAGAGTTCTGCATTGTCTAGCCCGGGTCTGCCACAACTGTCTTACCTATTCCTGCCGCAATAGCTTCAGTGATTACCACTATTGTGTTCCGGTTAGAAAAGTAAAGTGACCGGTAAACTCATGCACGTGGCATTAATACCCCAACCCACTACAAGAATAGTAACGCACCATTAACATATTTAGTGCCTATAGGCTATAGTTGTCTTTTTCCATTACGAGAGCTACAACATGCCTCTGCTCAAACAGTATCACAAGTCAAAAAAACGATTCTCGAGTAAAAAGGACTTAAAATTGCTCCTGTCTATTTTTTCGCATTTCAGGCCAACGCTACTAACGTCACTAGCGTCGTTATAGCATCAAATCATTAAAACAGTAGTAGATCACTATTCGAGATAAAACTATGGCATAATACGATACGATGCGTTCAAAGGTTCAAAAGATATTATTTTTTGCTATCTTATAATATAAGATAGCAAAAAATAATATCTTTTAAACCTCCGCACCTACGCTCAAATAATGTAACAATTCAAAAAATGGTAAAAATCACTTTTTTGTACCATTCGTATCGTATTATGCCATATTATGTGAAAAAATAAGATAATCACTAAACGAACGAGACAGACGATTATAATAATGGTCCTTTATAATAATTTCCAGAAACACGTCCTCCTCATGAAAGTGTATCTGTACTTTGAAATCGTGTTCTCGGTCATCGGCTTCGTATACAGCATCGGATTCCTCACCCGGGAGACTGCCAGTGAACTGTTTCTGATACTATTCCAACTTGGTATGTATTTTATATCTCATTTTACACTAGCAATGTCCGCTTGCTCCGCGTGGAGAAATTTCTAAAATAAAAGTAGCCTGAATTACTCCTTATTACCGTGGTTTAAAATATAGACAGTCCTGGGATACCCGCATAGTTCCCGTTCCCCTGGGATTTCTGGGATAAAAACTTTCCTATGTTTTTTCTTAGGATTCAAACTATCTTTGCACCAAATTTTATTCAAATCGGTTCAGAAGTTTAGGCGGGAAGAAAAGATAGACACTTACTAGGTGGTAGACAGTTACTAGGTGGTAGATTTTTACATTGTCTCGCCCGGATCTGGTACCACCGAAGGCCCTATTCCTACATCTAGGTAAGGACCTATTCCTATTCCTACATATAGATAGGGACCTATTCCTACCGCAATAGCGTCAGTGCTTGTAACTGTCGTGTTCTGGTTTGGAGGGTAAGGTAGCCGGTAAACTTATGCATGTGGCATTAGACCTCGCCACAAGATAGCAATGCTCCATTAACACCTTTGGTGTCTATAGGCGATGGGTGACTTTCCTTCAGAAGACCCATCTGCTTGTTTGCTATCTTATGATATAAAAAAGACAGGGTTACTTTCGTGTTTATAATATTAGTATGGATTATCTAAACATTAAAAAAATTGGTTGTACAAATTAAACAAATAAAACCTCAAAGTATACTCAAATAACCTGGGATTAATTGCTCCTCATACCAATCTCTTATATTTTTTTTGTTATCTATACATATAATATATGAAATAATTCTTGTAATAATGTAACAGCTTCTATACAAATAAATAAAATTGGAGTGTCTGTTTGTAACATTAAAATAACTGGTTTTAACTAAATGCATATGGATGTATACACTGTACACATACCAAAATAACACTTTTTACGATTTTTGTCTGTCTGTTTGTTCCGGCTGATTTCTGGAACGGTTGGACCTATTTTGACGGGACTTTTACAGGTAGATAGCTGATATAATAAGGAGTAACTTAGGCTACTTAAGAAAAACCACCCAACAACTTTGTCTACTTTTCCGTTTTTTTCTAAATATTTTCACCTTTTAAACCTAACCTGAACCCCCATGAATATTTTTAAACCAAAATTAGCCAAATCGGTCCAGCCTTTCTCGAGTTTTAGCGAGACTAACGAACAGCAATTGATTTTTATCATTACATAGTATAAAACAAAGTCGCTTTCTCTGTCTGTCCCTATGTCCTTATGTCCCTATGTATGCTTAAATCTTTAAAACTACGCATTGGATTTTGATGCGGTTTTTTTTTAATAGATAGATTGATTCTAGAGGAAGGTTTAAATGTATAAACCTTTCCGATATTCCCATGGGAACAAAAGCTGCGCGGGTGAAACCGCGGGCAGGCCGCTAGTATATAGATAAATGACAAAAAAGACAAGCCCGCTGAGTTTCTTCTGCCGGACCTTCTCAGTGTGCGGCCGCGTACCGATCCAGTAGTAATTTACAAAAATAAAAAATAAATAAAAAAATGTTTACTCGTCAAAAGTGCCGATAATGGTATATTTGAATAAAACATTTTTTGATTTTGATTTTTTTATTTTGAACCAAGCAAATTATTTGCTTGTGGGTGTTTTTTAACGATACGGCGACCGTTACCTTTTTCTATCGCAAAAGCCATCTGCTTATTTGAAGTCTCATTATATGAAAAACTATAATGAGATGATAGTTAACAATGACCTATCGTGATGATAGTGTCATTGTTAACCTTCGCTCGCCTTTGAATACCTGAAAGAAAGGCTGATCGACTATTAAAAAGTAATTTTCAAGTGCATTAAAATCTATACATATAATAAAATTGTAGGAAAGTCAAAACTGTACATTGAATATTTTTTTAAAAGAATACTTGGGGCGTGATCTACTATCGATATCGAAGCCAAAAATATAGTTTTTAGAATTTTTGTCTGTTTGTCTGTTTGTCTGTTTGTCTGTTTGTCTGTTTGTCTGTTTGTCTGTTTGTCTGTTTGTCTGTTTGTCTGTTTGTCTGTTTGTCTGTTTGTCTGTTTGTCTGTTTGTCTGTTTGTCTGTTTGTCTGTTTGTCTGTTTGTCTGTTTGTCTGTTTGTCTGTTTGTCTGTTTGTCTGTTTGTCTGTTTGTCTGTTTGTCTGTTTGTCTGTTTGTCTGTTTGTCTGTTTGTCTGTTTGTCTGTTTGTCTGTTTGTCTGTTTGTCTGTTTGTCTGTTTGTCTGTTTGTCTGTTTGTCTGTTTGTCTGTTTGTCTGTTTGTCTGTTTGTCTGTTTGTCTGTTTGTCTGTTTGTCTGTTTGTCTGTTTGTCTGTTTGTCTGTTTGTCTGTTTGTCTGTTTGTCTGTTTGTCTGTTTGTCTGTTTGTCTGTTTGTCTGTTTGTCTGTTTGTCTGTTTGTCTGTTTGTCTGTTTGTCTGTTTGTCTGTTTGTCTGTTTGTCTGTTTGTCTGTTTGTCTGTTTGTCTGTTTGTCTGTTTGTCTGTTTGTCTGTTTGTCTGTGTTTGTCTGTGTTTGTCTGTTTGTCTGTTTGTCTGTGTTTGTCTGTGTTTGTCTGTGTTTGTCTGTGTTTGTCTGTGTTTGTCTGTGTTTGTCTGTGTTTGTCTGTGTTTGTCTGTGTTTGTCTGTGTTTGTCTGTGTTTGTCTGTTTGTCTGTTTGTCTGTTTGTCTGTTTGTCTGTTTGTCTGTTTGTCTGTTTGTCTGTTTGTCTGTTTGTCTGTTTGTCTGTTTGTCTGTTTGTCTGTTTGTCTGTTTGTCTGTTTGTCTGTTTGTCTGTTTGTCTGTTTGTCTGTTTGTCTGTTTGTCTGTTTGTCTGTTTGTCTGTTTGTCTGTTTGTCTGTTTGTCTGTTTGTCTGTTTGTCTGTTTGTCTGTTTGTCTGTTTGTCTGTTTGTCTGTTTGTCTGTTTGTCTGTTTGTCTGTTTGTCTGTTTGTCTGTTTGTCTGTTTGTCTGTTTGTCTGTTTGTCTGTTTGTCTGTTTGTCTGTTTGTCTGTTTGTCTGTTTGTCTGTTTGTCTGTTTGTCTGTTTGTCTGTTTGTCTGTTTGTCTGTTTGTCTGTTTGTCTGTTTGTCTGTTTGTCTGTTTGTCTGTTTGTCTGTTTGTCTGTTTGTCTGTTTGTCTGTTTGTCTGTATGTATGTTCGGGGTAAACTCAAAAAGTACTGCATGGATTTACTTCAAATTTTGCATGAATATTACTAACAGGTCGGGTCAACATATAGGCTACATATTATTACGCTATCACCTAGCGGCCAGTAAACTAAGTCCGCGCGGACGAAGTCGCTGGCAACAGCTAGTATATAATAGACCGGCTCGCGAACGGCAGGTTAGCGACACTAACCTTTCAACCCTTTAAAGGTTGATATTTAAAACAATAGAACAATACAATTTTCAACTATCTCTATGCCAAATTGCATCAAAATCAGTTGAACGGTTTAGCCGTGAAAGCGTGACAAACAAATTAACTCAATTTCGCATTTGTAATTTGAAGATAAATTGTAAATGATATTTTTTATCACTGCCCTAGTTTATAGTGGCATAACCACACATCAAATGAATAATAATAAACACGCTATTGGGAAGGAAACGTGTCGTCGCGCATGTAAGCAAACGCTCATATTATATAATATTTTTAGATATATTATATCGTCAAAAAATATAAATAAACCATGATGTACTGTCGTATCGTATCGTACCGAATGAGATGACAAGTTTTAAAAATTACCCCTGAAGTGATTTTATTTTATCGGAATATGGTATGACTCTATATATCTGGGTGTAATTGCGAACTACACTGACAAACTAAGAAATTGTCTTGAAAGGCGTATCCATTTAATCCGTGGTTTAAAGTTTAAACGCTATTATTTTTTTATATCATAGAATAGCAAACAAGCAGACGGCTCTCCTGGTGGAAAGAGACAACCATAGTCTATAGCAAACCTGTTAATGGTGCGTTTCTCTCCTTGTGGCTGGGTTTTAATGCCACAAGCATAATTTTACCGGCTACCTAACACGACAGTGACAAGCACTGACGTTGTTGCGGCAGGAATGGGTAAGTCGGTGGTGCTAAATCCAGGCGAGGTGGCAGAACTCTGCCACCTAGTAGTCACGATAGTAGTGACTCGCACGGCCAATCGTTGGCCTCTTACAAACTGCCTGACAGAACGACAGATAGTCTTTTCCTTAAAGGAAAGCCCTGAAAATAATATACCTATGTGACATTTATACATATTGTGAAACAAAATCTCCCGCGGTGTCTGTCTTCCTGTCTGTTTGCGACAAACTCAAAAACTACTGAACGGATTTTCATGCGGTTTTCACCAATTGATAGAAGAATTCATGAGGAAGGTTTAGGTGTTTAATTTGTTAATATTTTTTTTATATATGTGATTTTTTGTACCTGCAAGAAGCCAGAGTGTGTATACTAAAATAAAATTAAACTTATTTATTACAGTAATACAAATCTACTTGGTTATACTCATCTGGAGCTCCATTGTGAAGATGAAGAGAGACGCGTCAGTGAAATACATGCGCCAAACTGATCCAGCATAAAAAGTCACCCAATGTTGACTGACTAAAGACTGTATGTACAATTAAGTGGTAATTAGTGAATATTTGATTATTGAAATATAGTGTACATGCTACCAGAAATTAAGGAAAATAATTATTCTATAGAATTTCTAAGAAATATATGTCGTCTCAGTAGTTTTGTGGTACCAACTTTAGTATATATAGATACATGAGGTTATGGATTCGTTGATCAAGCATTTTACCTCGCTCGATACTCAATACTCCCCTCGCTGTCCCGCGCGGCGCCCCGTCGTCGCTGTGCGAGGGCAATAGCGATAGTATCTGTGTCACTGTTGTACATGTACGTGTATCTGCGCCTTGCACATTATAATTGAAAATTAGCCCTGTTTTGCACGCAGTACTTTGCAAACGTGTAATTTGAGCCAAAGTCATGTTAATTCGCGCGAGTTTAAAAACAAAATGTAAATTATAAATTGCTCATTTGCCCGATTTGCCTTAATAACGTTTAGTAATCATGGGTGCGCTAGATGCTCCCCTACTTACCCCTTTGGTCATACTAGTGTCTCATGCCAGTCTAAGCAAATATGACTTAAATACATATACATTTAATGGTCAACAGAAAGCGTTTGTCTTATGTAACAATTTCTATATTGAATTTACAAAAAAAACTAACTGTATAAAATTATGACCATAAAAAATTATTTTATGGTCATATTTTTGATATACCTACCTGAGTTTAATCACTACCACTACCAAAATTCCCCAAATAGGTATCATAAATCTCGTGACATATCTAAATTATCGTAAGGTAATCTTTTATGGTTATAAATATTCATCTGTGGAACCAATTACCGGCAGGGGTTTTTCCAAGCGGATATGACTAAGGGACCTTCAAGAAAAGAGCCTACTCTTTCTTAAGAGGTCGGCAACGCAACTGCAAGTCTTCTGATAGTGTGGTTGTCCATGGGCGGTGGTGATCACTTACCATCAAGTTAGCCTCCTATCCGTTCGCCCCCTTTTCTATAAAAAAAAAAAACTTCGCCATACCAAAATGACATACCAGTCTGAGTTAAGTCTTTTAAAAATACTACATAACACTACTTAATTCTTCAAACACGTAATTAGATATAACTGTATTTTCATTGCTACAGGAAAAGTGTGCCTTTTGTAATCATAAATCAGAATTAAAATATTATAAGGATTCTTGTAATATACTTTTACAGTCATGATATCAGTATGCCATACCAGTTGGAGTTTAATTAAACCTTTTAATAATCATTTTCAAGTATGACCCAAATATGTATCACGATATAACTGCGTTTTTAGTGTTATAGTAAGGTTATAGTGTTTGTGATAATATCACATATCTTAATTATTGTGAAAAATGTGATAGCGTTTAATGATCATACATTTAGTTGTCATACCAATATGATATACAAGTCTGAGTTTAGTTCATCTTAGAAATAATCACAGTACCAAATTTTACCAAAAAGAAAATGTTCAAACATATGCTTGCTTGTGTCTTTTGTAACAATATCAGATATTTCAATTATTTAGGAAAGTTTTGATGTCCTTTTGTTGTCATATCGGTATGACATACCAATTTGAGTATAGTTAGTCTTTTAAACAATAATTTCCAAGCTTGTGGCGTTTGTAACATAATATCAGATAATTTATTATAGGTACAGTTTTATGGTTATGACTTTAATTGTCATACTCTTATGATATAGTCTGTGTATAGTCCGTCTCATAAATACCAAATATGGCCTGAATACCTATAAACATATGCTTATACCATTTGTAACAATATCAGATATTTCAATTTTTTAGGAAAGTCTCGATGTCTTTTTGCTTTAAATTTGTATAAGGAAAATTGTGATGATACCGTTTTATTGTTATGCCTTTGATACTCATAGCCTTATGATATACTTAGTTTGAGTTTAGTCAGTCTCTGAAATGATTATTACCAAATATTGCCTTAAAACCAAGCGTGTGTTTTTTGTAATATAATATTGTACTTATATGTATATCTAAAATATTGTAAGGAAAATTGTGATATCCTACATGATGATCGATAAGAAGTATTTATTCTGACAAATATATATAATATTTATTCTGATATATATATATATATATATATATATATATATATATATATATATATATATATATATATATATATATATATATATATAATATGTCTTCTCGGCCTTACTATCTTTGTACCAAATTTCATCCAAATCAGTTCATTGGTTTAGGCGTGAAGAAGAAAGACAGACAGAGCTACTTTCGCATTTATAATTATGTATGGATTAATTACTCCAAACTGTGTGCTTATTAAAGGCCTTAGGAAAAAATCTGCATAATCAGTAAGTTACTTAGAAGGCTTTTCAATTATTTCTCGACTTTTTATAGTCCAGCAAAAACGCACACATGTACACGTCACTAAGTCTAAATAATCTCAAGATATATCTCACAATATTTCATTACTTTTTGTTACTTTAAAACTAATCAATAAGTTATTTTGTATCAAGACTCTCTATTTCATTAAATGACAAAGAAAATTATAATGTTATTAAATTAGTTTAATGCACTTCTGAATGGTATATTACCTGCGAATTCTGAGCAAAATCACCATGTGAAGTATACAGGAATAAGCAGGAATAAGTCGAATATATTTGAAGAGATAAAAACCTTACTTTCTATCTCATCACTCCGCTTAGCCGTGACTTGCATGCAACTTACTGTCGCATGGGAATATTGATTTTACAGGGATAAAATGTAGCCTATTTAAGCCTAAATATAGACTACTTGTTTACGAAATATCAACAAATCCATACTTAATATTATAAATGCGAAAGTAACTCTGTCTGTCTGTCTGTCTGTCTGTCCGTCTGTCTGTCTGTCTGTCTGTTACGCTTTCACGGCTAAACCGCTGAACTGATTTGGATAAAATTTGGTACAAATATAGTTTGATATCCGAGAAAGGACATAGGATAGTTCTTATCCCGGAAATCCCACGGGAACGGGAACTATGCGGGTTTTTATTTTAGAAATTTTTCCACCCGAACGAAGTCGCGGGCACAGCTAGTCTCTAATAACTTAGAGACGTGACTTATTCACGCCTCAAAGGTAAAAAAAGCACACAGGTAAAAACACATACGTGTGTGACTTGTAGCCCATTATCCCAAGGAAACAAGACATTTTTAGAGATAAATATTTTTCTTATCAATCCCAGATGTAAACTATTTTTTTAAATATAGACTACTTGTATACGAAATATCACCAAATCTCTGAAAACTTAGAGATGTGACTAATTCACGCCTCAAAGGTAAAAAAGCACACAGGTAAAAACACATACGTGTGTGTCGTGTAGGCCATTTTCCCAAGGAAACAAGACATTTTTTAGAGATAAATATTTTTCTTATCGATCCCAGATGTAAACTACTTTTTTTAATATATTTTATAAGGGAATTATATCACTTTGTCGATTACATCAGTCCAATCATGTTTAGCAGACCTTACGTTAAAAAGACGGTGGAAAATATCACTGTTCTTAGCTACTTTGTATATAAATTTCAAACAAAGCTATTCAACCTTCGAATAAAAACAAACAGAAAGACACACACTTATGTGTATTTATCACATACACACACATATATATACGGGTATCTTTGTGTGTAAACCTTTGCTTTTATAATATAATTAGGATATATTATAGTTTACCGTATGCTCAAAATTACATAAACATCTAATTTATAAATTATGTTTTCACACTACAATTTTTTTGTTAACTTACTCTTTATCTATCTTACAACATATTTTTAAAGTAAAAGGCATATTTTAAATGTAAATATAAATATATGTATTTTTCAAGCTATTAATTATGCAATATTTTTTATAAAAAATAATGTAAACATTTATTATTTTTATTTGGAAATTAAAAATTATACAAGGAATGACATATACCTATTACTTAAAATATAATTTGATACAATCGATAATAGTGTTATTAATTATTATCGATTATATCAAATTATATTTTTTAGGGAAAAGTTTAATCAATTATCGACACTAAAATATCGATAATTGATTAAACTATTTTAAATAAGTTAAGCAAGTGTATCATACATGTAAATACATAAATTGTATAAAGTGCTTAAAAAGTACGTGCTTGAAGACAATAAATAGATTTTGACATAATGTCTCCAGAGTTACCTTCTTCAGAAATATATTTTTGTAAAATTTTATATCCTTTTAACCACAAACATTATATTAGTTATAGTAATGTTATAAAGAGTCTAACGGTCTTATTATTAACTTATTAATAAACAAGTTTGTTCATATGTGTAAGTAGCGCTTGTTTCGGTCTCTTTCATGATTATGGAGATTTCGTCATTCGTAAAAACGTTACGTCTAAGTCGCGATAGAATGGGCGTATTCGATCAATCTAATTTTTAATGATCTAAAAAAATATTCTTCCGAAATTTGAACACAACCCGTTTCGGTTTGACTTTGAACAATTTTACTACTTAATAGTGTCAAAACCACGAAATTATTAAAGAGAGGAAATAGTTTATAGTCAAATTATATAGGAACCCGCTATCGTTAAATGCATTCAGCTATAGCTATGAAAAGGGCTCTCATTTCGAGATCGATGTGGCATTAAACATACTGTGGGCATCAGTTACATATAGCTAACCATAATTAATGGCACATGTTCCCCACATACATGCCATTTCTATTTTATATTTATTCTATGGTCAAAACCTATGAAAGTATCAAAATTATACAATGACGCCATGACATACTAATTACTAAGTAAAATAGTTTGGAAATAAAAAATTGGAAAATATTATCAATATATATAAAGTGGCCAAAAACTTAGCTCAGATTTCTGAGTAACTAACTTAGATTGTTTAGATCTTAGTTCGGCACAACACGCCCATTATGCACTAGCCTGCGCATATGCTCAAATTGGTTTGGTTAATTAATAGCATCATATGAGTTGTAATGCCAACTTAAGTTATACTATGCCAAATAAAATTTAGTTTCATATGATATTTTTATTGCTTTCAACTTAATCCCGTGTGACCAATTTTGTGAAATATCTACGAAAGAACACGTGATATCTCCCATGTCATCTCAAAGGACACAGCCCAAAAACACGAGTATTTTCCACGTATTGGTCCTAAGCTCCTTTAAAGAATCGGCCAACTTCTGCTCTGCCAAGCAGATCGTAAAAGGTGACCGATTGGCTATACGAGTCATTTCCATCGTGGCTACTAGGTTGTAGAGTTCTGCATTATCTCGCTCGGGTCTGGTACCAACGCCTTCCCTGTTCCTGCCGCAATAGAGCCAGTGCTTGTCACTGTCAAGTAGCCGGTAAACTTACGCATGTGACATTAGATCTTGCCACAAGATAGCAACGCACGATTAACACCTTTGGTGTCTATAGGCGATGGTTGACTCTATCAGGAGGCCCATCTGCTTGTTTACTACCTTATAATATATAAAAAAAAGAAATTAGATCTTAATTAGACCATCTCCTCGTATTGGTACCTTATATAATTTTATAATATAGTACAATTGCAGCAACCGGCTTCCCATTTCCTAGATGTATACCTCCGGAACATAGGATCAGATCTGCACCAAATTAAAATAAGACCCGTCCAAACCGAAAATAATTTTCAATATCCGTTCATAAATGACCAAAAACAGGATGTATTTTCCTACTTCTCCTATATACTTCTGATTAATTTCGTTGCGGGATCCAAGACAGCTTAACTTTTCCCCAGGGCATCCTGAGCTCGCAACTCAGAGGTTATCAGGACGGTCGCCGCTGTTGATCCTGGTTTACAGAAGTTACAGTGGTGGGAACGAGAGGTGGGCCCTTAAAAAAATGATCAAAGCTCAATAACACTTTTGCCCATCTCGGGATCATAACAGAGATTATCATGAACAAAGTATCATAAGCAGAGTATTGTCGATTGCGGGTGCCATGGTGTGTCATAAGTATCATAGGCAGAATGAACTTTAGTTCATAGTCTATAGACGTTTGCGTCTATAGGCTTCCCGATTCACGGGTTCGTTGTTTGGTGAGATGAGTGGTGATCCCATTACTGCATTACCAACCTGACAACGAGATAGATAAACAGTGTATGTACTAACAATTTTTAATTCGAATATGTTAACCATAAGGTATCGTAAAATTCTTTCATTTATTGTATCACATTTCAGTTTGTAACATAAAAGTATACTTTTACCGCAGCATAATAAATTAATTTAGTTTTTTTTGTAACTATATATAACTTCTTAAACACACCGCTTCATTTTCGTTAAGCTGCATTGTACCAAGTTTCACTGTTGATAAGTGTCCGTAGTCTTTCACTTTCTGTTCCCTCTTCTTCTATTTGCTTGAAGTAACTTGACACGATCATTAACATGTAGAAACGTATCACTGAAAAATAAGCATATTTTATAGACACTTGTAAATTTGATCGTAATTTATTGAACTACTAATACCTTTATAAGTGTATATCCTCGATAAAAATAAATAGTCCAATAATTAGTTCTCGGTTTTTAAACATTTATAATGAGAAAAAATAGAACTAACGTGACAAGGAGAAGCCATACATACAGCGAACTTTAGTATCTATTTAAAGTACATATTTAAAAAAAAATAAAAAGTGCCTATTTACATAGATTTAAAAGTTCGTTGACCTGTTTTTAAATAAATTAAAAATTCCCTGTTTATATAGATTAAATACCTAGTACCTATTTATATAAATTTTAAAGTACATATTTTATAAGATAGCAAACAAGCAGATAGGTCTCTTGATGGAAAGAGTCACCCATCACCTATAGACACCAAATGTGTTAATGATGCATGCTATCTTGTGGCGAGTTCTAATGCCACATGCATAAGTTCATTGACTACCTTACTCTCCAAACCGGAACACGACAGTGACAAGCACGACACGACAGTGAATAGGTAAGGCAGACCCGGGCGAAACAATGCAGAACTCTACCACCTAGTAAGTAGTACATTTTTATAAAGATTTAAAGGTGTATATTTAAATTAATTTAATAGTACATTTTTTTTTTTTATATCATAAGATAGCAAACAGGCAGATGGGTCTCCTGATGGAAAGAGTCAACCATCGCCTATAGACACCAAAGATGTTAATGGTGCGTTGCTATCTTGTGGCGAGGTCTAATGCCACATGCATAAGTTTACCAGCTACCTTACCCTCCAAACCGGAACACGACAGCGACAAGCACTGACGCTATTGCGGCAGGAATAGGTAAGGCGGTGGTACCAGACCCGGGCGAGACAATGCAGAACTCTACCACCTAGTAGCCAAGTACATTTTTTATGTATGTAGATTTTAAAGAACATACCAACAATATGTCTATAAAAATTACCTTCTGATATAAGCTTAATGTTACCTATTTACCGCCTCGTTGGTCGAGTGGTTAGCGATCCTGACTACGCGATCGACGAGGCTCGGGTTCGATCCCCAACGGGGACAAGCATTTGTGTGATGAACATAAATGTTTGTATTTCCGGGTTTGGGTGTTTATTAAATATATTTTTGTATTTATATATGTATTTCTATGTATAAGTATCGTTGATCAGTAAGTGTAATTGTCCCATGAATATTTATTTATTTATTTATATAGATTTTGAAGTAGGTATATATTTATAAAGATTTTAAAGTACATTTTTATAAAGATTTAGTAGTATCTAATTATATGGATAAAGATTTAAAAGTGCATAAAAATTATCCTTACGCCCGTATCCCCGAAGGGGTAGGCAGAGGTACAACAAGTGCACCCACGATTAGCGGAAGATACTTGGTCCCACAAATGTGTTAGGTGGCAAGCCGACCGGGCACTTTCCAATCCCGGGCAACATAGCCAATCGGTCGCCTTTTACGACTTGCCTGGCAGATCGGCAGTTGGCCTATTCTTCAAAGGAGACCGGGACCAATACGGATTACTTAAAAGTACTTATTTAGCGAATAAAACTTACTCAGGCCAAGAAACTCTACTATGTATATCAGTAGCGAGTTGTCTGTGCTGTGGTTTATGATGCTAATGGTGCTCCAAAACACGAACATGAGAACCGCTATGATCACTTGAAACGTTGTCCAGACTATCCATGGTCTCATCAAGTATCCTTTTTCCTGAAATTATAAATAACTTATATATGTACTTTATAAATAAAATAAATTTGGGTTTTAGATTTAGACTAATCGGTTCAGAGTGCTAAGTGTGAGTTTTTCTTTTCGAATTCGATATGTGATTTGTACAGCGCCACCTAGTGGTAAACATGAGAAACCAGTTTACCACTAGGTGGCGCTGTACAAATCACATACAAATTCCTAGTAAACTCCAAACGCGCTCACGATCGAATGCGAAAAGAAAAACTCACACTTAGCACTCTGATCATGAGGTCACGAGTTCAATCCCCTTCCCCCAATTCAGGTAACAAAATGTCAATTCTTAATTGTGATTATTTTTGTGTTACAGAAAAGAAGAATTTCACCACGTCGAGCCTGTCGACACTAGCTCAGTAGTAGAGCGTCCCGGCTTTAGGGAGACGGTCGTAGGTTCAATCCCTGCGTGTCGATATTTATTTTAGTTGTTGTTAACAATTTTTCAAGTTTTCCCAAGCACGGGGTGAGTACAATACAAAAATAATTAGAAACTCGAAAGTACTGCTCAAAATTATAAATGTGAATTTCATCTGTAACGATGAACTCATTTAACTAGTTATACGTATGTATACCTATTTTTTTTTATGTCATAAGATAGCAAACAAGCAGATGGGTCTCCTGATGGAAAGAGTCAACCATCACCTATAGACACCAAAGATGTTAATGGTGCGTTGCTATCTTGTGGTGAGGTCTAATGCCACATGCATAAGTTTACCGGCTACCTTACCCTCCAAACCGGAACACGACAGCGACAAGCACTGACGCTATTGCGGCAGGAATAGGTAAGGCGGTGGTACCAGACCCGGGCGAGACAATGCAGAACTCTACTACCTAGTAGCCACGATGGCAGTGACTCGATAGCCAATCGGTCGCCTTTTACGACCTGCCTGGCAGTACGGCAGTTGGCCTATTCTACAAAGGAAGCCGGGACCAACACGGCGAAGGCCGGGACCAACACGGCGAAAACCTAGCGATCAGTACAATCGACGTAATCGATCATATAGCAAAGAAGAATTTCGACACGTTCTGCATTGTCCCGCCCGGGTCTGGTACCACCGCCTTACCTATTCCTGCCGCAATAGCGTCAGTGCTTGTCGCTGTCGTGTTCCGGTTGGGAGGGTAAGGTAGCCGGTAAACTTATGCATGTGGCATTAGACCTCGTCACAAGATAGCAACGCACCATTAACATCTTTGGTGTCTATAAGCGATGGTTGACTCTTTCCATCAGGAGACCCATCTGCTTGTTTGCTATCTTATGATATAAAAAAATAAAAAAAAAACACGTCGATTCTGTCGACACTAGCTCAGTGGTAGAGCATCCTGGTTTTAGGGAGATGGTCGCATGTTCAATCCCTGCGTATCGATATTTTTCTTTTTTGTTTTTAATTTAACAACATACACCTTCTTTAATCACAATATTTGGGACCAAATATCTTCGGCTATTCCTGGTTGCACTTGTTGTACCTCTGTCTACTCCTTAGGGATACGGGCGTGAAGATACTTTTTTTTACTTTACACCTTCTTAAAACTAAACTGGCTTAAATTAAAATTAAAACATAATTATTAAATCCTTACCCTTAAAGCGCCAACCAGCATGAGAGCGCTCAGGAATAGTGTGATGGTGTGGGCGATTGAGGCTCCGATAACCAGAGCATACACAAGAACTACCTCATAGTCATCCGGCGTTTTTTGAGGCGGAATCAAGTGAAAGGCAGCAAGACATTGGGCTAACGCAAACACAGAATATAACTGGAAGAAGAAAAAATAAAATTTCCCCGTGTCGCGGTCAATCCGGTAAACGTGAGAAACCAGTTTACCACTAGGTGGCGCTGTACAATTCACATACAAATTCCTAGTAAACTCCAAACGTTCTCACGATTGAATGCGAAAAGAAAAACTCACACTTAGCACTCAGACGTCGACATGAGTCGGGCTTTGCCGGACAAAGCGTCTTATCCTTTACGTAAGTATATTTCTGCCCCGCAACGTTAGAATAGTAAAAAAGTGGCGATTTCCAAACGATATTAATTAAAATTATTTAAATTTATGATAAAACAGACAGACTGAAATGTGATTTCTGTATTTTGTTTTGGTTTTTAATAGTGTTTTTACACTTTGGGAATGCACATGAAGGCACATTTTTGCCAATGATTTAAATTGTACTTAGTAGGTATTGGTTTAAGAGCTCACAACACAAAACCTAGCCCCATAAGACTACCGGATGGTATAGACATAGTTAGATTAGTCGTTAATTGGAGAATACGAAATGGGTATGCTGCAATACGAAAAACCGGGTAGCGCTTTTAAAGAAAAGAATGAAAAAAAATCGATTTCTAGTACGATAAGACTGTCGACTTTCGTTTGTTCCTCGATATAGGGCAGGACTATACGAAAATGCGGTGCTGCATGTCCCCATCCTGGCCCTTATCAATGGCAGCAGTATTATAAGTGACGCCTTGTACCTAGGTATCTAGTACCGTCGGACTACCGAACGAACCCAAGCTCATCTGAAAGATCATCAATTTCTGTGTAAGAAAAACCACTGCTGCATCTTTGAAACAGTGGATGAGGTGGGTTGCTGCAGCGATTGAAAGTCGCCCACTGCACGGCTGAAATCACGGCTGAACACGGCTAACCATCCGGTAATCTTATGGGACTAGGTTTAGTGTCGTGGGCTCCCACACTATATTTTTTTTTATAGAAGAGGGGGCAAACGAGTAGGAAGTGCACCTGATGGTAAATGATCACCGCCGCCCATGGACATCCGCAATACCAGAGGTTTACAATACTATATGTAGTTAAAACAATAGATATTGCACTTCGCGCATGCACAGAGGGTGAGTACCGTCTGACACAAATTAGAGCCGGTGCGCACTTTAGTTTTCAAAATCGGCTCACTTGGGCCCGTCCATTTATTTTACTTTGGTCGAAGTTATAAACTTGTATATTTTGCTTTATTTTTTGATCTTTTTGGCCTCAAAAATCTATTATCAGGGTGCTAAGTGTGAGTTTTTCTTATCGCATTCGATCGTGAGCGCGTTTGGAGTTCACTAGGAATTTGTATGTGATTTGTACAGCGCCACCTAGTGGTAAACGTGAGAAACCAGTTTACCACTAGATGGCGCTGTACAAATCACATACAAATTCCTAGTAAACTCGAAACACGCTCACAATCGAATGCGAAAAGAAATACTCACACTTAGCACTCAGGTGTATTTTTACTCACAGCCCACCCGGCCCCCTCATATACGCGTGTATATACGCGTATATGAGGGGGCCGGGTGGGCTGAGCCAATATTAACATTGTAACTACTAAGGTGGCCCGGGTTCAATCGTGGATGGTGGTGCTTCTCTTAACGGATAATATACGTCTACGGACCCCGTTGGAAACTTGTAGCTCAGTCCCAACTGAAAAATACTGTGCTTTAATAATACTTACAATTAATATTAAAGCTGATATAATACTGCCGAACTTCAAAGAGAGGCAGGCAAAGCTTTTTTGCCTTGGAATATTTTCCAAAGAGAATGGAAATCCTAGAAAAAAAACCACTTATTTAAGTAATATTCTTATAACTTAAATAATAATCCCGGATTTTCCGCGGTAAATTGGCTTATCTATTATATGGATTATGAGAATTATATTATTATTTATATGGAGAATCTGTAAATTCTAAGACAAACTTTTGCATGTAGCATCCCGCCGCACGGTAGCAACGCATTATAAGCATATTTGGTGTCTTTAGGCGATGGTAATCTCTACCCATCAGGAGAGCCATCTGCTTGTTTACTATCCTTTAATATAAAAAAATAGGATAAGACAACATATATCGTGTCAATTAACTGTTATTAATAAAAATCAGTTTGGCATGCTTACCAGAAATAAATAAATATTCACGGGACAAATTACACTTACTGATCTAACCCCAAAGTTAGCAAATTATTTGCTTATGTTATGGTAGTTAGTCAACGATGCTAATAAATAGTAATAGATATAAATATTAGAATATATTTAGTAAAATAAATACTAGAATATATTTAATAAACACCCAAACCCGGAAATACAAACAGTTATGCGCATCACACAAATGCTTGTCCTCGTCGAAAATCGAACTCGAGCCCCGTTGATTGCGTAGTAAGAGTCGCTAACCACTCGACCAACGGAAAAATTAAGAAAAAATATCGAATATATAGGATGCAGAACGTTTAATAATGTGTTACATAAATTCTAAGAAGAAAATTCATGTATTTAAAATAAATAATCGAAACTTACAATAAGTAAGGCTGTATAAACATAATAATCTTGATATCCTTCTTACAAAGAAAAAAATGGGACATCTATTTAATCTGTGAAGTGAGTGGCATAATTGCATAAAATACATGGAACTAATTTATTCATCGGACATAAAATATTTTGTTAGGTTTATTATTTTTATCAATGAAGTCTTAAAATCAAATAATTTTATCATAAGAAACACAAAACCGTGTTAAATATAATGTGTTGCCGATATAATACGACGTGAATGGTAAAAAATTTGGCCAAATTCAAGTTATCATAAGCCTTCTTTTTTCATGAATGCATTTAAAAATGTTTCCGTGATACAATTTGCATTTTAGAAGAAATAACTAATTTATTGTAAAATGATAACTATCTATCAACATGGATTTTAGGCAAACTAGGTATGGAAACTCGTCATTGTCATTTATTAACATCTCTCAAGCTTAAATCGTTTAGGCTACAGAGCGTTGCAAAGGAATATAAATTCGTACACAGATTCACTCAGAAACATTACCCTTCTTCTAGCGCTAATGCGCTTTTTACAAAGCTTACGTTAAAAACTGATTTTTTGAAGCCCATGAGGGCTAAATGTAAAAATCAGTGTTTTCCAGCAAAACTAAAAAATACTTATTACTTATTTAGGACCCAGGATTCGAATCCATAATCTTAGAAGAAAAATAAATTTATGAGGAGTAAATTATTAAGAGCAGTTAGCGACTCTAACTACGCAATCGTTGGGGCTTGGGTTCGATTACTTACAGGGACAATCATTTTTATGATGAGCATGAATGTTTATCCTGGGCTTGGATATTTATTTAATATATTTAGGTATTTATATATGTATTTCTGCGTATTAATATCGTTGACCAACACTCATAAATCTAACAAATTGCTTACTTTGGAGTTTGATGAATTTGTATAATTAGTCCACAAAAAATTATGAATTTAAAGCGATAAACGTGTGACGCCGTCATGCCGTGTGTCGTCACGGCATACGAGTCAAGGCATACTATGTTTCACATCAGAAATAAAATCACTTCACTTACTTGATTTCATTTTAGCAAAACAATATAACGTTTATCCTGCGAGGACACTCACTTCGGAATAATATTTTCTTTACACAAAGAGTGGACGCTGATACCGTTATCAATAGTGCTAATCACTGAATAGATAACGTATCTAAACCGCGCCCGAATTAGGTGATAATGTTTCGATTTGTCTAGTTTGCTTAAGGAAGTTTTGATCGCGGATTTTAAGGTCAATACAATTATTTATCTAGGGTGAAAGTTATTTTATGTAATACTTAACTTTTCATATATTATCAGCAAACAAACAAATGGCGCTTCTGCTGGAAAGACAACCATCATCTATAGACATCAAAGATGTTAATGGTGGACACCCGCGCCTAGATATCAAAGTTCATTGTTGACACACAATGATTTGCCGAACCCGTGACTAAACTTGTTAGCGCGCCGATATCGTCCGCGCGGTGACCATATTTTTAATATTGCTACAAAAATTTATTTTAGGTTTAACTGTGTGTGTGTGTGTGTGTGTGTAGTTAAGCGATATTAATATATTTTTATTGGTTACATTAAACTTCTTGACGTATTGACACGTGAGTCTCGGGTTTAATTACCGTGTCGGACAAATCAAAAATGCGTTTTTCCAGTTCCCTGTTAAAAAAAAGTTACCCAGGATTGGCTAAGTGCCCGGTTGGCGAGAGGTTTGCCACCTATCACATTGTGGCACTAAATATCTTCGGCTAATCGTGGGTGCACTGGTTATACCTCTGCCTATACACGAAGTGCCATTTTTTAAAATCTTTAATTGTTTATAACTTGCAATTTTTTATGTGCTAATACACGCTTTTAGCACATTTTTCTAGGCGTCATTCCGGATCCAATGAGCTATCGCACATAATTTTAAGAGCAGTATCTCTATTTTAGACGATTTTTATTTATTTATTTATTTACTTTTATGCACTAAAATTGTACAATGGTTAAACTTAATGCCATAAAGGCATTCTCTGCCAGTCAACCAGCAAGTGGAGCAGAAACATTTCAATAGGGGGTGCAAATAAATATTTTAAATAGAAATAGGAAACAGTATGATGGGCTAAACGGAACAAAAATATGCCGTAAAAGGTGAAACCGGTTGGTGATATTAATTAAATTTAAAGTAATTTGTGAAACAGTACAAGTGTATTAGCAAAACTACAAATGGAGTTTCACCAAGTGCCGACGATAAATAGTGTAAAATACAAAAATATAATAATTACTAGGAAATAGAAAATATAAATAGATACATATAACATATTTACATATACATATATTAATAAACACATAATAGACTATACATATACATACATAGCACATATAATAAACAAAATATTGAACTAAGCAAGTAAGTATAACAAAAGTATTTAGTAATGTCTGTCTGTAGATAATTTCAATTTCTCTTAGATATTTTGTTGATAACACCGAAAGCTAAGTGTTAAGATAATGGGTCGTCAAAGCACGCTTGAAAGACCACTTAGAAGAGGACCTCCTAACGTCAAGTGGAAGAGAATTCCAGAGCTTAACGGCTTGAATAAAGAAAGATTTATAAAGAAAATCCGTTCGAGAGAAAGGGATATAAAAAGAAAGATCATTATCAGAACGGAGGGAACGATCATGAGTGCTACACTGAAAGCAGAATTTAGATTTAAGGTAAGTGGGAATATTTGGGTCATAACAATGGAATATAACATGCGCAGCATCCTAACTTCTCTACGTTTAGCTAAGGGTAGCCATTTAATTTTTGAACGAAAGAACGAAATATGATCAATAAATTAAAAATAAAACGTATGCAGTTATTAAAGAGAATCTCTAATCTGTTGAGTAGATACTGAGTGAGGTCTGGATAGCAATTTAACTTGTCGAGCAGACTATTTAACTAAAATCGTCACGTGATGACAGCAGGGTTATCGCATTGGGTAAAATATTTTAAGATTTACACAGAATACTGAGTCTTTAGTATTCTGTGCTAATAATAACACTCGCCCGCTTCGCTGATCGTAAACTTACGGGCGAAAAAAATCAAATAGCCAATCAGTGTCTCAATCATGTTTTCCCATTGTATATATTTTTTTTATATCATAAGATAGCAAACAAGCAGATGGAAAGAGTCAACCATCACCTATAGACACCAAAGATGTTAATGGTGCGTTGCTATAATAATTTTCATCAGATTGGTTTAGCCGTTCTTGAGTGCGGTACCTATATACATGTCGCTGGTATAGCGTCAGAGACATGATATTACAATTTCACTAGTGATATTACCTATAATTATAGTAGATAGTCAATCAACTTCATTTTTGGAACGAAGTTCCTTACGGCAGGCTTGGAGGGGATAGGGATTTTGCTGCGCGACCGAACTGAAAAAAATGTGATAGTAAAACCGTAAGAAAAAATGGGTGGAATAAAACCGTTAAATGAGACGTGCGCAGGCGCGACAGTCGCGTACACAAGCGAGTAGTGCCGTTTAGCCGAAGGAACTTCGTTCCTACCTGGTGTCCCACAACACCACATCTTTTTTACAATTTAACGGTCTGGTTTTAGTGACATTTGTCGTCGTAAAATTGTAAATACCGTTATATTATAATCTACCTTAATAATACGAGTATTATAATCAAACCGCTAATCTAACCTTACCAAATTATAAATCTAGATAAATTATAATCTTACAGTATTTACAATTTTACGTTGACAGAATGTCGACGTTGAATCACTGTAATATCACTAGAGAAATTGTGAAATCACGGCTTTTTTTTCTGACAATTTTTTGGCAATTTCGCTTTAACAATTTAGCAGCGACATATACACAAACAGGCAGACACAACATAATATACTCGCTTGAGCACGGATTAAATGGATACGCCTTTTAAGACAATTTCTTAGTTTGTCAGTGTAGCTTGCAATTACATACAGAAATACAGATTTATACTACTTACCGGTGAAATAAAATCATTTCAAGGGTAATTTTTAAAACTTGTCATTTCATTGGGTGCGATAAAACAGTTCCTACAATATGGTTTGTTTCTATTTTTAACAATATAATATAACCTACAAATGTATGACATTTTTGACAGTTAAAGGAGCGTTTGCTCATATCCGCGGCGACACGTTTCCTTTCCAATGGCGTATCTATTTATATTCATGTGGTCTGTGCACTTGAGCAATCACATATCTTCATTGAATACCGATAATCATGATTAAAATCGGTTAAGCCGTCTTTGAGTTATAAGTATAACGCGAAATACCTTAAAAATCTTGACAGTATAGTTAGGGTTGTCAGATTTAATGCGTCAAAGAACACGGGCAAGACTTCATACATCGTTATTTTTAGTTAGTACCTTAAAATTTAATATATTCCTTAAGATTCTATATCAACTCCTTAACTTAACCGCATTTAATAAATATTTTTTAACTTGGGGAGTAGTAGATAAATAAAGTTAGAATTTAGGTAAGGTTAACGTATACGTTAACCTTACCTAAATTCTATCATCAGTTCTCTCCTTAGTAGTCTGTGCCCTGTGGAGTGGTTAGATAATTATCTTGTCATTGGGTGTCTTCAGTACAACGGCTAGTCTCAGAAATCTAAGTTAGATTGACAGAATTCTGTGCTAAGATTTTGCAAAAACACTTTATATAGGTACTTAAAAGAACAAAAAATAAATTAGCATTAACTATTCTTCAAAACAAAAACAGGGAGAATTTTTATTTGATACTTATAATGAAAATTATGTTATATAAACTTTTTACTTTTTTTAAGGAAAATGTAATTAAAGTTTTATAAAATGATAACACTTAAATATGATGATAGAATTCTATCAAATTATAGTCTCAATTATTTTTAAATGATTGTTCCTAGCGATATATTTTATTTAATTGATTTAAAAATCGTAGAAAATTATTCTAGTTTATCTAATATTCGTCACTCCAAAAGACACGCAAGGGATGTACAAAAACAAAATGGCCTGTATTCTTTCGGGACGAAAAGTCATTTTTTTTTTCAGAAAAAATTGACATAATATATTATGAACAAACGAGTAAAGCTCTAAGACTGTAGTATTGTAACATAAACACAAGTCATGGAACTAATAAATGTTATCATTACAAACAATAAGTTTTATTTATTTACAAATACACTTTGTAATTAGACGATAAAGACACCACATAATTATCTCTCAGAATACTAAGTAAGAATAAGTTTAATGAGTTTATCTAAATCATTTATTGAATGAGTGAGGAACGGGCAAAGGTTTTTGATATTTTATCAACCGACTTTCCAAAAAAGGGTGAGGTTGTTTTGCCATATCAACGCCCAGCCTAAACCCTTGGAACCCGGAACACTGAAATTTTGCACAGGATTCTTACGATGTAAAACAGGATTGAGAAACGGATTTTTCGAAATTCATCTCTAAGATGATTTTTTTTATGTTATTGAGATAGGCAAACTGGCAGACGTGCCACCTGATGGTAAGTGGTCGACGTCGCCAAAGAACAAAAGTGGGATACCTGGGCTGGAACTAGCCCAGGTATTCCATTTATGTGTTGCCTATCCTGAGACATAAGGTGTTAAGTCTCGGTGCCAGTAATTACACTACTACCTGTCTTGCCCTTCCCTCCGAAACACAGCAAAGCTGTTTCACGGGAGAAATAGGCAAGTAGGTTTGATGAAGTAGGAGGTGAAATATTCTGCGAAATTTCTTACATCGACGACATGTTTAGTTTTTATGATTTACACGCGAGCGAAGCTGCGCCGGTCAGCTACAATAAAGGCTTTGATTGACAGTTTTTTACTTTTATATTATAAGATAGCAAAAAAAATAGCTCTCCTGATGGAAAGAGAAAACCATTGCCTATGATGACCAATGATGTTAATGGTGCGGTGCTATTCGTGTGGCAGGATAGTAATGCCACATGCATAAGTTTACCGTCTACCTTACCCTCCAAACCGAAATCGACAATGACAAGCATTGACGTTATTGCGACAAGAATAGGTACGGCGGTGGCATTGATATAAAAAACCCTAGATGCACAGTCCCGAACAAAACTGACACTCAAAAGTGTCCCTAATTTCATTTAAGTAGTTATAGATATGGCAAAAACATATGTCTTTGCATATCCAACCTTAAGTGCACGACTTATAGTTGTTTTTACAAAGCATTGTACGAAAAGAAATAAAATTGACAGTGACGCGGCCGACGCGATTCTATTTGAAATGAGCGCACAATTTAAAATTGTGCACTCATGTTTGGAGGACGTTTTTGACACACTGATTGTGTATCTTGGGTTTTTTATATCAATGGGCGGTGGTAACAAATATGTCTACATTGCCTTAAGCTACTATACTATGAGGAAAAAAGTTATCTAAGGAAAGGAATAAATTAACTAAAGGTCCGAAAAATTAAGAAGAGTGACGTTATATTATATACATGACATTATAAACCATGGAACATAGAAAACAAGCGGAAGTGGGAAGTACAAACATTTGTATCAGGACCGCGATCGCCAGCTCCCACATAATATAAGCATTATAGCATATAAAGTACTAATGCAAAGATTGTTTCATTGGTCGTTTTCATTTTAAACAACAATAATCCGAAACACACAAACAGAACATTTAAAAATGTACCAAACTGCGTTACAATAAAATTCATTTTGCTACAAAAAAAAGAGAATTTACGTCCTTTTGTAGACTATTTAAAATAGACTCATCTATTTGTACAATAGTAAAACTATAATCTTAATAGTTTCGCTATTCTACAATAGATGGCAGTATTGATTTTTCCGTAGTTTTCAGTTGGTCATATTTGAGTAGAGAACTTTTTAGAACGATATACATAATGACTGTCATTACGTATATCTTTCTAGAAAAATTAGGTCAACCTAAAATGAACTTTATATGTAAGATGTACGGCTGATTTTAGCTTGATTATATTAAATCAGGAATTTTATTAAAATAAAATGAAAATTGTACTTTCGGATGATATGAAATATCTCCATTTTTAATCATCTATATTCCACTATCATTTCTGCATTCAAGGATGGCACAATACGGCGTAATTCAGTGTATAATAGATTTTCGCACGACGAATATCTCCTAAAGATATGGTAAGTATCACTAAGGCAATTTAGAGAGTAACAGCGCATAATAGTGATGCATGCGGCACGCCCACATTTCACTTCCGCTTGTTTTCTTTGTTTCATGTTATAAACAGACAATACTATAAAATCTCTTATATTTTTGACATTAGACTTCAGCCGTAAAGAGAATAGTATATATTTTTTTCGAAAATAGTATAATTTTAAATGTATAATATTAAAAATATTAGGTTTTTTTTATAGTAGAGGGGGCAAACGAGCAGATGGTGCACCTGATTGTAAATGATCACCGCCGCCCATGGACATCCGCAATACCGGCGGTATTGCAGCTGCGTTGCCGGCCTTTTAAGAATGAATAAGCTCGTTTCTTGAAGGTCCCTAAATCGTATCCATTCGGAAACACCACCGAGGGTAATTGATTCCACAAAGGAGTAGTGCGAGACAAAAAGTGTCGACAAAAGCGCAAGGTTGTGGATTTCCAGACATCGAGGTGGTGAGGATGGAACTTTAAATTTTGACGCGATGTCCGATGGTGGAATTTAGCGGCAGGAATTAGTCCGAATAACTCGTCGGAACACTCCCCATGATAAATACGGTAAAAGATGCAGAGCGAACCTACATCTCTGCGTAACACCAAAGAGTCAAGCCGATTAGAAATAGCCTGGTCGTCGACGATTCGAACCGCTCTACGTTGAATGCGATCAAAAGGAAGAAGCTGGTACTGAGGAGCTCCGGCCCAGAGGTGAGAACAGTACTCCAGTGAGGTCGAATCTGGGCCTTGTAAAGATGGAGGCGATGGGCTGGCATGAAGTACTGCTTTGCTCTACTGAGTACACCAAGCTTTTTGGAGGCTAGTTTAGCCTTCCCTTCCAAATGACCGCGGAACTGAACGTTGTTCGATATGTCGACTCCCAGAATTCCAATACTGGCCGAGGCTGTCAGGAGAGTGTTTTCGAACCGAGGTGATACAACAAAGGGTGTTTTTTTGTGTCACAAAGCTGTATCTTTTTGGAGTTAAATGTAATAAGGTTTTGACGACCCCATTCTGAGACATCAGTTAGTTGATTCTCGAGTTCAGACATGAGCTTGTTTCGGCCCTCTACGACGTGTTCCCGAGAAATACCGCAATGGACGGAGTATGTAGCATCACCAGTACTGTCGTCCGCATAGCAATGTATGTTACTAATTCGCAACATATCATTGATATGCAGAAGAAACAGAGTCGGTGATAGCACACAGCCTTGGGGAACACCAGCATTGACAGGTTTAAGATCGGAGCATGCACCGTCGACTACGACCTTAATGCTCCGATCAGCCAAAAAACTGGTGATCCACTTGCATAGTTTCTCGGGAAGCCCATAGGAAGGCAGCTTTGAGAGAAGCGCTTTATGCCATACCCGATCGAAGGCCTTCGCTATGTCTAAACTAACTGCCAATGCCTCCCCCTTGGACTCAACTGCCTCCGCCCAACGATGTGTCAAGTATACTAGAAGATCACCAGCTGAGCGGCCACGACGGAAACCGTACTGACGGTCACTAATCAGCTGGTGCTCTTCTAAATACTTCAGGAGCTGACAGTTTATAAGTGTCTCCATGACTTTGGAGAACAAGGAGGTTATGGCTATTGGCCGATAGTTTGACGGATTAGAACGATCTCCTTTTTTAGGAATGGGATGCACTAAAGCTGTTTTCCATGAATTCGGTACCACGCCGAGTGAATAGGAGAGCCGGAATAGGTGTGTCAATACTGGCGCCAACTCTGGAGCACATACTTTAAGCACAACAGGAGGGATGCCATCAGGCCCACTCGACTTGTGGATGTCCAAAGAAAGAAGTGCTTTACGCACAGCTGACTGCCGAAACTGCGGTTCTGGCATGGAACTATCACACTGCGGGATGGTAGGCGGTGTGTTCCCTCGGTCATCCAGAGTCGAGTTGGCCGCAAAGAACGAGCCCAGACGAACGGCTTTCTCCTTTGCGGTATGGGCCAGAGAGTCATCGTCTCTGTGCAAGGATGGAAATGAAGGCTGGGAGAAATTCCCTAAGACAGCCTTGGCGAGAGACCAGAACGCGCGAGTGCCAGAAGGAAGGCGAACTAATTTCTCACCAATTCTGCCAATGTGTTCCGCTTTTGCCTTGGCGATAGCTCTTTTGAAGAATCTGGAGGATGAGTTGTACTCCTTTCGTAATGCGCTAGTTTTTACATCACGAGATGCCGACGCAGCAGCCCAAGCTCGGTAGCAATCCTGCTTTCGGCGTAAAGCCGCTTTGCAGTGGCAACCAAACCAAGGCTGAGACTTGCCACCGATGGGCACCGCAGAAAACGGAATGAAAAGTTCCATGCCCTGCAGCACCACATCAGCGACAGAGTCAGCGACAGAATTCGGATCATCCAGCGAGAAGCACAACCGCCCCCATGGGTAGGATGCAAAGAAAGACCGCATCCCGTCCCAATCTGCTGACCTATAGTGCCAAACGCGACGACAGCCTGCAAAGGGAGCGTCTAATCGACAAGTTGAAAATGGTCTAAAATAGAGATACTGCTCTTAAAATTATGTGCGATAGCTCATTGGATCCGGAATGACGCCTAGAGAAATGTGCTAAAAGCGTGTATTAGCACATAAAAAATTTTAAAAGTTATAAACAATTAAAGATGAAAATAAAATGGCATTTCGTTTTTTGCCAATATTTCATAAACTATTAATAAAAAGGAAATTTGAAAGAAAGAAAAGAAAAAGATTTGGAAATTTCCAATAAATTTCGCCGTGTTGGTCCCGGCCTCCTTTGAAGAATAGGCCAACTGCCGTTCTGCCAGGCAGGTCGTAAAAGGCGACCGATTGGCTATCGAGTCACTACCATCGTGGCTACTAGGTGGTAGAGTTCTGCATAGTCTCGCCCGGGCAGGAATAGGTAAGGCGGTGGTACCAGACCGCCTTACCTATTCCTGCCGCAATAGCGTCAGTGCTTGTCGCTGTCGTGTTCCGGTTTGGAGGGTAAGGTAGCCGGTAAACTTATGCATGTGGCATTAGACCTCGCCACAAGATAGCAACGCACCATTGACATCTTTGGTGTCTATAGGCGATGGTTGACTCTTTCCATCAGGAGACCCATCTGCTTGTTTGCTATCTTATGACATAAAAAAAAAAATAAAGCTCTCGGAACTCTATCTTCATTATTTATAATTTAATTTAACGCTGAAAATTGGTATCCGTGAAAATGTCGCGCATTTTTAGGTTGCGCGCGCGGTCTCAAAAGCGAGCACATAAATTAATTTATTTAAGGTATTGAATATTCTTTTTTAAATTTGAAAAAATTATGATGTATTTTGAACACTATAAATAATTTTTTTCCGTAGGAAAAACTAACAAAATTTTCTCATACTTCCGTTTTAATTGTACTCGTAAATAAAAAAAAATGTTTAAATAATTGTCTAATATACTAATACATATAAATATATTGTTACATACATAATATACATCCAGAACCAGACATAAATAAATAAATAAATATTTACGGGACAAATTACAATTACTGATCTTACTTTGCGGTAAGCAAATTATTTGCTTGTGTTATGGGTGTTTGTCAACGATACTATTACATAAAAATACCTACATATATAAATATTAGAATATATTTAATACAAAATTAAAGACATACAAACGTCTATGCTAATCACACAAATATTTGTCCCTGTCGGGAATCGAACTTGGGCCCATCAATTCATAGTCTGGTTCTCTAACCACTCTACCAACGGGGCGGTCGTAGTTACGATGGTAGCGATATATTTACCCAATCTGGCTAGATAGCAGATGTTCTTCAAGGGGCAACCCAGGGAGACAATGTTAAATAAATATCAAAGATATTAGTGATTAAAACTGATTTTATTTTTAACTAAATTTATTAATTAGGCCATAACTTAAAACAGAACATTAAAATTATAATATATTTTTGGTATTAATTTATTTATTTATGACCACCATAGTGCGTAGACAATATAGAACCAGATCCTATGACTCCAATGGGTGATAGTCTTGGGACTCCTATAGAGACCGCTGGAGAACCTACTGCTACTGCTTGAGAAACCACAGGAACTGCTACTGGTTGGGGTACCTTGACTGGTACAGCAGCAGGTACTCCAACGATGTACGGCTGTGGAACAGGAATTCCTACTCCTTGAGTTATTGTTACTGGAACTGGTTGAGCGACTGGTAGAGGAAATGGTCTATCAACTGGTACAGCAATCGGTCGAGGTATTATATGTGGCACAGGTTGTGGGACTGCTACAGGGACAGCACGAGGACTATCTACTGGGACACCTACTGGGACGGATACTAGGACTGGTCTTGGGACACTCACGGGTACGGCTTGCGGGACTAGTATCGCTACTTTGTTGTGATATTCACTGTAGCTGTGTCGGATTGGTATTTGTGACGCTTCTCTTTTCTTCTGTTCTGCATGACTTGTGTAGATTAGGCAGGAGAATAATATCTGAAAATAGACAATACATTTTTAAATAAAATCTCAATAGGTGCTTGGAGTCTGGCGGGTGGTAGGCAAGGATATAAATATCGGTATTTTGTGGCAACGTTATTACTCGCGGCATGACATAACGTTGTTTTCAAGTATAACGTTATCCGAAAATGATACAGAATTTGTTACTATTTAATAACGTTATTCATTACGTTGTGGTATACACTACGAATTAACGTTACGATATATGGTATTATTACGTTGTCTTCTAGCGCTAGTTGTCGAACCAATCATGAAACAGCATGAAATGCGGCGAACTAATCACATAACAGCATGAAACGCTATATTATAACGTTATTTAGCGTTAACAATTTCGTTCTGTTATTTGAGTAGCGATACATTATAGTATTTGAAAATAATTTTGTTACTGAGGACTGAGGTGTCGCTACAGTATTAAGTATCGTAAAGTAAGTTACGTTATCTGATAACGTTTTAAATCCTTGGTGGTGGGTGTTTAGGATGAGCAAGTAAAGCCGTCGGTCTTGGCTATCGCTAGAGATAATCGATAATCGTTATCTCGTCAGTAAAATGCGGCACTAGTGATCACCACTCATCTCGCCAACCGAGAAGCTGATAAATCGTGGTGAACAAAAAAGTCTATTCGTTCGGTTATTAGACGTCGGCGTCCTTTTTAACTCCCGACGCAAAACGAGGGGTGTTATAAGTTTCAGGTGTGTATCTGTGTATCTGTGTGTCTGTCCGTGGCATCGTAGCACCCTGGCGGATGGTCCGATTTGGTTGTGGTTTTCTTAATTGAAAGCCCTATTTTGCGAGATGGTTCATAGCTATAATTCAATAGAATCTGTTCAGCCATTTCAAGATCATCAGCTCTAATTTTCAAATTAATGAAAGGAGCTAAGTAACTTGTAAAGGCTTTATCAATACTAAATTTTGTATTCTGTTGCTTTATTGATATTGCAATTACATGGTAACCTTGAGCTCATACTTTAAGAGCCTCATTCGAAGATCATCAGCATCTATTTAACTGGCAATTTTCGTATTTAAATAACAGATTTTCCAAATAATGCAAGCCACTTTTTAAGGACTTTCTGATAACTATTTGTATAAAAAATTGGCAGACATGTGAAGACTCAGTGGCAATGCAATACTATGGTGCCATCCAACTGAGCTCATGATGTGGCCTGGACGTAGGGACTGGAACTCTCTGATGCAGAGTTTTAACAAGAAAATCTTGTTTGGACTGTCTTGTTGCTACAAGTATTATGTTTGATTAGTGCTCATGATAACGAAGATCTGAAGACGAAGCTAATAAATTGCTATCGAATCTCACGTGTAGAATGTAGAAAGAGATAAAATAGTCAAATTCAGACTCCATGGATTTTTGATGATGTGTACTCGAAGAACTGTAGATGAAGCCGTAAGAGTGCAATTGTAACTCACAAACAGAAATTACTAATATAGTGGAGTTTGGAGTCATTTTATTTGTTACAGTAAGATCTTTCTCATGATGATAAGGCTCTGAAGATTGAGACGAAAATGTGACATTAGAACTTTAAGAATCCGGATTCAAAATGGAACTACAATGACCTTCTAAACATAATGAGGTAATGATTCTGAACTAGCACTCAATTGTCTTGTATTGGCAAACACCTTAGTATTGGAAGATTTTCAGGATCTGATGATGGAACTGGAAGGTATGAGAACTCTTAAACTAAAAAAGATAAAATAATCGAAATTGGACTCATTTGTTCTGTTTGTTTGTCCTGGACTCTAGTGCTGGATGAGTTCCAGAGTCTCATGATAGAGATGGAAGTACGTTATGGGAACTTTGGAATAAAATAGAACAACACCATCGACTTTGGGGTCGTTTGTATTGTTATTTAAAAGACTGAAGCGGAATGGGTTCCAGTGTCAGATGACAGAGCTGGAAGATGTACCCGAGAACTCCTAAGCAAAACCATGTTAACCCATCAAATGGGGAATAAATTCAGTTTGTCTTTGCAAACAATTTGGTGCAATGCAATTCCATCATCAGATACTACAAATGGTCCAGACCATTTCTAGTGTCTGATGATGGAATTGGAATGTAGTCGTGGAACGTAGTATGGAAAATTGTAAACTAAACAAGACAAACCTATCAGATTGGGATTTTTTGTTGTGTTTTAACATACATCGTGGTTCTAGACCATTTCAGAGGTCTTATAATGAGCTGATGATAGAGGTCATGGGAATTTTGAAATAAAATAGAGTAAATTTTTACTAGGATTTTGAAGCACGATGGTTTTAAAATCCTAGTAAAATTTACTATATTGATAGTGCCTAATGATAGAACTGAAAAAAGTCTATTAGGACTTCTAAGCAAATTCAGATTAACTCATTGAGTTTGGGCTGATTGGGTTTATTTTGATATACACTTTGGTGCTGGATAATTTTTAGGATCTGATGATGAAACTAGAAGGTGGCCATGATATTTTTTAAACTAAATAAGTTAAAACCATTGAGTTTAGATTCATATGTTCTGTTTTGACAAATTCCCTAGTGCTAGATGAATTCCAGGGTCTTATAATGAAGCAGGAAGGAGGACGTCTTTGGAGCAGGATAGCTTTCGGTATCAGATGATAGAGTAAGAATAAGTCTATGAGAAATCCTAAGCTAATCCAGAAAAATCCATTAAGTGTGGGTTGCTTCGGTTTGTTTTGGCATATTTTATGGGGCTAGATGATTTTTGAATTTAATAATAAAAATTGAAGATGACTATGGGAACCTTTGAACTAAACAAGGTAAACCCATCGAGTTTACAGTCATTTCTTCTGTTTTGAAAGTTACCCTGATGATAGATAATTTCTGTGGTCCTATGATGAAGCAAGAAGGAGGTTATGGGAACTTTTAATTTAAATTGAGCAACGCCCCGATTTGGGGCTCATTTGGTTCGTTCTAATAAGGACTTTGGAACAGAAAGACTTCCAGTTTCTGAAGATAAACTGGAATAAGTCCATGAAATGTCGTTAAACCTAATAAACCCATCGAGTATGGTTTTGGTATACTGTTTGGTGCTGGAAGATTTTAAGAATCTATTGATGTAACTGGAAGGTGGCTATGGGATCTTTTAAACTAAACGAGATAAACCCATCGCGTTTGGACTTATTTGTTCTGTTTTGATAAATAATTTGGTGTTCGATGATTTCTATGTTCTTACGATAAAGTGAAAAAACGTCATGGGAACAAAACGAACGAATGAATGAAAATTGGGAAAATTGGAAAACCGTCGATTTTAGTCTCGTTTGATTTGTTCTTTTAAGGACTTTGGAACAGAATGTTTTCCAGTGTCTGATTATAGAGCTGGAAGAAGTCCATTAGAACTTTTAAACCAATCTAGACAAACCCATCGAATGTTCGCTAATTCGGTTTATTTTGGCAAATACTAGGTGCCGGATATTTTCTAACATACAATAATGATGGAACTGAAAAGTGACCGTCGGAGATTGGGCTGATATTGGTGTCTTTTATTACTAGAAGATTCTCAGGATTTGATAAAGGAACTAGAAAGTAATCATAGAACTCTTGCACTAAATAAAATAAGCCCATTGAGTGTGGTCACATTTTTTATATTTTAACATACACTATTATTATTTACAGGATTACAGAGTAGAGCTGGAGGTCATGGGAGCTTTGCAATAAAACAACTCAAGCTCATTGAGTAAGAAACCGTGGTAACCTTGACCTGATGCTGCAAGATCTCCTTTCGTTGATCATCAGGTCCTTTTACGATTTGCACTTAAAATGATACATATGTAGCGGAATGGCGGAGAATGTGTCGGGGGTTTTTGATAATTTTAATTTTATCTTGTTTAACATAAAAATTAGCGAACAGCCGTTACTTCACTGGGAATAAATTCACTGCCCAAAAAAGTAAATAGGTAGGTGATCTATCACTAACGCAATCGCGCGTTGTCACTAAATACCATTTCTTATCAAGATTGGTCAACACTCGACACTGGCAGAATTCACTGATAATTGCCATTCCTACAATAAAGAAGAAGAAGATTAGTCAAGCCATTTCTGAGTTAATGCCACTTACATACAGAACGACAGACAGGCAAACAAATTCATTTATAAATCAAAAGTATTATTTTCAATAACAGCTATTTTGATATGACAATATTTTATAAGCTACTACAAAATTATGAACTAAAAATGTATTAAAGAACCTATATTGATTGCAAAATGTGTAAAATTTATTTATTAAGTTATATTTTCTGTTTGTACGTTATAACGTTAACGTTTATATGTAATACCAGTTAAAACTTGCTAAGCTTATATATATCTTATAATTAACTACCTATGATGCCCGGCTTCGCTCGGGAGTTGATATGAGATTACGTAGTAGTTGAAATATAACAAATGTAATTTAAGACTTTATTGAAATTGGAATTTTAAATTTCGCGCCATTACTACACATGCTGCAGTTGCCTCAGCGCAGCGCCTTTCGAAATGCAACTCAAATAATCGTTGTTCTGAATGAAGTACAAATACTCGACAAGAGATGGCGCCACTACACTTTATTTCCAAGTTGAATGGTTGGAAAAGCCCTTATATCTTTAAAAACACGCCCTTTAGGTTTAAACGGGAACTTTCTTGTTCGAGGGGGGATAAAGGGCTATCAATGTATAAGTCCCTTTATCGTGTCGGGACTCCTTTTTAAGTCTTATCGGCACGCACATTTTATCAACTTATTTTTATTATATATAATAATTATCTGATAAATATAGCATATTTTTCTTGATACTTTCAAATCCTGAAACAAAACAATGGCTTTCAATCCCGCCACAAAAGTGGCAAAGTTATGTATCTTGCCACTCATGTACCGGAATTGAAAGTACAAACCGTTAAAATCATGAGGAAAGCTATTTATTTGTCTGCTATCGAATGATTTAAAAAAACCGAAAATTACATTGTTCTTCGACTATCAGTTTAAAAAGAAAGTAATAATCTAAATCCTCAGATATCTAATTAGTATTTTCCATTGATATTACGAATCCGTAATTCATGTGAGCCTTTATCTATAACTATTTCTATATCTATAATGCGAAAGTTTTGATGTTTGGGTAGATGGATGGATGTTTGTTACTCAGTCACACAAAAACGACTAAAGGGATTTGAATGAAATTTAGCACACATGTAGACGATGACCTGGAATAGCATATAGGATACTTTTCATGCCGTAAATATTAGGTAACCCCGTGGGATTCGCCAAAAACTTTAATAATGCAGTGAGCTGCACGCTGCAGCTAGTTACTGTATAAATATGTGTTGTCCATCTACACATTTAACTTTTTGGGAAACATCAAGCGCGGCTCGACCGATTTTATTGAAAATTGATTTACAATGAAAATACATTGACCGAAAGATGATGACACAAAATATTAGATCATTTGTACCAGTATGGCGGTTCTTCAGGGGTCTAACTACGGGATTACAGGAAAATAATGGTCATAGAGCTGGTACCGACAGCCCAATCGCATCGCCGTTAATCGAACGTGTCGGATAAATTACGAGTCTAGTGAACGATTTGTTCCACAAAAATTCTTGTATTTTCCAATAGTCGATAAAAAAGAAGTAGGTGGTAGCATAATGCCATACTTCTCCGGTGTGGTTTACAGCCCGCCATACCGACGCCAAAACATTCATTTTTGAAAAAATAATTCAACCATTTGTACCAAGCTAATGTTTGCACAGCTAATTATTGTCGACTAACCCACACAATGTGATAGGTGTCAAGCCTATTGCCAACCGATCATTCATCTGATCCCGCACAACGCTGTTTTTATCGGAAAACTGAAAAAACACATCCGGGAAACGAACCCAGAACATCATGACGTCAACACCGATATCGGACCACTAGACCACAGAGGCTACTAAATAAATAGTACTATTAATAATACTCACATACTGGATCCTAAGCATTATAAAATTAATTAGTGCGAAGTAAGTAAAGCGTCACTAGAAAGTGGTGTAATACAAGAAAGGTGCAAGTATTTATAATGTCACATATGATCGCTGCCCATGCTCTCAGAACTCAAGTTTACGCGGTAAGGCGGGAAGCGAGAAAGTGCCCTTTTATCTAATGGAGCTGTTGATATTAATTAAAAGAAAAAAATACATATTATCGCATTATTTCTTAACCTGACGGACAGAATGAAACGGAGGAGAAAAAATCTGTCAACCGGTCGAGCCTGCAGGCCATCCTTAAAAAGTTCCCACTAAATTGAGGTATTGCAAAGTCAAAGCATAAACTATACCTAAGCATAGATTTTTGAGCTCAAGTTCTGTCTAAAGTTTGCAAAAATGACAGTATTTTAATTTTATTATAATAAAAAATCCTGATGAATTTTTAAGCACTCAATTGTTTTATTAGCTACAAAATCGATAGGTCGAAAAATGACAAAAAAATGTAAAAAAAACTGTTATTGATAAATCCCGAACGAATTAACCGATTTTGAGCAAATTTACGGTATTTGACGCAGTTTTTCAAGTAAAAGGGCTGATTAAATTTTTTAATGAATATGTGTGTTAGTTTAAAAGTGATTTAAAGAATAAGTTAGTTTGATGTAAATAACACAATTTTAATATTTGAAAAGCTGTAACTTTTGTAAACTTTGATTTTTGAAATGGTATTTGACGAAGTTTTTTAGGTGCTGAAAGTTTGAGTATACTCAAAGTTTGAAATATTGTAGAAGGTCAAAAAATGACTGGTGGAAAAGACTTGAGACTATTTCGGAAATACACTTTTTTCAAAAATGTTCGTAAACTACTCCCAAACGAATAAACCGGTTGTAATGCAACACGCAGCGGCAAGTTTTAAAGGAAAAGAGTTGATTAGATTTTGTTTCAGGTTTTTTTAAACTTCTCAAAACGTCCTGGGCCGAATCAGTTCAAATTTTTAGAAAGTATAAGTTTGGTAGAACCCAATCTGATGTCATCAATTTCATTTTGATTGAACGTTCAAAAGTTACCAGATGTTTACATATACACACACGCATACACACATACGAAAATACTGATGTCATCATGAACTTAGTCGAAAAGGTTTCTAGGGCCTCAAATCATGGAGATCTGGTGAAAACTAGATTTTCGAAAATCGGGGCAAAATTAGTAACTTGCTTATACTTACTACAGAAGTTGAAAATTACTACTTACGAGATATGATATAATTTTTTTAACAACATTAGATAGCAAACTAGCTGATGACTCTCCTGATGAATAGAAAAACCATTGCTTATAGACACCAAAGGTGTTAATGTCGTGTTGCTATCCGTGTGGCGGGATGGCAATGCTACATGTTCAAGTCTATCGGCTACCTTACCCTGTAGACTGAAATACGACAATGACAAGGATTGGCGCTATTACGACAGGAATAGGTAAGGCGGCGGTAAAACGCGGATGAGATGTTGCGGAACTCTACTGCCTAGTAGTCACGATCTTAGTGACACAATGTGTGTAGGCAATCAATCGCAATTTACAAAGTACCTGGCAGAACGTCATTGGTCTATTTTTCAAAGGGAGGAAGTCCAACACGAGGTTAGTAATTAGTAAGTTACAAGTTGTTAGTAATTCGGACAAAAAAGCGAACATAAAATGCAGGATGTTATGCAGTACCAAAAATAAGTCCCTTCTAATATTTCGTTTTCATCCTTGACGTTCCATGGTAATCTTCTATTACTTTAATTAGAATTAGTGCCGATCAAATTAATACTAGTTTAATCCTAATCCTTGAATATTAGCATTGGATGTTAAAGTATGCGGTAAAGTTCAACATAACAATTTTAATCTTTGCTATGTGGAAGAATTACAATTTACAAATTACTAACAGTCTTTAATTTCTATATTAAGAGATAGATCTGTTATTTTGTCTTTTTTAATGAGTTTTTTATTTACGTAGCATTGCAAAACGATTTTATGTGAAGTTTTTCCTTTTGTTTTTATAAGATTCTCGAAATTCTATATATTTTCTGTGATAAGATTGTATATTTTATTTGCTTATTACCATTATTCATATACGAACTTACCTGTAAAAGTTGTATCATAAAGATTGCTTTTGTGAAGATACACACCTTTATCTAATGCCTGGGTGAGACGTTGCGGAACTATATAATCTAGTAGCTACAATGGTAGTGACTCGCATAGCTAATCAGTGGCCTCTTAAGACCTGCCTGGCAGTACGGCAATTGGCCCATTCTTCAAAGGAGCCCGGACCAACACGGGAAAAGTATATAATTATAATAACATACATTAAATGGTAAAGCCACTCTATATCGTTTCCGAGTGACCACTTATTTAGTCCATTAAACTGACATATCACACGAGCTCTGTACAAAGATTAGAACATGTCTAGACCAGATCAAGTCGTAATACTCTATAACACTTATTACGCAACGTATTGGCCTATTATCGAATTATTTCAGGGCAAATGCTTGGCTCTTTATTGTATAACTAATTATTATTTCTGTATAATATGGGCTGACCCGGCAAACATTGTTTTCCCATACAAAATACTTGTATTGAAATTTTTGTGGGGTTATTGAGATAAAAACTGTCCTATATTTTAGTTAGAACAAAAAGAGAGATAGATATATCAAAATTTCATTGAAATTCGGTTAGTAGTTTAGTAGTACATTGCATAGCAGATAAACAATTGACGCGTGATTTATATATATATATATATATATATATATATATATATATATATATATATATATATATATATATATATATATATATATTAAGATTTAAGAATATACGATTCTATATAATCTAATGAACCTGCCTGCCTGGTCTAGGCATTAGCCTATTCAGCTCAGATTATGAGGCCCCGGGTACGAGCCCGGGTCGTACAAAAGTGTTATTGAGGTTTTTTCGAGGTTTTTGCCGAAAATTCAAAATTTTAGTAGCAGCTCGGAGTCTTACGGGTGGTGTATACTGTATAACCACTCCTGTATCTCTGATGAGCACATAAAGCCGTCGGTCAAAGCTATCGCTAGAATTAGTCGATAATCGTTATCTGTTAGTTGGTAAAATGCGCCCGTCACCGCTCATCTCGTCAACCGATAAACCGGTGAATCATGGTGAATGGGAAAGGCTATATATAGATTTTCGGTTCACCCTGCCTATTCGACAAGGCAACCGGTCGTGATAATATTTTAATGGTTAATATTATAAACTCCTGTTATCCCGGACTTTTTTGTTGTCATACATATACCTATATATAGTTCAAGGTTGTTGCCTGTTGTGCCTGTTGTCTAACTCAAAAGAGATTTTCTTGTTTATGGTCCGATTATGACCGCGCCAGAACTATAGCTAGTGCCTATAGTAATAATAATAACACCTACTAATTATGCTTGTTTACAAGAAAAATAAATAGATTTTTTTACGATTTCTCTAATGCTGGGGTAAAACCGACAGTTTTTAGAACTGGCCACTTGTAAATAATATAGTAAAAAAATAAGTTCAAATTTTGAAACTCAAACTATTTGCCAATATTATTTCATATCTATTTCATTCATTTTTTATTATGTTATAATATTTGGCGGCAAATTGAAAATTGCCTGTGTCACGTCGGCATGAATTCAACGCGAGAAAGTTTTCCTGCCATAATTTTTATGATTTTCCATGTTATTTAAGTCAACAAGAAAGTTATGATAAACTTGATTGGCCTTTCACGATGAAGCCCGATCTTGTTCCACTATTTACAACTGGTTTAATAAGTCACATTAATCTCACTGATGATCTCCATGATGGACGGCCTTCTACGGCGGCGACTGAAAATATCATCAGTGTTGTGTGGCGAAAAAGAAACTAACAAAAGAGTGACCTATCAGTAGATTCGTACAAGCTTAGGAATCGGTATGAGTCAAGTGCACAAAATCTTCCATGAACAAAATCATGAAAAATTTAGCGGTCAGGAAGCTTTGTGCTCGGTGGGTACCTCATAATTTTATCGAAACCCAAAAACTCCGTCGTGTTGATTGGTGCCGTGATATGCTTTGTAAGTTTACCGACTACCTTACCCTCCAAACTGGAATACGACTGTGGCAATAACTGACGCTATTAAAGCAAACATAATTAGGGCGGTGGTACCATATCGGGTAAGACGTTGCAAAACTATATCATCTAGTAATCACGATGGCCTTTTTTTAGATTATTTTTAGATTAGATTAGATAATAGATATAGCCAATCGTTTGCCTTTTACGAAATGCCTGGCAGGATGGCAAAAGGTCTATTCTTCAAAGGAGGCCCGGACCAACACGGTATTAAAAAGCAAGTCATAAAATTAATTGTTTCGTCATACCGTTGGCTTATCACGTGACCCTTGCTCCTCTGGCTACCTATTCAAGGATATACGTGCGTGACGATCTTTAATTTTAAACAATTATAGATTCAGGCAAATTCCTAAAAATTCTCCACTTGAACCTCCACGTCGCAAGCTGTCAAATGCCTCAAACGTCCGAGCGTAATCGACATTTAGCGCGACTATAACCCACATTACGTTCCTCGGTAAAAACGTTTGTAAAAACGAAATCATATGTACCGTTTAAAAATAAGTTTATTTACATTAGCGTATACGGAAAAAAATTCAATGATAATACATGCATGATACTAATATTTTCATACTCAAAAACAATATTACACTCTGGATATTAGTATTTTTTCCGTAATTTACGCCGTGTTGGTCCCGGCCTCCTTTGAAGAATATGCCAACTGCCGTTCTGCCAGTCAGGTCGTAAAAGGCGACCGATTGGCTAACGAGTCACTAACATCGTGGCTACTAGGTGGTAGTGTTCTGCATTGTCTCGCCCGGGTCTGGTACCACCGCCTTACCTATTCCTGCCGCAATAGCGTCAGTGCTTGTTGCTGTCGTGTTCCGGTTTGGAGGGTAAGGTAGCCGGTAAACTTATGCATGTGGCATTAGACCTCGCCACAAGATAGCAACGCACCATTAACATCTTTGGTGTCTATAGGCGATGGTTGACTCTTTCCATCAGGAGACCCATCTGCTTGTTTGCTATCTTATAATATATAAAAAAAAAAATTTTTTGATTAATTTCTTGACTTTGATTAGTAAATTTATATTAATTGATTAAAACATATTTATTATGATAATATATTAATATTATTATAACTATGTTTTAAAATTAATATAAAACTTAATTACGGCGATACTCGTCGAAGTGCTTGCACGGATGGCAATAAGTTTAAAGTTAAGAATTTAAAAATAGAGAAGAAAGACTTATTATTTTGTGTTAAATGCAAACTAAATTTCTTTGCCTTAATTAAAAACTACAGATAATGTACAGGAAAGTCATAGATTTTTAATAACATCGCGTTATTCGAATTTCGAATGCTCCTCTACGGGGTACTGTAGTACCCGGGGCGTAAGACGATATAAAATAATTGGGAACTGCAGTGCCCTGGACGTTAAGTGGATGTAGAAACCCAGACAGATATCGTGATGCAATATGAGACGAAACTTAAAAAAACTGTCGCGTAAACGGCAGCCTCAGTGCATTTCTATTGTATACGTGAAGCCGAATTACTTGACCGGTGTTTCCAATACTTCGACGTCTCTTGCAAATGTTAGTGTGTAATGGTTGGTACATTATAGCTATTGGCAGTTGACCTTGAATGAAAATTGTGTCATTTTAACTCAGGTGTTATTTTGCGGAAACCTATAAATCTAAGAAGAATGGTCGAAACCATGGATTTGGAACATGTTTCTGAGAAGAAAACCGCTGGAAATTTGTGTGGGAAATTTTTGATTTTTTGACGATTTATTCACCTTAATTTTGAATAATTTGATATATTCTAATACCTTTTCGAAAGAAATACTAAAATTTAAGGAAATCAACAAAACAAGCAATGTATTATGTACCACAGTCCACATAGCCACAACACAATAGATACAGAAGTCATTCTATATACAAAGGGCACTCGAGCAACGCACACAACGCACACGGATGCGATATCTCGGAATGGTTGGTAATAGTGCAAGTGTGAATGCCACCCGCTTGGATATGTGTCATTCAACTTTTTTGTGCACAAAGTTTGTAATAGGTATAACAATAACATCAAAATATTTTAGTTTTAACAAGAAAAGTTTACATTTGCAGTCATCCTGTTTCATTATCAACAATAAATCAAACACCTAGATATGAGTGTCACTACCAATTTCTTTTGTATAAGCCAAAGTTGATGACTAGCGCAACCGCCGAGGGTAGGTATGAAATGTAAAATATATACGTGAGAGTGACTTCTTTACCTATTTGTTTTGTGACATAGCGTACAATACTACCCTAATTTAGTCGACTGTAAGTGCCTGTTGGATGTAACAGAGAAAATCGCGTCCAAAAAGATTTGCACCTTTATTTTTGACGCTACAAAAACTTTAGGTAGATCCATTGATATAAAAAACCCAAAATACAGAATTAAACGTCCTCCAAAAATGAGTGCACAATTTTAAATTGTGCGCTCAATTCAAATAGAATCGCGTCGGTCGCGACACTGTCAATTTGATTTCTTTTTCTACGTCGCTTTGTAAAAACAACTATAAATCTTACGCGGGTCTTAGAGGGTTGATATTAATGGAATAAGGTCTCCTGGTGCTGTTGTAACCATGGGTGTCGCGCTGGGCTCCATTGGTCCATTTCTGTTTCTGATATACATAAATGACTTGCCTTACTACGTAGAGGATAAGCATGGCATCGTACTGTTTGCGGATGACACTTCACTTTTATTCAAAGCGAAAAGACGAATTGGTAAGTATGACGAATTGGTAAGATTTCAAAAGTTGTATACTGGTTCAGTACGAACAATCTTTTATTAAATGGTAACAAAACTAAGTGTGTAAAATTTTCATTGTCTAATTAAGGCATGTAGATACCAGCGTACAACTGGATGGAAAAACCTGGATCTGGTGGATTCCAGTGTGTTTTTAGGTATAAATTTAGATAAGAAATTACAATGGGGACCGTACATTAATAATTTAGCAAATAGACTTAGTTCGACAGCTTATGTAGTTAAAAAATTAGACAGATAACTGATGTCGACACAGTAAGAATTGTATACTTTAGTTACTTCCACAGAATTGTGTCTGTCATATGGATTTCTTCTCTGGGGAAATTCTGCTAAATAAATACTATATTTATATTGCAGAAAAGAGCTATTAGGACGATTTACAATCTTAGCCCGAGGGTTTCCCTGAGAGAAAAATTCAAATAAATCAATATTCTAACTGTTATATCGCAATATATATTTGAGAACTTGATGTACGTTCGTAAAAATATTTACTTTTTTAATAAAATGTTGATGTACACACACTAAATACAAGGAACAAAAACAATCTTGTTGTGCATCCATCTTGTCTCCACAGAATAAGTAACTCTTTTATGGGGCAATGTATACGTTTTTACAATAAACTTCCCGAATATATAAGAGATCTACCAGTCTATATATTTAAAAAATGTGTTAAAACAAAACTGTGTAAAAAAGGATATTATAAAATCTCAGATTATTTAGAAGACAAAAAAGTCTGGGATTAATTGCTCCTCATATTTTTTTTGATTTTCATTGTGATATTGTAAAAAAATATATGATATGAAAAAAAAGACAAGCCCGCTGAGTTTCTTCTCAGTGTGTGACCGCGTTTCCGATCCGGTAGTAGTTTTTTAAAAAAATATGTTGACGTGTCAAAATAACTTTTAAAGTAAAAAGTTTTATTGAATAAAGTATTTCTGATTTCTGATTTCTGCGCTTAAGGTTGGATATACAAAAACACATGTGTTTGTCATATTTATAGCTACTTAAATGAAATTAGCGATAGTTTTGAGTGTCACTTTTGTTCGAGACTGTGCATCTTGGGTTTCTTATATCAATGGGTCATTTTTTTTTTCATGTCTTTCATACAGAGTTACTTTTAAAGGTCCAGCCAAATTTTAAAATTATGTACTAAATATTGAAAGTGCGTTGTAATTATTAATCTAAATTTATTGCAAGATAATATGAAAATATTCGTTTAAAAATATCCCACTAAATTCATGAATTGGATTCCAATTCCAAACCTCGTGAATGAACTCTGTAACGCTATGTGTGTCATTTTACATTTACCTATAATTACGATAATAACTATTATGTAATATGTCGCTCTAAGTACATCTTTCCCGATCACTTTTAATTTGTTTCTAGGTACTAATTTTTTTTAATTCGAACTTTACGTAATTGAAATTATATCCATGCGTTTTGTTTTTTGCGTGAGATAAAAATAAAATTTTGAAATTTTAAATTTTTTTATTACATGAATCGAACATATTATCGATTCTGGGACAGACTCTGAAAATTTGGCCGGACCTATAAAAGTAACCCTGTATTTTTGTAATGTCAAAAATAAAGGTGCAAATTTATGGGCGCGACTTTCTCTGTTGAACCTAACATTCACTTACGGTCGACTAAAACAGCAGGGCAGAATAAACGGCCGGTTGGAATGGTCTGCGGGCGCCGAAGCCCAGGCAATATACACTTCACATTGCGTGTCGTTTAAATAAGAAATAATCATTAAACACAAATTGTGCATTTCCCACAAAAAAGGAATTGCCATCATGACTATTACGTAAAAATGCCATGTTTTCTCAATTTTTCGGTACACCACCCTTACACACTGTGTAGTCCACGCAGGACCGTCAAAAAGGATGGTAATCTAGAGATTTTTGATCAGGTTTGAAAAATAATAAACTATATCCATTTGCCAGGCAGTTACTAAAAGGCAAACGATTGCGTATAAGTGTCACAACTACAGTACAGAATACTGAGACTAACTAAAAAAAAGAAGTCTATGTACATTCAAGTAATATTCGATCATAGCACACATAGGCACCTTTCACGGACGTAATATCTCGGAGTTGTTCGGAACAAACTGTCCCGAGCCGTTCCGAGATATCGCGTCCGTGAGAGGTGTCTATATGTGTGATGCTCGAGTATTACTTGTATCCACATTGACTTCTGTTAGTCTCCAGTATTCTGTATTTATAGTGACTACTAGGTAGTAGAAATTTGCAACGTCTCGCCCGGGGTTCAGCACCATTGCTTTTCCTATTCCTGCCGCAATAGCGGCATTGCTTGTCACTGTCGTCTTTTGGTTTGGAGAGTTAATGGTCAAATGCTTGTACTTTTTTTTTCGTATGATATTCGAACACAAAGAATATGAGAGTGTTTACAAGACACAATGTGTTGAGGATTTTGCCACAGCTCCCCAATAACTGTCTCCCTGTGTAGGACACTTATGGATATTGCATTACCATCCCGCCACATGGATAGCAATGCACCAATAACATATGTGGTACCTATAGGCGATGGTAGTCTCTTTCCATTAGGAGAACCATGTTTGTTTGCTTTTTTTTTTTTATATCATAAGATAGCAAACAAGCAGATGGGTCTCCTGATGGAAAGAGTCAACCATCGCCTATAGACACCAAAGATGTTAATGGTGCGTTGCTATCTCGTGGCGAGGTCTAATGCCACATGCATAAGTTTACCGGCTGCCTTACCCTCCAAACCGGAACACGACAGCGACAAGCACTGACGCTATTGCGGCAGGAATAGGTAAGGCGGTGGTACCAGACCCGGGCGAGACAATGCAGAACTCTACCACCTAGTAAAATGCTTATGATAATAAAAAGTTATCCTAATTATTTTAATTGCATTGCATAATATTCAAGAATGCTTTTACCCAAGCATCTTTCGGAGTTGCAATGATTAGGTCAGTGTAGTAAATTAAAACACATTACCTACCTTTTCCGGTGGCACCTAGCTATTACGTTACAAACACGAAAGGAATGTCGGTTTGTCTGTCACTGTAACACATAAGGTTGACAGATTTCCCGATACTTTTTCCTTTTCTCGTTTTCCTGTATTTGCAACCGGTTACAAAAAGAAGGAAATGATTTCGTAGGAATAATTGTGTATTAACCGATATCTTTAATGGATCAGTTATTGGACACCTGCTTGCTTAGTGGTTAGCGACTCTGGCTACGCAACCGATAGGACTCAGATTCGATTTCCGAAAAAGACAAAACTTTGTGCGATAAGCACGGATGTTAATATTTCTTATTTTTAAATACTGGCTGTCTCCAGCGACTTCGTCCGCGCGGACTTCGTTTACTCCGCACTGCTTCTCCCCAGTAGGTGATAGCGTGATAATATCTAGCCTATATGTTGACCCGACTTGTTAGTAATATTCATGCAAAATTTGAAGTAAATCCATGCAGTACTTTTTGAGTTTACCCCGGACACACATACAGACAAACAGACAAAAATTCTATAAACTCTATTTTTGGCTTCAATATCGATTGTAGACCACGCCCCAAGTATTCTTTTATAATAATATTCAATGTACAGTTTTGACTTTCCTACGATTTTATTATATGTATAGAAGAAGATATTTCAGTATTTGTATACGAATTTCTATGCATTGATATCGTTGAATGACACTCATATCTCAAGCAATTAATATGCCTACTTTAGCTTTAGATCCATTCGGGTCTAAAAAAGCGCTACAATTGCGCTTTAGTCGAAATTAAACCTTTACATAGTGGCTCAAAATAAGGAAAAATGGCGTGAGGGGGAGGAGGCTTACGCCCTGCAGTGGGTTAATAAAAGCTGAGGATGATGATGATGATGATAATGATTTAGGAATTACCTTGTTAACATATCGAGTGGGCAGAAGCAGTTGAATTCAAGCGGGAGGCATTGGCAGTTAGTTTGAACATAGCGAAGGCGTTTGGTCGGGTAAGGCACAAAGCGCTTCTCGTGAAGCTGCCTTATTATGTGCTTCGCGCGAAATTATGCAAGTGGATCATTAATTTTTTGGCTAATCGAAGCATCAACGTCGTAGCCGATCGTTAGTGCTGTGACCTTAAATCTGTCAATACTGGTGTTCTCCAAGGCTGCGTGCTGTTACCGACACTGTTCCTTCTGCATATTATGACATGATGCGAATTCGCAACATACATTGCTATGCAGATGGCAATTCTGGTGATGTAGACTCCGACCGTAACGGTATTTCTCAGGAACACGTCGAAGTTGAGAGACTTACCGATGTCTCGGAAAAGGGTCGTTATCATAAATCATCCTTTCGGGATTGCGCGAAACACATAACTCGCATATTATTACTTTCTGATACCGTGATCCAACATTTGACACACACGATTTTTTTTAAATTAATATACTTTTACCTAACTTACCGGTACTGATAAAGGAAAACAGTTGAATAGTAAGAACAGGACACAAATGTTTTGAATACAAATCGTCGTTACATAACACGCGTGACCGCCATATATGTAGAGCAGTGGCGGCTTTAACATAGTTTTATGTGTCTTGTGAATGAAATGGAGAATGCGGCGTGGCTTAATGTGGAAATGACTTCATCATGTTTTATTTTGAAGGTCATAAGAAGCAGAAGGCAGTTAATGTTGGAATATCATTTTATTTAGTACTAGTAATGCCTGCGACCTCATCCACGTGGAATGGATTCTAAAATAAAAGTAAACTCATTTACTCCTTTTTACAACAGTGATATACCAGTGAAAGTCCCGTCAAAATCGGTTCAGCCATTTCAGAGATTAGCCGAAATAAACAGACAGACAAAAAAAATTAAAAATGTTATTTTGGTATATGTTCCGTGTATACATCCATATACATTTAGTAAAAAGCAGTTATTTTAACATTATAAACAGACACTCTAATTTTATTTATTTGTAGAGAAGACAAACTTTTCCCCACGACCTCGTTTGCATGACACATATTACTTCCTTTTACTCAGTCGTGTAAAAACTAGCCTATATTACTCAGCAATATTACAAATGAACTCACTTGGACTTCTAGTTCACTTATTTCTTATTAATTTATTCACTCTCAGCCTATTTCGCTAATTACAGCATGAATGTTTTACAGAGTTAAAATACAAAACAAATAGCTACAGAAGTCAAACTCATGTATTCACTTTTCATACCTACGCTCGGCATTTGCGCTAGGGCTATCAGCTTTGGTTTATGCACAAAAAACTGGTAGTGGCAATCGAAACTAGGTGTTTGATTTATTGTTAAGAATGAAACAGGGAGAACGGAAATGTAAACCAATAATAAGTAAAATATTTTGATGTTATTGTTATACTTATTTCAAACTAGCTGTGCCCGCGACTTCGTTCGCGTGGAAAAAAATCTAAAATAAAAACCCGCATAGTTCCCGTTCCCGTGGGATTTCCGGGATAAGAACTATCCTATGTCCTTTCTTGGGTCGCAAACTATATTTGTACCAAATTTTATCCAAATCGGTTCAGTGGTTTGGCCGTGAAAGCGTAACAGACAGACAGACAGACAGACATACAGACAGACAGAGTTACTTTCGCATTTATAATATTAGTATGGATTGTCTCCACAAAAAGTTAACTGACGCGTGTCTCAAGGAGGTAGCACTCGCGTTTCCACTATTCCAAACCATTTCAAGAAATCGTGTCCATGAGAGGTGTCTATGTGTGCGTTACTCGAACGCCCTTTGTATGTAGATTGACTTCTGGGTCTAATCGTTTTGTGGTTAAAACCACCACCAAGATTGTAGTGACCATTCGAAGATCGCTTTTTTTAACAATCTCCATAAATGTTTTGGGGCAGGTAAAGTGTGTTCAAATAAAAGGATTTGTTTACATTGTCATCATATTGTATGTCTAGGTATTTACAAGCCTTGTACCTATAATACTTTCTAATTAATACTCTATATACATGGGCTAAGTTGAAATCCTAATAAGCACGTTTGCATTACATCATTTGTAATCCATTGAGTCATAAGTTAACGATGTCCTATAGTGTCCTAGATCTATTGCTTAATAAAAACCAGACATAGCAATTCCGACAAATTTGTATGCTTCCAATGGAGATGTTTTATTACAAAGAATGTCGTATGAGAAATATATAATAAAACTCAGCATCTATTTCTGAGCATCGATAATTAAAGGTTTTTTCCTTGATATTCAGAACATAAAAATTTTGATTTTAAATATCTGAGAGGTTGCCTTGTGTGACGGTAATAAGTAATATTATGACAACTTAACTACTTAATTTTAAAAAAGGGTATATGTGAATAATATTGAATACTAGCTGATCCGGCAAACGTTGTTCTGCCTTTTTAACTACTCTTATTTTTTTCTATATTTTCTCACCTTTTAAACCTTACCTGGACTTCAACAATTAATTCAAAACCAAAATAAGCCAAACCGGTTCAGCGTTCTCGAGTTTTAGCGAGACTAACGAACAGCAATTGATTTTTACATATAAGAATTCCGTATCTGACGCCAATTTTACCCTTTATTATAAGTAATATTTTAAATCTAATCATTGTAAATATACTTTTCTTAATATTTTAGTTATTTTTTTAAAAGCATACTCAAATTGAAATAATTTTATTTAGAAAACAAATACTTAGAATACAAAAATATTTTACTAATCTTAGCGAAAAAATAAAATGTTGCCATTAAAACAGAATATTGTTTGATTGTAGTCAGTTTACCTCCTTTTAAAATAATATTTTAATCTGGGAGATAAGGCTATAGTTTTTAATTTTAAAATATGTACTTAACATAAAAAAATAATCTCATACATATAATTGATATTTCAAGACGATACAGAAACCCGAGATACATTTTAGCCTACCTCTTTTAACACTCCCTTATTGATTTAACTAGCGACCTGCTCGCGGTTTCACCCGCGTAGCTTTTGTTCCCGTAGGAATATCGGAAACCTTTATATACAAAAACCTTTCTCAAGAATCAATCTATCTATTAAAAAAATCGCATTAAAATCCGTTGCGTAGTTTTAAAGATTTAAGCATACATGGGTGATTCCGTTCTAACTGTGATATTCAATGTCCTGTATTGTTTGTTCTCACAGGTCATTAATTAATAATTAATTTATGAAATTTTTGTACTTATTGGAAAATAATAAACATATTTCAACATTATTTTCATATAATATAACTTGCCACTTACAGAAAACTTACAATATATCACTTAAATGTCAATACCGTGTCATGTCCATTTCTAGAATTTATTTATAAATTGTTAGTTTTTTTGTCGTAATAAATGATTTAAACTAATTACCTCATAAATTCTAATGTTTACGACAAAAAAAACTAACAATTTATAAATAAATTCTAAAAATAGACATGACACGGTATTGACATTATATCACAGTTAGAACGGAATCACCCACATAGGGACATAAGGACATAGGGACAGACAGAGAAAACGACTTTGTTTTATACTATGTAATGATAATAATTGTGAAATGTCTGAAGCCCAGCCTGCTTAAATATACCCACGGAGCAGATAACGGGCTTCGATGTGACTCGTGAGATCACTCATTTGGTGGAACATCGGCGGAAATGTATTTTATTTTTAAAACGAAGTAAATATGACAAAGATTGCTTGATTGATTGATTGATTATGATAAAAAAGTTAAGTTTTAGTAATACTAAAATTCTATTACTACTGTTTAAATAAAAAAAAATCATGAATTGCATAATAAGACCATAAACTCATTTTTTTTAAATATCATGTAAAATACGTAATACACTCATTTGGTGGAACAATGGTGTATTTACAGATTTAAAACCGAGCCACACTGCTGGAAACAAGCTTCCAACACGGGTGACCTTGTTGGGAGGCTGGTGAAGTTCAGACGATTTTTTTTGCAAACAAGTGTTTACACTACTGTAAACCGCCGGTGGAGACCCATGTGGAGGACTTGTTTCCAACAGTGTGGCTCGGCTTTAAATCTGTAAATATGCCAATGTTCTACCAATTGAGCGAGATACGTCGCACAGGCGAGAATAGAAAATAACTATTTGGGTTTGGTTTGGTAAATCTTAGAAATTATGAATATTTAAATTCATATGCCGTCATTATTTTACAAAATGTTAAATATTTGCACACCATAGTATGGATGAATACGATTATGTACAATACAATATTTTGTAAAACACATATTCTAGCAAACAATATATCTTAATTTAGTTAAGCACAAATATTTTCTAGGTGAGATATAAATTATTGGAGTAGATTAAGAATGTAGTCCTGTAAAAGCACTCCCATACATTATTCCAATTCATGTGCATTCCAATATAAGTATTTTATTTTGTAGATTCAGGTATTACTTTGTAAAAATCCATAATTCAAAAACCAAATTAAGGTAGACCTATGTAATTTGCAATTTTCCGCGCAATATTAAGTTCGAATATTTCATTCAAGGCCCAAACAGTAAAACTCTGGAACAATCTCCTTCACATAGTGTTTTCAAGGAGCTTTGTCATGTCCATGGGCAAAAATAACTGCTTTCCACCAGGTTGCCTTTAGATTGCATGTCTATGTGTAATTTCTATATAAAAAAAATGAAATGTGGCTTCTGGAACTTCACTAATTCAAAAATTAGACAATTAAGATGAATCTAAGAATATCTTTGAAAACTTAAATCCATTAAGTCGTTCAGGCTGCAGAGCGTGACAGAAAATATACCAATACACTCGAAAAACATAACCTTCCTTATAGTATATCTAAAGTGTCAAATTCGAGAACATTAATAGGAATAATTGTATGTTATTATTTGTTTTTTTTTTTTACAAAATACAATATATTATCTAAACACTCTGGCTCCTAAAATAGTAAACACTATAAAATAAGAGCCAGTTCTTCGCTAATTTTTTGCCAAATGGAAATATTTTAAATAACATAGTTTTAACATCAGATTTTTGGAGTCCTCCTACAATCGTTATATCTCTGCAACTCTTGGATCGATTTGGCCCATATTTGAGAACAACCAGGCGTGATAATACTTCTAATTCTAATAAAATGATTCTATTAAAAAAATACTATGGAATTTCTAAGTGCTCGTTTTTACCATTCTATTTCCTTACGAAATACTTTCAACAGCACACGTTTAATCTGCGACTGTGCGCAGACGGCGGTCGACTCCCGCAAAAATCTCGCCGTCTCCCAAATTTTTCGAATAGTTTGAAATATTTACCATTTACAACTAATTTTTTATTGAGAAAAAATTATCAATCTATATCCACAAAATAAATAACATGTATAATGTATATGGCTGTATTTAGTTACATAAAAACAATGCTTTTAACGATCGGACAGATTTTTACATATATAGAAATTGTGGATTGTTGCAGTCCATTCGTGCTTCGCTCGCTCATCCAAAAAACAAGAGCAAAAAGCGAGATCCAGTAACATATTATCTAATACTACCTATACAGCAACTAGTATTACGTATGTTACAGATGGTGATGTCATAGGAATGGAGAAAATGCTGCAAAAACCGATCATTCCTTAAACAGCATGCAACTAATTCTTATCTAGTTTTTAATCAAACCTTATTTATGTGTATTAAAGATCAAACCAGCTTGTAATTTTATTGATTTCGTAAATAATTTAAATTCTTGTATCACCAAAGTGTAAGATATATTTTATCACTCAAATAATTAAGAGATACAGCAAAAAATGAAATGTCTTTATTAACATACTGCAATAGCTAATTACGATACATAATTGGTCATGAGTAATTCAGAAAATTAATAAAAAGTTTATCAAACGCTTATTTAATATTTAATCTAGGTACTTACTACATAAGTTTAGATAAATTGACCATTTTGTTTTTATCTTAAAACGAGATTTTGATGGCTTCGTTGATCTATTAATGCCGGGTTCCTATAATCAACGATGCGTCATTCGTGGCAGTAACCATTAGCAATAAAACAAGTATCATCACGACCTGTTCCATTGTGGTGTAGTCAGAATAAACCTAACGTCTATAGACTTTCCAGTTCATCACAATTCAAAGATGCATCGTTAACGAGATAAATGGTGATCCCATCGGCGTTTTTTTCATGTCATAAGATAGCAAACAAGCAGATGGGTCTCCTGATGCAAAGAGTCAACCATCGCCTATAGACACCAAAGATGTTAATGGTGCGGTTGCTATCTTGTGGCGAGGTCTAATGCCACATGCATAAGTTTACCGGCTACCTTACCCTCCAAACCGGAACACGACAGCGACAACCACTGACACTATTCCGGCAGGAATAGGTAAGGCGGTGGTACCAGACTCGGACGAGACAATGCAGAACTTTACCACCTAGTAGCCACGATGGTAGTGACTCGATAGCCAATCGGTCGCCTTTTACGTCCTACCTGGCAGAACGGCAGTTGGCCTATTCTTCAAAGGAGGCCGGGACCAACACGGCGTATTTTATCAACTTTATACTCGTAACAATTATAACAATTAAAATTTCTAACGATAATCGGGTCTCTACCTGCTTATCCGAGGCACGGGAGTGGTAATACACCACTCCCCCAGACTCCAAGCTGCTACTGAGATTTAGGATTTTCAACAAAAACTTCGAAAAAACCTCAATAACATTTTTGCATGACTTGGGGATCGAACCGGGACCTCATGATCTAAGCCAAATAGGCTATCGCCTAGACAACGAGGCAGCAATATCATGCCATAAAAGTTAAAAAATATTCATACATTGCTTATAATAATTATTGTACTTTAACAACATTACGTGGATTTTTCAGTTTTTGTTCAAGTACAATAATTTGCAAAAAAATCAACGAGGCTCGGGTTCGATCCCCGACGGGGACAAGCATTTGTGTGATGAGCATAAATGTTCGTATTTCCGGGTTTTGGTGTTTATTATATATATTCTGGTATTTATATATGTATTTCTATGTATTAGTATCGTTGACTAACACCCATAACACAAGCAAATAATTTGCTTAATTTGGGGTTAGATCAGTAAGTGTAATTTGTCCCGTGAATTATTATTATTATTATTATTATTATTATTATTATTACGTAATATTGTTAAGTATGTATATAAGAAAGGCTCCACGAAGCGAAAACGAACTACGAACTGCCTCGTAGATTGGCAGATGGTCTAATCTTGAATGGGGCAAACCAACAAGGAGGCTATAAAAATGACTATCTGTTCACATTTAGGTAAAAAACATTTTTTGATATAAACCCAAATCTGTTTCACGGGTTTTTTCTGTCGCCTTAATATTAGTGCTTATCACTGATATGTTTTATTAAGCTTCAAGTCTCATTTACATTTTAGATACTAAATTGTAATATAGATTTAGTAAAGACATTCTCAAATTTGAATATTATCTGATACATTGAGGTAATCTAACATTCGAATATATCCTCAATGTCCTTGGATCCAATTCCAGAAGCACTGAAAGTAACACCTTTAAGTCAATTAAATACCAATCCTATACCCACGCAATAACTTACCATTTACTTTAACAAATTCTAGATTAATTCATTTTTAATTGTCCACTAAACTAAGGACTTCTTCAGACGAACAGCGTAGTTCCTAATTACTGTTACGTGGTAGAACTTTGCGACGAATCCCCCCCCCCCCCCCCCGCATCTACATACAAGTATATAGGAAATAAAGTAAATAAAAACATTGGTTATCCATAAAATCGGTTTACGGACGATAATTTGACATGATAGCATCATAAGAAAACAAGATCATGCAGATACAACGCTTGTTCCGTGCTTTCGCTTGCACTCTTAACTCAAGCGGAACGTGAAAATGAGTCATTATTTTTCGTGTTTTCAGCCGGCGTTCATCGACTTAAAAGACGTTATCACATTAAAAAATATATATTATTCACATAGAACGTATTATTATCTGTTTAAGTAAGGCTACGCTTCTACAAGGTACACGGGCGGTCCTCCCATAGCGGAAATCCCCTCGAGATAAGAGCCGCAGGCCATAAAACTACACGAAATGCAGTTTATTACTATTTTTTGTTCATAACTCAATATGGATCCGCCAATGAGCATTACTCTTGCTGCGCTTATATTAGTAGAATTATTAAAAAAAAAGAAAAAACAATATCATATCGTGTAGTTTGAAACAGCGGTAAAGCGGTAAGACGCTACATACGGCGGTAGATTTGTCCCGCCTGTGAACTGCGACTGAGAAAACGAGCAGTGTAATAGGCCGCATACAACTTTCGGAGCGGTTTCCGTGGGCGGAATAAATGCTCGTGTAGCTTCGGCCTAAGAAAAAACTTAATTTCTACAACAAAAAATAAAAAAATATACAAATATTATTATTTAAATATTAATACATAGATGACATTAAAATAAATAATTATGAGTTTTAACAACAACCGTATGTATGTAAATTTATGGTCTCCAACGTTTTAATTTTCGATCTCATTCTTGAATATCAATTGTCTAACAAAAGGAGTTAGCTGCTTAATCTAACTTTTTTGATGTAAATGATGCTAAGTAAGATGTTCCCCGTCTTGGTTTGGGCTCCTTTGAAGAATAGGATAATTGACGTCTTGCCAGGCAAGTCGCAAAATGCGATCGATTCGCTACGCAAATCACTTCCAGCGTATACAACTACGCTGGAAGTGATTTGCGTAGCGTAGAATTCTGTGGTGGTGATAGAATTCTGCATTGTCTAGCCCGGGTTTTGTACCGCCACCTTACTTATTCCTAATTATTTTTGTGTTATAGCACTCACCCCGTGCTTGGGAATCTGGAAAAACCTTAAAAACAGCAAAGAAAAATATCGACACGCGGGATTTGAACCTGCGCCCATTTCCCTAAAGCCGGGACGCTCTTCCGCTGAGCTAGTGTCGACAGGCTCGAGGCGGCGAAATTCTTATTTGCTATATGATCGATTACGTCGATTGTACTGATCGCTAGCTATACATACGTATAACTAGTTAAATGAGTTCATCGTTACAGATGAAATTCACATTTATAATTTTGATCAGTACTTTCGTATTTCTAATTATTTTTGTGTTATAGCACTCACCCCGTGCTTGGGAATCTGGAAAAACCTTAAAAACAGCAAAGAAAAATATCGACACGCGGGATTTGAACCTGCGACCATTTCCCTAAAGCCGGGACGCTCTTCCGCTGAGCTAGTGTCGACAGGCTCGAGGCGGCGAAATTCTTCTTTGCTATATGATCGATTACGTCGATTGTACTGATCGCTAGCTATACATACGTATAACTAGTTAAATGAGTTCATCGTTACAGATGAAATTCACATTTATAATTTTGATCAGTACTTTCGTATTCCTAATTATTTTTGTGTTATAGCACTCACCCCGTGCTTGGGAATCTGGAAAAACCTTAAAAACAGCAAAGAAAAATATCGACACGCGGGATTTGAACCTGCGCCCATTTCCCTAAAGCCGGGACACTCTTCCGCTGAGCTAGTGTCGACAGGCTCATATAGCAAAGAAGAATTTCGCCGCCTCGAGCCTGTCGACACTAGCTCAGCGGAAGAGTGCTTGTTGTGCTTCTTGTTTTCTATCTTTTGATATATAAAAAGATATGCTGAAATACGTAACATTTTAAGACTATATTTTACCTTATTACTAGCTGACCCGGCAAACGTTGTTTTGCCTTAACTACTTTATATATATATATATATATATATATATATATATATATATATATATATATATATATATATATATATCTACAACAGTAAATAGTTAGTAGAAACAAATTCCAGAGGGCTACGCCCCTCCCTTACCCCTCTCCCAACCCTCGGTACGCCCACGACTATACTAGAAGTGACGCCATTTTAATAGATGGGAGTAACCGTTCAAACAACATTTACAGGAAGGTTTCAGGTATCCCGTGTTTGTTCGGTCCTCCCATGTAGAATAGACGAACTGCATGCCGTTCTGCCAGGCACGTCGTAAAAGGTCGTGTCCTGATTATTAAATGGTAGAGTTTTGTAACGTCTCCACCGCCTTACCTATTACTGTCACCATAGCGTCAATGCTTGTCATTGTCGTGTTCCGTTTTGGAGGGTAAGGTAGCCGGTAAACTTATGCATGTGTCATTGCCATCTCACCACATAGATAGCAACGCACCATTAACATCTTTGGTATGTACAGATGATTGTTGTCTCTTTCCACCAGGAGACCCATCTATTTGTTTGCTATCTTATGGTACAAAAAACAGAAAGATCTATAGAATTATTAGTGTTAAACCTCTATACGTTCGATTCCCTCTGCTTACCCTACAAAAAATATTTAAAAGGATGTAATACAAATATAAAAAATATTTGTTTTACTTCCTTTTCCGTTATATATTTATCTCATACTTTTTTTTGGCCTACGTGTTGGTGCCGGGCTCCTTTGAAGAATAAGCCAACTGCTGTTCTGCCAGGCAGGTCGTAAAAGGCGACCGATTGGCTATTCCACCGCCTTATCTATTCCTTCCGCAATAGTGTCAGTGCTAGTCACTGACGTGTTCCGGTTTGGAGGGTAAGGTATCCCGAAAACTTATGCATGTGGCATTAGACCTCGCCACAAGATAACAAAAAAATAATATCTTTGTTGTCTATAGGCGATACTTGACTCTTTCCATCGGGAGACCCATCTGCTTGTTTGCTATCTTTTAATATAAAAAAAAATATTTTGTTGTACACATAAAAGTCAATTTACAATTTTATTTGCGAATGTACTACAAAAAGCGAGCTCATCTCTATAAAAGATTTCTTTTAGCATACCCAAAAGAGTGATAATGTGTGAAAGAAATGTAGAATGTATGTGTACAGATTAATTAATAAAAAATATACAATATACAAGAAAAAACGAATAGAATATTCCTTCATAATATGTCTTTTAAAATGTATGTCTATACCTTAGATAAATAATTGGTCTCGCTGTGCTTCATTATTTATCTATGGTCTATACTTATTAATTTTATTAATGGTTTTTGACAGCTCGACGACTTTATATCTGTATTTGAGAAGCATAACAATGTAAGTTCCGAAAACTTTAAACTTGCATATTTCTTACTAAATCTCTTCTTCTACTGAATAAAACTGGTTTTTGTTACTTAAAATTGCTTCTCAGGTACAGATATAAAGTTATCGAACTGTCAAAAAACCATAATAAAATGGACAAAGTATAGACATGCATTTTGAAAGAAATATTATAAAGGAATATTATTGTTTTTTTTTTCTATATTGTATATTTTTTACCAGTTAATAATCTGTACACATGTATTCAACATTTCTTTCATGATTCTTACTCTTTTGGGTATGCTAAAAGAAATCTTTTACAGATATGAGCTCGCTCGTGTCGTGTACCTAATGTGATTATCGCAATCATAAAGAGTTTCGTCTATACACGCCCTAAATTAACAGGGCTATGGGAACAATCCTTTCAAATAGTAATTTATGTTAGTTCAATATGGTAACCAGTTAGCAAATAATTGTAACAAGAAAGCTGCTTGGTTGCATCACGGTGCAGTCGCAGGACCAAGGCAATCAAAGTGTCAGCTCAAAACTAATGTTTAATTTAATTCCGCCTTAACTATTGGGTGAAACAGACAATGTATTATTGCGAGATACCTTTCGGTTACTAGCGATTTGCCTCGGCTTTATGTAAAAATAAATACCCCGTATTGATTTATACTCGCTTTGAAGAATAAACCATCTGCCGTACTGTCAGGCATTTCGTAAGAAGCGAACGACTGGCTACACGAGTCACTAGCATCGTGGCTACTAAATGGTAGAGTTTGTCTCGACGCTACCGCCTTACCTGCTACCTACCGCTTTACCTGCCCCCCAATTCACGTAATTGAGTCAATGCGCTTAGGGTTTTCACACACATAAACACGATAGAACGTCAAGATGTGTTACGACGCGGCAGAATATGAAGGAAAATGTGTAAGAGTCTTAAACGCTTCGACTCGATTGACATTTGATTACGTGAATTAGGCCCCTGTACATGCCGCAATAGCGACAGTGCTTATTTTCGTGTTCCGGTGTTGAAGGTAAGATAACCGGTATCAATCATATAGCATTACCATCCCGCCCCACGAATAGCAAAACACCATTAACATCTTTGGTGACTATATGCGATGGTTCCTCTTTCCTGGAAATACTTGTTTGCTATCTAATGAGATAGAAATGGACCTAAGATTAATGGAAGTAACGTGTTTTTTTTTTTATATCTGCTTGTTTGCTGCTCTGATGGAAAGAGTCAACCATCGCCTATAGTCACCAAAGATGTTAAGGGTGCGTTGCTATCTTGTAGCGAGGTCTAATGCCACATGCATAAGTTTACCGGCTGCCTTAACCTCCAAAACGGAATACGACAGCGACAAGCACTGACGCTATTACGACAGGAATAGGTAAGGCGGTGGTACCAGACCCGGGCGAGACAATGCAGAACTCTACCACCTAGTAGCCACGATGTTAGTGACTCGTATAGCCAATCTGTCGCCTTTTACGACCTGCCTGGTAGAACGGCCTATTCTTTAAAGGAGCCCGGGACCAAAACACAGGGAAAAAACCCATAAATAATACCTTTACATTTTAACCTAATTATCCAATAAATACATAATTCATACGCACCAAGTTGGTGCCACCAATATGTTCGCGCATATAACGCACATATCGTAGTTACGTAAACAGACAGTATTTGAAGATACTGAAATAAATAATAGTCCTAGCGGGGACCGTCGTAAAAGGCTGGTGATTCAAAATAAATACAAAAATGTACTTTATACTTTTTGCATAATAAACCCAATGGACCGCAAACGTTTAAGTCAGAAATAGAGGTGCCAGACTTAATTTTTTATATTTTACTGGTCAAAATATGTACGAATAATAAAACATTAAGGTTAATTGTGTTTTAGCACTCACCCCGTGCATGGAAAAACTTGAAAAACTTTAAAAACAATTCCGAAAAATTTCGGCACGTAGGATTTGAACCTACGGCGTTCCCTCAAGCCGAGACTCTCTACCAACTGAGCTAATGTCGATTGGTTCAAAGTGACTAAATTTTGCTATGTGATCGGTTCAAATTTTAAAGATTTTCAAGGTTTCCCCAGCACGGGGTGAGAACTAAAACACAAATAAAATTAGAAACACGAAAGTATTGATCAATATTAAAAAATGTGAATTTCATCTGTAACGATAAACTCATTTAACTAGTTAAACGTGTGTATATCTAACGATCAGTACAATCGACGGAATTAATTATATAACAAAGAATAATTTCGCCTCTTTGAACCAACCGGCATGCACTACCTCAGTTGGTAGAGCTTCCCGCCTTAGAGGAACGTCGGAGGTTTAAATCCTACGTGTCTAAATTTTTCTTTGTTGTATTTAAAGTTTTTCAAAACATTATAGTACCTATTCCTACCAAAACAACGACATTTTGTATCTGTTGTATTCCGGTTCGGGTACTAAAGTGGCCAGGGCATGCGATGTTTGAATAGGCAATCATTGAGAAAGAGCCATATCCTTGATTGCATCCTACGACGAAACAAACAAACATCGCCTAATATTTAATCATATTTAATCCATATTAAATAAGTATGAAGTTTTGTCTGAGATTTGTAAAAAATCTGAACCAAAAAATCAAAAATCAAATCAGAGTCGCCCAGTAATATATGGTCTTATCGTAGATGCGTTAAATCACTGACTTAATCTTCAGATCGTATAGTTTTTTTAAATCTATAAAAATCAAATGAACTTGCACTTTTGACGAGTCAAATAAACTAATAATGTAAACAAAGACTTTTTTAATATAAGATAGCAAATAAGCCGATTGCTCTCGTGATGGGAAGAGAAACCATAAAAACGCCTGAAGACATCAAAGATGTTAATTGTGCGTTGCTATCAGTGTGACGGGATGGCATTGGCACATGTATACGTTTACCGGCTACCTTACTCTTCAAACCGGAACACGGCGACAAGCATTAACGCTATTGCGGCAGGAATAGGAAGCGAAGTGGTACCAAAAACCCGGGTAAGCCGTTGCGGGACTATACCACCCAATAACTTTAAACTCTACCACCTAAGAGTTTTAAGAAAACGTCACTACTTATATTGAAATATTATAAACTTTGAAATATCAAAACACTACAATATTTGAAAAGTTGTAACTTTTGAACACTTAATTCGATTTTGGTATTTCAAATGACATTTGACGCAATTATCTTATATATATAAAAATCAATCCCTATTTTCCTTGGTCACGGCATCACGCCTGGCTGAACCAATTTGGGTATTTTTTTTTGTTGTGTTTGTAATTGTAAGGAGAAGGTTCTTATAAAAGAAAATATTAAGAAAATTGCGCGAAAAATTAGAAAATTTAGGAATACTTAACCACCATATAAAGTTTTATGCCATTTTGGCTGCGTGAAAGGACAAGCCCGTAGTCTTATATAAATTACGTGTCACGTTGTTTGTCCGCTATGGATTCCTAATATGTAAGGCAATACAAAGTTTGCCGGGTCAGCTAGTTTTTAATAAAAAACTAATCAAGCAACATTTGACGCAATGATTTTAAGAAAAAACTAATTTTAGACTTAATATTAGACTTTAGCATTAATCGGTACATCGACCAAAAGTTACGTATGAAATTATTTTTTCAGTGACTTTTTAATGTATCTTATTATTCTTCATAATCGATTGGGCCGATCGATCAGTTAAGCTTTTCACAGGATATCTTGTTTGGTGGAACCCAATCAAGATGTATTTCGATCAAATGTATTTCGATCCATTATGCCGTTGAAAGTTAGGAGAGGTTCACAAACACACACATACATAGATACACATACGTTCTGAAATCATCGTAAAAATAGTCAGAAAAATTTCCTCGGGCGTCAAAACGTGGAGATTTGACGAAAAATAAAAAAGAGGTGAAATCAATAGTTTACTTTTGCGAGAACCTGAAAATTATATAAATTGAAAGAAACAACTTTTATTTCAAATTGCTAGTAATAAATACTGTTATCAATATTTTATCATCAAAAAGTTGCCCTTTGACTAGGTGCCCTTTGAGTGTATTGTTTAGAATGCAACGGATCGCAACAATCCGAATCTATATTGGCCGAAACTAGTACTTATTGCCACACCACGGAACACAAAGTATAATTTTGTAAAAGCGATGTATCAGAAGTTTTATTAAAACTGCCTTTGATAATACGTAGGCGTTGTCATCGCTCAATTTTTACTCGTTTACATAAATTAATTTAGATTTTTATAAATCTTATGGCTAAAAATTGTCAAAATAGAATAGAATGGAATTGTACGGGCTTATGGCTAAAAATTGTCAAAATAGAATAGAATAGAACGGGCTTGTCTTTTTTTCGTATCATTTTAAGCTATTGCATAGCTTCTATCGCGGGCCTTGAGCGTGGAGACCGAATCCAGAAATTCTGTAACGAAAAAAACCTAACACTCCCCACTCCGACCGGCACAGCGGTGATACTTTTTAGTTTTTCTATCTATCGATAAATACCAGAACTTTTAATGACTTTTTGAAATATCACGCTTGTCTATTTAGTTCAGCAACCCGCCAATAGGTGGCATTGGTTATATTGGAAAACTACCGTAATCAGCTGTTTGTGAGAAAGTATGTAGGTGTATAGGTATTTATCATCTACGTACAACAGTGAATATCTGTACTCGTATAATTTGTGTACAAAGTGTTTTAAATATGAATATTTTTTATCGGTCACCACGCTCAAAGTGTAACTTGAATTAATATCAAAGAAAAAAATGATGTGGTGTCGTGGGACACCAAGTAGGAACGAAGTTCCTTCGGCTAAACGGCACTACTCGCTTGTGTATGCGACTGTCGCGCCTGCGCACGTCCCATTTAACGGTTTTATTCCACGCACTTTTTTGCACGGATTTTTTCTTACGGTTTTACTATCACATTTTTTTCAGTTCGGTCGCGCAGCAAAATCCCTATCCCCTCCAAACCTGCTGTAAGGAACTTCGTTCCAAAAAACAAAGAAAAAAATACTGCATAAATAAAATAAATATATAATTGTAATTGCATAAGTTGATAAAAAATGCTATGCAATAGCTTTACCGCGGCAGTCTCCGAGTGCCACACGTCTTTTTTTTAAATAAGATTTTACATAATGTTTAATTTGTAAGTATCTAATTGTTACAGTAATAATAAAGATTGCCGATATGAGGAGCAGTTAATCCCATGTTTTCCTGTCATCTAGACTAGGTATTCAGATATTTTATAGAAACCTTTTTAAATTTTGTTTTAACACATTTTTTGAATTTGTTAACAGTCAACAGGGCAATTTTAACTGTGATTTTTCAGTATAATATAATAATAGTAATAATAATATTCACGGGACAAATTACACTTACTGATCTAACCCCAAAGTAAGCAAATTATTTGCTTGTGTAATGGGTGTTAGTCAACGATACTAATACATAGAAATACATATATAAATACATGGAATATATTTAATAAACACCCAAACCCGGAAATACAAACATTTATGCTCATCACGCAAATGCTTGTCCCCGTCGGGGATCGAACCCGAGCCCCGTCGATTGCGTAGTCAGGGCCGCTAACCACTCGACCAACGGTATATATTTGAAACCTTGATTTAGAATATATACTGAAAAATCACAGTAAAAATATTGATTTCCTTGAATTTTTCTCTCAGGGAGGTCCTTGGGGTAAGATTGTAAATTGCCCTTATAGTCGTTTTTTGTAATACAAATATTGTATTTACTTCAGCGAAATTTCCGCAGAGAAGAATTCCATATGTCATAACACCGTGAAAGTAACTAAAGTAAATAAAAGAATTAAAAAAAATAGGGTATATGTAGTTCTGACAAAATGTTGTACACTTTATAATTTTATTAGCTAACCCGTAACTCACAACAACCCGCGTGTAAATTAACATATCGATATTTTCTCCGTGTTGGTTCAGGCTTCTTTGAAGAATAGACAAACTGCCGTTCTGCCAGGCAGATCGTAAGAAGCGACTGATTTGCTGTATCTGTCACTACCATCGTACCACTAGGTGGTAGAGTTCCGCAACGTCTTGCCAGGTTATTAGGTACCACCGCCTTAACTATTCCTGTCGCAACAGCGTCAATGCTTGTCAATGTTGTGTTCCGGTTTGGAGAGTACAGTAGTCTCTGAAGAGTTTCAAGCTCAAAAATCCATGCATAGATTTATTTTACAAAACTTTTACGCCAAATCATCTTAACTTAGTGGAAAGTTTTAGGGATGGCTTGCAGGATCTATAGACTTACAGATGTTTTAAATTCTTTTATTAATTCCCCCCCCCCCCCCCTAAACGTCTGGGTTCCTATGTAGAATAGACCAACTGCCAGACAAGTCGTAAGAAGCTACCCATTGTCTAAACGTGTCACTACCATTGCGACTACTAGGTAGTAGATTTCCGCAACATCTTGCCCGGGAATTTGATACCACCGCCTTACATCGGAGGAGCCATCTACTTATTTGCTATATTACGATAGAAATCATAAATCAAAAATCAGAGGTACTTTATCCAATAAAACTTTTTACAACTTATTTTGACACATCAACATATTTTTTAAAACACTACCGGATCGAAAAAAAGAAAAATGTTTTTTTCCGAACGGATACGACTTAGGGACCTTCAAGAAAAGAGATTACTCTTTTTTAGATACCGGCAACGCAACTGCAAGATACTTGGTAGCATAGCTTGGTAGTCTAATTGTCCATGGGCAGGTGATCACTTTTCGTCAGGTTATCCTCTATCCTTTTATTATTGCCATTGTACATAATTTTTGTAAAAGTGAAATTTATGTACAAGTACAATAATAAAAGTGACTAATAACCATGGAATTTTACCAAGTGCCGACAATGGAAAGTATAGAATATACCCTCTGTCCATTTGCTTCTATAAAAAACCGATATTAGTTAATAGTTAATTTGCTACAAACGGGAAACGAACCAGCTAAAATACAAAAAAAAACCTATAGGTAAATACTTAATGCGATCAACTAATAAATCAAGCATAAGAATCGTATATTTCTAATATGATGAATTAAATTAAATGAATAGGATGAAACTTAAATTTATGAATTTAATGGGACCATTTTAACACAAGAGTACAAAAACTTTAATACAGATAATTTTAAATACTTCTTATTTCTTTCTTCTTTAGTCGCCTCTGTGGTCTAGTGGTCCAGCGTTGGCGTTGACCACATGAGGTCCCGGGTTCGATTCCCGGGTCGGGTACATTAAAAAAAAAAGTGTTTTTTCAGTTTTCTGAAAAACACAAATTTGCTCGGGATTGGAAAGTGCCCGATTGGCGATAGGCTTGCCACCTATCACATTTGTGGGACCAAGTATCTTCGGCTAATCGTGGGTGCACTTGTTGTACCTCTGCCTACCCCTTCGGGGATATGGGCGTGAAGATACTTTTTTTTTTATTTCTTTCTTCAATCACTGACATAAGGTTTCCCCGATTTAGTCTCCCCCCCTCCTCCTATAAGAATAGACCATGTGCCCTTCTACCAGGCAGTTTGTAAAAGGATTGTACATAAAGAAAAAAATACATAAATTTTCTGATACATATAAAAAGAAAAAAAGCAATAACAGTTTTTTTCTTTGACCAAGATACTTCAATTACTAAATTTTATTGACAGTCACTAAAGCCCCGTTTTCACTTTGACTAGTACAAGTGCGAGTGTTTAATGCAGGTCGTAAGTACTAAGCAAAAAATACGTGAAGACAGCCGTTGTGCAGTGCGCTGTGCGAGTGATTAGTAATCAGAGCCTATTCACTTTTACTACGCTGAATACTTATCACTCGCACTGATCAACAGCTGTCTTCACGTATTTTTTGCTTAATACTAAGTACCTGCATTAAACACTCGCACTCTAACTAATCAAAGTGAAAACGGGGCTTAACATCATACGTTCGATGAAACCTTTAGTAAAGTGCTTTATCTTGTCGCATTGAATTTATAAATTTAGGTTTCATGGTTTTCATTTAATTTAACTTATCCATGTTTGTTACACAAATATTTTTATCATAATTAGTCCTATCGATTGATGACAAAAGTATAGAACGTGATTTTGTGTATTTAAAATTTCAATCGGTTCGATTACCGGCTGTATCAGAGTGCTAAGTGTGAGTTTTTCTTTTCGCATTCGATCTTGAGCGCGTTTCGAGTTTAATAGGAATTTGTATGTGATTTGTACAGCGCCACCTAGTGGTAAACTGGTTTCTCACGTTTACCACTAGGTGGCGCTGTACAAATCACATACAAATACCTAGTAAACTCGAAACGCGCTCACGATCGAATGCGAAAAGAAAAACTCACACTTAGAACTCAGGTGTATTTAAAAAGAATTGTGCAGTCTTATTTATTTTCTTCAGTACATAGACTTCCAGGTGAAATTGAAAAATACCACTGTCTATGTATTTTATATTGTATATAACACTATGGAACAAGCAAATAATTTGCTTACTATTAATTGAGATCGATACGTGCAATTTGTCCAGCAATCATAATGTATTTTTTTTATATTACAAGATAGCAAACAAGCAGATGGGTCTTCTGATGGAAAGAGTCAACCATCGCCTATAGACACTAAAGACATTAATGGTGCGTTGCTATCTTGTGGCGAGGGCTAATGCCACATGCATAAGTTTACCGGCTACCTTACCCTTCAAACCGGAACACGACAGTGACAAGCACTGAGGCTATTGCGGCAGGAATAGGTAAGGAGGTGGTACCAGACCCTGGCGAGACAATGCAGAACTCTATCACCTAGTAGTTACGATGGGAGTGATATACATAGCCAATCGGTCGCCTTTTACGATCTGCCTGGCAGAACGGCAGTTGGTCTATTCTTCAAAGGAGCCCGGAACCAACAGGGGAAAAAAAGTTTGAATCTATCTTACTATATACTAAGAAATCAAAAATCAGACGAGCTTTATTTAATAAAACTTCTTACATGTTATTTAGACGCGTCAAAATTTCATTTAATTATATACATTAAATCTAGATTTAATTTATTAATAATAAGTTCACGACAATTAGTTACTTCTCGTAGGAAAGTCAAAACTGTACATTGAATATTTTTTTTAAAGAATACTTGGGGCGTGATCTACAATCGATATCAAAGCCAAAAATATGGTTTTTGGAATTTTTGTCTGTTTGTCTGCTTATCTGTTTATATGTTTGTCTGTTTGTCTGTATATATGTCCGGGGTAAATTCAAAAAGTACTGCATGGATTTACTTCAAATTTTGCATGAATATTACTAACAGGTCGGGTCAACATATAGGCTACATATTATCACGCTATCATCTACAGGGAAGGGGCAGTGCGGAGTAAACGAAGTCCGCGCGGACGAAGTCGCAGGCAACAGCTAGTTTAAAATATAACTCTGTATTTTTTGAACACTGTAAATTAATGTACACATTTTTTATAATTATCGCCAATAGAAAAAGGAGCTTTGACGTATAAAAAATGTATTTTATATACTTATTTTGAATACAAATATATTCTATTATATTCAAAAAAATTTTTTTTTCAAATTTCACAAATTGATCTAACCCCATTAAATCGATTTGTATAATTTTTATTACATGCACGATACGTTTTTACGTGATCTAGTAACAAACATCCAACCACATAAACTATAAAATGCGACAGCTAATTATAAATAACAGTTAATAATATTTAAGGATAGACCAAATCTACCGATACTATCGAAAGATATGTCACTCAACAAAGGAGCGTGTCGCAAATATTCTGAGGCAAAGTCCTTCTCGTGTAGAGGGGTTATTCGCAATATATAACACCTCGGTAGCCCAAACACAGCACTCAGTGTACATACCGTGGTTATTTTGTGTAGTGCTACCGTGGGTACAGGGAATATGAAAGCTTTTGTAAGTCCCATGTTCAATATTTAATAGTCTAAGTTAAAGAAAATTTTGACTCCACTGGGATTTTTTCTCTATTTGAAAAATTTTGTAAGTTTTCTCTGGCTATCGGTGTTGAAAACATATTATATCTTCAATGGTTTTTTTTAATAAATAAATTAAACTAATGCCTCTTAGGTTCAGTAGTTAACCTGTTCGCCTTGAATCATGAGGTCGCTTATACGATTCCTAGGTAAAGAAGCATTCTTAAAAATCAGTACCTAGCAACTCGGCATTTGGAGGTTGTTAGTTAAAATCTCCGTCCATCAGAGAATTTTTTTTATTGAATTATTGTTACTAACGTAGTTGTATAAGTTTCTACTAACATAATATTGACACTCGTCTGAAGTAAACAAAGTATTATTATTATTAATAATAATAATAACTTAAACCTGTTTATTGTGGTGATTACAAATAACAAATAATCATTAGTTACCAAATGCGATGGCAGGAATAACCTACTTCTTCAGCTGACAAACAGGTGAATTGTGGTGAACCAGCAGTACAGTCGCGATCACAGTTAGTAAAAAATAAAAGAAAACATATTCCGATGAATCACCAAATTTTCCGTTTTGTTTTCAAGCAGTGTTTTCTCGAATTTTTTAACTACAAATATATACAAGTATTTTAGATAATTACAATATAAATTATATTGTTCTTAAAAATAAAAACAAAACATCCATATTTGTTGTACGTTACATTTTAACAACACTATTGTTTTTAGCACCTCCACATAGAACTTGTTAACCGGTTAATTTTCAGGCCTAAATCTAAACCAAACCTAAAATATTCGTCGTGGTTTGTAAAGGTTTGACTTTATTTTAACCTCAAAAATACCGGTTTCTTTATGAAACAAAATTATGAAGGTTTTTAATCAATAAACCGGTTAATAGAAGGTTTTTAATTATATAAATATTTATAATATAAATATTTCTTATATTTAAATATTTCTTTGATGCTCGCCGTTCTAAATTTTCGTCCGCACTGAATGTGACTTACAATACGTCAACGGTTTTAGCTTAAACCGGTTTGTATAACCGGTAACCGGTTTGTAACCGGTTTATGAAGGACTCTCATCTCAGATTGAAACCTTTTATAAAAACCACTAAATACCTCTATTAACCGGTCTTTTTTTAAACCTCTTTCAAGCTCTGCCTCCAGAAATACCTCCGCCTCTTCGTATAAAATAAAGGTGAGTCAAAAGACTCTCCTTCGTTGCTCCAAGACCTTCGGATATTTAAATCTACCCCTACCCCGTGCCTTGGAATCACATATACTATTGGTCTCAGTATCGCAAGTTAGAAGCAAATATCGTTAAAGATTTACAAAGCTGCGTTGGAGATCACTACTCAATGGAGAGTTGTAACTATTGAAATAACTTGAATCTGACAGGCTTTGATTCACTCTGCCTATTCCGCAACAAACCGGCGTGATTGTAACGTGTTACCTGTAGATTAGTATTGTGGTCTAATGGTTCGGTGTCAGTGGATATTAATTAAATTATATTTAACCATGTGGTCCCGGATTCAATTCCCGGATAGGGCAAATCAAAAATGTGTTTATTCCGTTTTATTTTAAAAAAAAACCATAGTTGCGCGGTATTGGATAACTGCCCAGTTGGATGGCTTGCCACTTATCACGTTGTGAGACTAAATATCTTCGGCTGATCGTGGTTGCACAGGTTGTACCTCTGCCTACCTCTTAGGAGATACGGGCGTGAAGATACCTGTAGATTAGTGTCGTAAGAATCGATTCCACGAATACGTAAACATGAAGGCGGAAAGGCGTTTTACTCCACTAAGCGTGTCGTCTGGTTTTAATATGTATATTTTATTACCAGATTATTGCTTATTTGCCATTGTAATGTACAAATATCAGTTTAGAAATAGCTGTGACAATAAATAGTAGCTTAAAATAGGTAATATTCAAAGAAAATAGACCTTTAAGTTCGAATTGATGTAAGTTCCGGAATATTTGATATGAGCTACTTCGACAAAATCAAACAGCGAATTTGTAATAACTTTTTGGCTCCAGAGAGGGATAGAAAATTTTAAAAGCCTCAATATTTTTCTAACTGACTACAAAATGTCTTATTTAAATAGAAACTATTATTTCAGCTTTTACCGCTCTAACTCTGTTAATTTTAATAATGACATTTTGTCATTATTGAAGTTAATAGAGTTAATTAAAACAGGCATGATAATTTATACGTAAAGTTTCAAAATTTACATAAAATGGTCTTGACTTATTTAAAAATATAATTGATAAATATAAAATATTTATAAAATTAATCTGTACATCTATACAAATAAATAAAATTGGAGTGTCTGTTTGTAATATAAAAATAACCGCTTTTTACTAAATGCATATGGTTTTATATACGGTACATATACAAAACAACATTTTTTCAATTTTTGTCTGTCTGTTTGTTCCGGCTTATCTCTAAAACAGCTGGACCGATTTTGACGGGACTTTCACTGACAGATAGCTGATGTAATAGAGAGTATTTTTTTATAGAAGAGGGGGCAAACGAGCAAGAGGTGCACCTAATGGTAAGTGATCACCCCCGCCCATGGACATCCGCAATACCAAAGTTCTTGCAGTTGCGTTGGCGGCCTTTTAAGAATGAGTAAGCTCTTTCTTGAAGGTCCCTATGTCGTATCCGTTCGGAAATACCCCTACCGGTAATTGATTCCACAACAGAGTAGTGCGAGGCAAAAAGTGTCGGGAGAATCGCACAGTTGTGGATTAAAGTGAGTAACTTAGGCTGCTTTTAATTTAGACATTTTTCGACGCGGACGAAGTCGCGGGCACAACTAGTACTTAATAAATCCTTAACTATTTTTGAATTTTGAAAAAAAAAAATTGGAAAAGAAACACTGTTTTTCTTTACTCCTGGAGTAAAAAATACTTTGGAGTACCTAACGTATATCAAAAATTCCGTAAATTATATCACTAGTTGACTCACGGAGCTTCGGCTGCGAGTAGATTTACATGTCGGCGATGTAGTTTTTCACACAAACTTTAATCCCCTGTTGCTGCTCTGTTGGGGATGAGTTTTGAAAAAAGATCAGCCTGTGTTTGACCCCAGACCTTCAACTGTATTCATGGCAAATTTTATGAAAATTAACTCAGCTGTTAATCCCTAAAAATGTTACATGCAGACTTTCACACTAATTAATATATTAGTATGGATTCGGATTTAAATGGATATTTTCTTGAATAGATAGATAGATAGATTTCTCACACTGTTTCTTTGTTATGAAATAAATTATAAGAAAGTCACGACTAAATTCCCCGAATCTGATAGCGTGTCGTCTGTTTATAATATATTCATCAGTAATATAATATCGCCTCTGTGGTCTAGTGGTCCGGTATCGGAGTTGACCACTTGAGGCCTGGGTTCGATTCCCAGGTCGGGTAACTAAGAAAATGTGTCTTTTCGGTTTTTTAATAAAAACAACGTTGAAAAGTGCCCGGTTGGCGATAGGCTTGCCCTATCACATTGTGGGACCAAGTATCTTCGGCTAATCGTGGGTGCACTGGTTGTGCGTCTGCCTACTTAGTCGGGGATACGGGCGTGAAGATACTTTTTTTAACATAATTTCAAAATATTTTAAAAAATTAATTATAATGTTCCTTAACTTTTTTATATTATTTCCTGAACAAAATTTAAAAAAGAAACCTTACGTTTTTCTTCACTCCCGGGGTAAGAAATACTTTCAAATTTCATTTAAGATACTTCAGAATAATTCGAGTAGCTCACCTACAAGCAGAGTAAAATGCCATCAATATAACTTTTCATTCAAATATTCATTCCATTTTAGAGCCTCTCAGAAGATTATTTTTTAAAAGAGTTAGTCTATGTTTGAGTCCGGATTTTCAACTATATTCGTGACAAATTTCATCAAAATTCGTTCAGCGATTTACCCGTGAAAGCTTACCAGACAGACAACTTTAAGTTTGGAAAATATGAATGAACGTATTTTTATTTATTTAAAGTATATTGTTCACTTAAATAACATTGTACATATATAATTTTTTAAAGCAGTAAAACTACAGATACACGCTTCTTATTACCTATATCTCCGGAACCACGGAACCGAATTAGAATGGGATGACACGGGAAATATACTCTCATAAACAAAAAAAGAATTTCCACAATATGTTTACAAATGCCCGAGTTCTGAGGTAACAAACGTCAAAAAACAGTTAATTGATAACCTCCTGCTTTTGGGAAGTCGGTTGAAACGGATAATGCCTTTTGGAAAACAAGGTTATTTGTGCTCAAATTTAATTAATGTGATGTAAAAAGCTAATTACTTAGTGATTTTTTAAAAACAACAAAGAAAAATTTCGACATACTAGAATTT